>CM038464.1:37058296-37658296 GCA_021464415.1 Lonicera japonica
ATTTATTTTTGATTCTTTTATTTAAAAGTATGGATTATGGATTGCATAATACACTTTTCAAATGGTGTCATATCATATGCTATTTTTGAAAAATCAAAAGTTTTTTCAATGAATTGGTGCTTAATATACACAATGTATCAATTATTGCTGAATTTGTACAAAAGATTAAAGGCTCCAGAAAAGCCTGTATAATGTTACCAAATAGTACTAACATATTCATTAAAGATTATTATTATCAAGCAATTTTTCAAAAAACTTGCCTAACTTTAATTGAGTATTATATTAAAATAAATAGTGAAGGTAACAATGAATTTATTGTGCATTATTAACTAGTGTTGGGAGCCAAAAGCTCATATTAGAATCATTATTACTTTCTCATCGGGTCTCTATTGCATAATATTGAGCATTATTACTAGTGTTAGGAGCCAAAATCTTGCACTAAAAAAATTAAGTATTTTCTTATCGAGTTTATATTATACAATACTTTTAAATGTTGAATCATACTTCATTAAGAGTCAGAAGTTCAAGCTAAGCTAAAAACTTAAAAATTTAGTAATTCCAAAAATCTCAACTCTTTGCATGATATGTATGCAAGCATCTTAGAACTACTATATTAAGAAAAATAATAAACAACTCTTAAGGGTACCAGTTGACAAATTAAGAATTTATTATACTAAATGTGTATTTTTTTACCATGTATTTGCAAAGGTAAATTTGCTATTAGATTATTTTAAATTTTTCTTGAATTGACATTTTTTTTGAAAGAATTCAAGACAATATTTGTGCCTCTGTAAATCCTTCAAGACTATAGGAACCTATTGGCATGTTAGTTTTTTTTTCATTCTAATATATGTTATTTTTGTAAGTTTATTAGTTAAAATTATGAAACTTTACTTAGGACTTAATTCTTTATTATTTTAACAACAAGCTTATCATGCGTATTCGAAAACACAACTACTAAATCTAATTTTCATAAAGTTAGTTATGTTATTCATATATGCTTTGATTCATTTTGAATTATTTCGTATTTAAAACCAATAAAAGGAGATGTGTTTACTACACATCCTGCAGATTATCACTTTGATGAGAAAGTATTCCCACCGTTAGAGGGAAATAAGAAAGTTCTTGTAGAATTATCCGTTCTAGAAGAATGGCGAGAATTATAGTGGAACAATCCAACTATGTCTCATCTAAACCCACGTACATTAGAATGTGAGAAGGTACAGAGAATAGTGTTTTGTAAGAAATTGCAAACACATTACTGACAGTGGCGCGGCCAGGATATCTAGTCAGGGGGGCCAAACGCTAGAATCACAACAAGATTTTTTTGCATATACTATAATAAAACCAAAATCAAAATATCATATTAAAATATTTAACGTTTTACACATAAAAAAATTAAAATGACATATATTTAGTTACAACATTCCTTTTCGAGGAGCTACTACAATGCTGGTTGCTACTACCGGAAAAAACAAATGAAAGCTGTGTTTCAAAATAAAAAAAGACGAACAACAGTAAGAAGAAGAAATGGGAGAAATAGACGGAGGAGGCGGCGGCAACTGCTGCTTTGCCTGCTTTCCTTTCTAATCTCTATGTTACAAGGGTATAACCTAATTAATATTGCAAAGTTATACCCTAGACTTATACTCATATTTACGCAAAGCATCCCTTGCTTAAAAACTTTACATAACATAACTTACCTAATATATATTACATCGGTGCACCCTTCAACTTATATATCTAATCGCACACCGCACCCTCGCTAAAAACTCAATTCACTTACACAATGGCCTCTATCTTTTTCCTTCTCGCACATAAGCCCCTATACTCTCTAAATATTTTTAAAAAGTCCAGGTGGGCCACCCAAGGTGCCTCCACCCATAATTACTGATTGATTTAATGATGCAGTAAAATGCAACAAAATTATGTGTGTCAGCTATAAATGAACCTATCATAATTAGTATCCATACATGATAACTTCAAAATATGGTAATTAATGAATCTGTACCACGCCAAAAGCGTGGCAAACTTATAGATTTCAAAGATTCAACTCCCTAGAAGATGAAATTTGAGTAATCAGGTCCTAAGAACACTCCTAAAGAGGTTCCTAATTTCACTTAAGAAGAGGTTATAAGAAAATCCACTATTTTTAAGGCCCTAGAAGAGGCCATTGTCTTGAAAAAGACGCAAGTCCCTGAAGAGACTAAATAAGCCTTTGAAAAGGCACTAGTACTAAATAATAAAGAAATCTTAATATTTAATAAGAGAGATATAGAATATAAAATAAAATGTTATCGATAACTTATTTGCATATACCCAAAAAAGTATTAACCTTTTTTGTTGGAATGGGTGTTCATAAAGAAAAGAAATGAGAATAATAAAATTACGAGATACAATGCACAACTTGCGGCACAAAGTTTCCTGCAGAAACTTGAGTATAAGTATTATATTCCCCCAATTATTTATCCAATATATAAATTTCAAATATCTGATAATTATTTTAACTGTTGTTAAAATCCTATATATGAGACTCAAATATGTTGAAACTTCTAATTTATACGGGAACTTAGACTCTAACATTTATGTGAAAATCCCAGAAGGATTAACTTTACCTGAAGTAAAGTTGAAGAGTACGTACTTAATAAAACTAAGACACTAATTGTATGGACTTATCCATTCCAGAAGAATGTGATACAATAGTCTTAACAAAGATTTGTCTAAGGAATGAAATAGAAACAATTACAACCCTGTGTCTTTATAAACGAATCATCAAAAATGATTTACAATATTAGCAGTTTATGTGGATACATTAATCGAGACTCCTAAAGAGTTTGAGAAAACTGTTAACAATTTAATGAAGGGAATTTAAAATAAAATGCATTGGGAAATGAAATTTTATCTCGAACTGTAGATCGAGAGATGCACTTATGGATAAGATAATCGTCGAGCATTCCTATGATTCTTTGCTCTTTATATATAAATGAAAATTCATACCATTTTAAAGAAGAAGATGAATAAGTATTGGTCTCGAAGTACAATACTCAAGTGCAGCTGGTACTTATCACAATGTACTAGACCATACATTTCATTATTTTTTTACTTGCTTAGTATATATATCTTAGCACCAACTAAATGGCACCAGATATGTAATAAAGATTAATTACGCATCTTTCACTACGGACCCCTAATAAATGATTTAACAAGCAATAATCAAAGCAAACATGAAAATAATATTAGAAATCATGAAAAAAATTAAGCACATATCTAATAATGTAAAAAATCATATTTGAAAACTTTTAACTTTAAAATTTCGCAATTTCGATTTAAAACGAATATTTTACAGTAAAAACAGTAAATAAACTCAAAATCGACAAAAATAGATAAAATCTACTTAAACCCTAAAAATTCTGGAAAATCATATTACTAATAATCAACAATGAATCACACATGAATAGCATGAAAAAATTATAAACTATTTGAATATAGAACAAGAATCAAACATAAATCGACGAAAAATCGACAAATTATACCTATAACCCTAGAATCAGCCCCTAAAACGTGGGTTTAAGATTGATTCCAAAATATATATGATTTAAACTAACTACTCCATGAATAGCAAAACAAACGGACAATTAAAAGCAATTAAATTGAAAGAAAACAGAAAAGTAGTGTTTACCCGGTACACAATTGAGAATTGAATTGGAAACTAAATTGAATATTGATTACAGCAATGTTCCAGTCTCAAAAGATCATAAACAAACTAAACTAATAATTATTTTAAGGAATTAAATAAAGAAACTCTCAAAGTCAATCTTTAGATACATCGCAAAAGTTTTCAAGAAAGCCACGGTACTCTTAGCTTCTCTATTAATTGATTTTAAATTGCTGCATACCTAAAATATGAGATATATGACATTTTATATAGTACACAAGTGTATCAAATCATGGCTTGAATAACCCTTGAAGAAACGAACTGAAAAGAGCTAAAAATCGAAACTGGGCCAAAAAAGTGGGTAGGGATCGATCCTGCCCATGTGGGGATTGATCTTCATGTATTTTTAATTTTTTTTTCCTTTGACTGCTTCTTCGTTTGCTCATAAATTTTTGCTCTGAATTTCGATTGACGCACCGTTTTTTTTTACGCGTAGGTAATTTAAAGCTCTACAACTTTTATTTCTGGAGATTTTTTCAAATTCTCAATGGATAAAAACTTTGATTAGTTATAACTTTAGACTTTTTAAGGCAGTTCTCGATTTTGCTCGAAAACTTTCGAAATCGATTCGATTAAGCTTCTTTTCTCTTAAAATCACTATTGGACACTTGCATTCACTTTATTCATGCTCGGAGACTTACTATTCTCTTCTTGATAGTGCTTTGAGGGTAATTTGCGGAGTTTTTCTCGCTTCAAAATGGATATTGATTTCTTCTTCGAGCCTTTTTCTTACACTTTTCTGCTTTCAACATTATTTCCTACATCCAACCTCAGTTGCTTAATCACTTTAGGTATGCAAAATGGCTTAATAACACAGAAATACAATGCAGTGCTTTTTTTTCATGCTTAAACTGAATTTACATGCAATTTTTTATTTTAGATTGTAACTAGAAGCTAATTGAGCCTTGTTTAAGGGATTAGAAATGCAATTTCTAGGCTCAATCAAGCTCTTTATGAAACTAATTAAATATATATATATATATATATGATTGAGATCTTTACTTCAGCATATTCGTAGTTCTTGTTAGTTATCTTCTATTACATATGTTCTAAGCATTATCTATGAAGATAATGCAGCGTGTATAGCCTATTTTCAAGAAAGTTTCAAGGTAATAAGTATAAGACATGTTTCACACGAGCATTATAAGAACACAAAGATTGAAGTCGAGTAAATCCACTTGATGACAACTTAGTAGAGTTTGCTCATATGGTGATTGTTGAAGCTGATATTCCAAAAATCAATTTACGAGATTGTTATGATTTGATTTTATCATCAAATTAAATTAATGTAATTGTCGACACGAGGGGGAGTAAATAATCAGGGGGAGCATACTAAAGTATGCTACCTAATATTTTCACGTTGTACTCTTTTTCCTTTAACTAGGTTTTGTCCCATTAGGTTTTTCTAGTAAAGATTTTAACGAGGCAACATATTGTGCATTTAATGCCGATTCAATGATCAAGAAGAATGTTGTACTCTTTTTTCTTCACTTTAGTTTTTTTCCACTAGGTTTTTCCTTATAAAGGTTTTAATGAGGCAACTATCATTGAATTGTGGTATAATGGACATCCAATGGGGAGTGTTGAAAAATATTGATATGTGAATATCCATATATTATATTTAAAGATACAATTTATCCCACATTAAAATTGTGGTATGAATGAAGAGATTACCTCATAGTATATATATTTTAATTTGTCACACACTGATTTTGTAGAGAAGTAAGGAGGTTAACTCTTAACATAAATAGAGCTAACCCCTACCCATATTAAATATGGGTTGAATAATAAGATTTCTCTTATTCTCTTATTTATTTCTCTCTATTATTTTAACAATTGCATTGTACTAAAGTTGTTTAAAAACTACGTTTGAATTGTGGTATGAGAATTTTTTGGGATCACGTAGCATTGATTTTCAATGAATTATTTCTATACATTCTAAGTTGTAACAATGGCGAAAAAGCTTTTTTAAAACTAACAATTTCACTGTAGTTTGAATCTCCATTTGCATAACAATCATACGTGAAGGAATCTTATATTTACTGGCTTACCGAACTACTTCCTACAAGCCTTCAAAAAGCTCGAGACCATGAAAATGGACTCTTCCCCACCACAAAAATCTTCCTCAGAATATCCAAAAAAATACTAGCCTCAAGAAACAAAGCTGAGATTTGTCTCTCTTCAAGTTCAAATCTGGCACAATAGTGACTTTGGTCTTCACAACGTTTTGATTTGTGAACTACATATTTTGAGTTTGTACTCTGTGTTTTAGGCCCTATTTTGAATTTATATATCTTCTTTTTTTGTGTATCCAACTATTGTAAGTCACTTGTGTAAATTTGTGTAAATTTTTTACTTTTTGACCACTTTGTAATTATTTATCTCATATTTTGTTAGTATTTTGACTTTGCACCCAATAGTAAAAGAAAAAAATATGATGTTTTTCATTATGAGTAAAAATTTAAATTTTAAGTTCTATTTACAATAAAGTTTAGAGTGCAAATTTAAATTAGTAATAACCAATGGGATGAAAAAATTAAAAGAGCATTTTAGTCAAAAAAATATTAAATTAAAATCACAATTTTTTTTTATTAACCGTCAAGTGAAAATATAAACAAAATAAAATGTGAGGTGCAAACTAAAATATCTCTTTTTGAAGGGAAAAATGGGTTCAGAGACCTCCTTTCATAATTTTATACAACAAAAGGACATCATACATTAGCTTAATGAATGAAGGATTCTTTCATATTATTGTTTTAATGTAAGGACAATTTTGGTTTTTAGATTAGTTGTAAGTATTTTGTCTTTTATAAATTAGATAATTTAAGAATTTTAAAATGACTAAACTACCCTTCTCTCTTTCAACTCATAATCCTATGCACAGAAACAAGGAGGAGGGAGAGGCGATACAATTCGTTGGGAGAGGTGAGAAGAGAGGGAAAAGCACAGTATGATTCAAGAGAGGAATGCTATCATCTTAGATTGACGGAAAGCATCATAGATCGACGGGATTAACGAAGAAAAGGAGAAGAAATTTCTTAGCTTCATGAATGTTGAAACACTATCTAGGTATAGCTTTTTTCTTTTTTTCTTTTCATATTTTTAGTTGTGATTTTGCTTCGTTTTGGTTTGTTCTAGCTTATATTTAGAGGATTTGATGAAATAGCGTTCAATCAATTCATGTATATTTATATTATGGAGGATTTGATGAAATAGCAATTGAATGCTCTGTTTTCGTTTTTCTTTTCCTCATAACTACAAAAAAACTGCAAAACTGATTTTGCAATTTTTTAGTTTTGATGATATATTTAGATTATAGAGAGCTATCACGTTTTTTGCTTTTATTTGTGTAAAAGTTATAGAAATATTACTTTATTTTGGTTGTTTTAGCTTATGTTTAAAAGATTTGATCCAATAATAAGTGATTGTTCATGTTTTTAAAGTTAGTTTTAGCATCCTTGTGATCTATCTATGTATATGCTCTGTTTTTCCTTTTTTTTTCCTTTGTGTAGAAAAAACTGCAAAATTGATTTTGCAGTTTTTTCGTTTTTGATCTAAGTTTTTTTAAGTGCATTATTTCTGCATTTGATTCTTATGTTGTAGGTTTTGGTTAGTTTAAATGTGTGATTTCATTTGTGAATGAATGAACATACATGTTTATTATGCAATGTATTGCTTCTAAATTTTTATGTCTCATTTTTTAGGGATATTGATAGAGGCATTATAGACGTGGTTTATTATAATGGTTGTTCTTTTAGAATTTGATTATTTCTTGGTATGAGTGTTGAAGAACTAAAACGTTTGGTGTGCGAGAGGTGGTCCGATATTAATCCCTTGTGTGTAAACCTATTTGTTACTTGTGATGACAAAGAGTTTGTTTTAGATGGGAATGATGAAATCCAATGCATGGTTTGTTTCACAATGATAAAAATAGTGGAAATTATAGATATTTTTGTTAGGCGGACGAAAGGTTCTAAATTTTTAATGTCAGATGATCAGTGTGCTAGTAGTTTTTCAAGTTATATGAGTCTTGTTGATGAAATTGAAGCACACGAACCACGTAATTGTAGTGCCTGGGCTAATGCTATTATAAGTATTGGACAAAGATTTCCAGGAGGAGCCATTAAGTTTCGAACGAGTTGGAAAACTCTCTTGTGTCCAGAAGTTGAAAAATGCTTGAAAGAGAAGGTTAATGAGAGTTCGACATGGAGGGTTGTCAAATCATCTGATTCGATCTTTGAAGTTATAGAGCAAAAGTCTTATCGCGTAGATCTTTTGACATGGGAGTGTGGTTGTAATTCATGGCAGATTGATGGCTTCCCATGTTCATACGCCGTTTTGTGTATTTTGACCAATAGGAAGGTTGTTTATGACTATTGCGATCCTTGCTTCTTTAGGTGTAACTTTCAGAGCTCTTATGCTCATACAATTTACCCGGTGCCAACTTCTGACTGTCCTACTAATGTCTTTGATGTATCAAAAATTTTATCTCCCGATTGTAAAACTCAACTCGGTCGTCTTAAAAAGAATCGAATTGAGAGCGCTGACTTAAGTACAAAGAAGAAACAGAAGTGTGGAAGGTGTAACCGTTATGGATATCACAATACGAAGACGTGCACTGCATTAATTGTTTAGATTTTACTATGGCATAGTATAATTACATTTAGCGAATTTTGGAATTTTGAAATTCTTCGTATGATGGTATTTGAGATTTTTTTCATATTCCTTTAGTTTTGATTTTAAAAGAATGTAATTTTGATTTTGATATATGAATGATGATGTTTTTCTATTTTTGTGGAATAAACAATATCAAGATGTTGCTATTCTTTGCAAGTTGTTTATTTAAATGCGAAAGACATTGATTATCTATGCTAAATTGCACTCGGATTTAGTGCAAAAGGGTTTTTGTAGTCAAATATTTTTGGTAAATTGCACGCGGATTTAGTGCAAAATCGTTTTTGCAGTGAAATGTTTCTAAAGATTGTACACGCATTTAGTGCAAAATCGATTTTGCAGTGAAATGTTTCTAAAGATTACATGCGCATTTAGTGCAAAATCGTTTTTGTAGTGAAATATTTCAGTGCAAAAGTGATTTTGCACTAAATGCGAGTGGGAGGTTGATGGCACAACTCGTAATTAACCAAAAAAAATGGTTTTTTTCTCATTTTGGCTTAATTTTAGTAAGACACTTGTCACGATTATAGTAATTGTCCTTATTTTATAATAAGAATATAAGGTGTCCTTTTAGTGGTTTTAATTTTGTAAGAGACCCTTTAAACCCATTGCCTCTTTTTGAAGAGTCATGATAAATCACCTTAAAGTTTAGTGCATATACTACCATTTAATTATTTAAATATGGTAACGACCAACGAAATATTTCAAAGATGATATGAACGCGTTTTTATACTTATGTTCAAATAGTATTCGAACAAATTTGCACAATTTTCTTGTTTTTTTTTTCATTGTCGGTGGGGCTGTCGAAGTCGGAGAGTTCCGGAATCCGGATCCCAAGACAAATCAGTCGAATGGAGGTATTTTTTTTTATATTGTTATGGTTAGTTTTTTGTTTTTTCTAATATTGAGGAACTAATCAGAGATTGGATTAGTTTGAATTAAATCTACGCTATTATATAAAGTCAATACTAATTTTAATCACTTGTAACTTGGTCAAACTGTTGTTTAAGAATTTTATCCTATAATTTTTGTTTTCATAAAAAAATGCTTGCTACGGGAATCAAATACTTACATTTGAACAACATAAATTCACATTTAATAACTAGGCTAGCTATCATTATTTTTAAAATATGTTCTTCAAACTTTTTTTTGTCTAAATACATTCTCGTAATGCAAAGTGTTCAGGTCAGCTTTTGCACACTTCAACTAGCATATATATATATTATTATTGGACGTAGGATTAATTCCGACTTGTAGAACTGAGCCTGCCGCGCGCTGGCCACAAGCAAATTTGTACATGCAAAAAGTGTACAAATAAAAAAATCCCACTAAATAAATCGATTCCCATAAAAATTTATTAATAAACAAGCTACCGTGCTAACCTCCTTGGTTAAAGTATACGGTATTCAAATTATTGTTTGGGCCACCCGCCACCCTTCAAAAAAAAAAAAAAAGGGAAAATTGTTGTTTGGTATCACCCGAATTTAGATCGAGTCATTCCATCCAAATCTAGAGCACTCGGTTTCGACTCTTATCCCCTTGGATATAGTTGAATCGCATATATGCTTGTGAATTAAGTAACTCTTGATTTTTTTCACCTTTCTTTTTTGGAAAAAATTAAAGTAAGATTTAATTAAATATTCTTTTTGGAACATTGATCATCGATATATATATATATATATATATATAATATTAGTAATGTCCGTGCTTTCGACACAAAATATAAATAATAATTAAGTTTATTTTGAAAATAATTTTACGTGTAGCAATGGTTAGTGGTCAGATTTTGGGTGAATTGTACCAAATTCAATTTCGACCCGTCTAAAAATATAATGAATCCGACCTCAATCTAAAACTGAAAAGAGTTTAACTGTGAAAGTTCAAAGATACTTCATTTATTATATTACCGAACTTAGCCAACCTTGACAACCGCGTATTATTACGGTATTGAAAGAAAAATATATTATATACAGGTTGGTTTGAGTATAATAGGCTAAATTTACATGAAGACAAGCAGGACAAACCCCAAATTGTATTTGTCTTTAGAACGTACCTATGCGTACTGCAATAAAAAAATAAAAAAAAATATCAACCCTTAGGTAATGGTTGATCAAAAACTCATTGTAATTGATATTTTTGATATCCTAAATTCTAATTGCTATTGCGAAAGAGTTTTATTTTTTATCAAACCAAATTTTTAGTTTTTTTAAGGCGACCAAATTTGTAGTTCATTAATTATACTTAAGGTTGATAAATTACGTTAATAGAATCCTTTTTTCTTTCACAATAATATTAATCTATTTTTACATACATCATTTGTAAATTAAAAAAAATAACAAAACAATAACTGAATTAATTTTCTTAGAAAAATGAATTTTAAAAATTATCAAATTATGCACTCCTTAAATCAAAGAAGGAAAAAAATTACTTATATCATCCCTTTAATGCCCCATTTTTAACTTCACCAACCTTGAGAATATTAATCAATTTTTGTATATATCAAAAATAAAAAAATAATAACTAAATAAATTTTCCTAGAAAAATGAACTGCATAGATTATTAACTTATATGCTCCCTAAATAAAAAAAACTAAAAATATTTGCTTATATCCTACCTTCAATACCTCATTTTTAACTTCACCAATATTGTGCATATTAATCTGTTTTTGTATATATCATTTGTAAATAAAAAAGAAAATAATAACTAAATTAATGTTCATAGAAAAAAATAAAATTTAAAGATTATTAAATTATACGCTCCCTAAAATGCTTATACCCTCCCTTTAATGCCTCAATTTTAACTTCGACAACCTAAAACGTTTGAGTCTTATTCTTAAATTTATGTCTCCTTTTTGCTTTATTCAAGACTTTTTTTCAGAAGAAAAATGAATTAACTATCATATTTTAACTACTCTTTAGAAAACAAAGGGTAACTCAAAATTCTTTTATAATTTTTTTAATTGATAACTGAAAAGGAGCCATAAAAATCTCATAGTAAATTTACTTAAACAACCCGACAAATTCTAGTAGATATTTAGTTCTTCATAAATTAAAATTACCACCAATCACACAACAATTTTGAGACATAATATATGATTACATTACTACATTAATCCCATGTTTAAATTTAAATATAACATAAATCTTATTAATTATCTTGTTACGTCATAAAAAAATATTAAATTAAAAAACCAAATTTAAATGTTGCAAGTTCAAGTTTCTCCATAACAACAACATTTTACTTCACTCCCCTAGATAAAATATCAAAATTAATTGAATTCATCTGATGGTTAACTTCATACGTTGCTTGTCTTGTATTCATTAAATGCGTAAAAACTTAAAATAAAATTTAATTTCGTAATATTGAAATGGTAATTATTTTATGCTTTTGGATTTTTGGAAGGAATAATAATATGTGTACAAAAAGTCTTACACATGTTAGTGGGACATAAGCGACAAAAAAAAAAAGAATGAAAGAAAGTAAGAGGTACTATAAATATAAAAAAGTCTTACACATGTTTTATTTACTTATATTCAAATAAGAGAAAGATATAGAAAATTGCATGAGTTGAGCGGAATATCCTTCCACATAAAAGTTTGGTATAGTGCATTTCTAATTAATTACATATGGATTCTTTTAGTAGTGTGGATTATCAAAGAAAATTAGAAAGATAAATATTGTTTAGTGGTTATATTTTTGTTATCTCATAAGACTTTTATTAGTGATAATTTGCCTATTGTGTTTTTAGATGATCTCCAAGGTTAGTGTACAATAATGTGTAATTCCTACCTTCACTTTTACCTAAAAAATGAAAGTCCAATAAAAAAAATATTGCTTCCAAACAAATATTTGCTAGATGGCAAGCAATTTTATCAGTATTTGATTTTAAAATAGAATTTATAAAAGGAGAATCAAATTCTCTTCCTGATTTCTTAACTAGAGAATTTTTGCAGGGAAAGGCCTCATGAGCAGGCCGACAGGTTCCTCTTCCTCTTATAGAGGAAACAGAGGTAGAGGAGGACCTCAACGGTCTCCTGCAAGAAATATTGGTACTCCTGGGATTAAATCCCAAGCATCCTCTTCTCAGATTAAACCACCGTCCCCAGGGACTTTTAAATAAGCTCTCAAAGAGGAAGTTCAGGTGGCCTCATTTGAGGCCACCTGAACTTCCTCTTTGAGAGCTTCTTTAAAAGTCAATTAATAAAGAGGTATTTAAACCAAGAGAAGTTAAAGGTTTAATAGCTACTTGTATTAAGCCAATATGCATATATTTATACTTATCTTTATAGCGTAAGATTTCATCTTCATGTAATAATTGCATATGATCAAGATTATTACCAACAGGAATGGTCTGTTCAATAGTTTTAATAGACATTGAAGAAATAAAATCAAACATTCCAGAATTATAGATTTTGTTTGGTTTAACCATAGGTAAATGTCAGTTTAATAATTTATTTTCTATATTAGAAAATTCAACATCATCAGTGTTCTTTATAAAAGAACTGGGTACATATTTTGAACGAGAAATTGATCTGCTCAACATATCCAGAGAAAAAATTAATAAACAGAAACAATAAAATTAGCACGCCTGTCAACGATTTACGCAAACACAAATACCCAATCAAGCATTACCTTTGCTGTAAGGGTTAGGGCTGCAACGCGACTTAAGTGACGTCCCACTAATTCCTGCCTCTGATACCAAAATTGACTAGGATCGAGATGTAGAACAGATATACATAAAATTCAAACTTTTATTAAGGTTGAACAAAATTACAGAAGACAAAAGAAAGATTACAGAGAAGGAAAACAGCGGAGAAGAGAGAAAGAAAAGAAAAACAAAAGACACCGCTTCCTGAGCCAACGATTACAATTTAAAGAAAGAAAAGTAAAAGCAAACAGTACGTACTTACACAGTAAAAGCAAACAGTAAACTTAATTATTTTACAAGCAAACAAAAGCAAACGGCATAATAATTGCCATGGGACCCTCTGGTGGCGTGTGCTGGATGGTGGTGCAGGCGTTCGTCCAAAGTGATCCAGACTTTAATAAAGTTTGTCAATAATATTACTCCATCTACACCTAATTATTCCACTTGATTTTTTCCCTTGTCCTTAGTAGGTGGGGCAGTTGAGTCTTCATAAAGACTGGTGAGCCATCTACCCATATGAGTAGTCATATCCTCATTTGGCTCCGCAAAATCTTCATCGTCAATATTCACTAATTGAGCTGGTTCAGATTTAATTTCAGACTTTGAGTCTTGAGAAATGGACATCAAATCTTCATCCATATCTAATTGACAGGCCAGATTTTGGAGAATCTTTGCTTTGAGCTCTTTGATTGGGGTATTTGGAAATTTCTCTTTAAGAGAGGCCAAGGAAGGAGTTTTAAACTCGGATTTTTCAATAACTTATTTCTTTAAGAATACATCGTCCTCAGCTGATTTTTTATTAATTTCTAGGAACTCAAATAAATCTTTTTTAATTTGAACTAGAAGCTCAGTGATATCAAATTTAGGCCACCATTTATAATAGTAGTCACGAACCAATAAAAATAATCCATTATTCCTGGTAGTAGTATTATAGTTCCATTGGAATATCCAAGGAATATGATAATTAGTAAGAAAATGCAATAATTCAAAATTAGTAATAGGATGTTGTTCCTTAATAAGGAGTCTAGGATGATTTTTGCTATAAGCGATAAATAATTCATATAGATTATTCGCGAAAATATCCTCTTCAGGACCATTTAAAATAAACCACTGAAAAAACCAGTGAGGAATATATTCTAAATAAGAATCATCGCCTTTAAGCTTATCAATTCGGAAAAACCAGGTGTGAGAGTTATACTGGTTTTGATATAAGAAGGCCTTTTTCCAGGCGTCAATATAATCCCAATAATTATAAAAACGGGGAGCATTTCTATCGTCAGAATAACGAGTCTGTAGAGCCTGTTCTTTATTTGGATTTAATCCCCATTCTTCAATACTTATTACGCCTTTAATAAAAGCTTTGCTGAAGGCAATTTCTGGGTTAAATGAACCCACATTTCTATTCATATGCGTAAATACTACGCTGCCCGTATCTTTAAGAATGGCTTCATAATAATCTCTAGTTTTTCCACTAATGAGAGGAAAATCCATATTATTTTCAAAATACCTTTGGGCAATAGTCCCTGGGTTCATAGCAAATCTTTGATCCCCCTTTTGCAAATACAAAACAAAATCCTGCTGAGGCTTTTTGTTGCTTTACGTGATTGTAGACATAATAAATTTAAAGATTCCTTATTAGGAATAATTCAGACTAGTTTATGTGATGGTCCAGTTTATTTTAACTGCTTCCCTGATTATTCTGTATCTTTATCTGATAAAAATTTATTAGATGTTTTAACTTTAAACATTCAAATGAGTGGTTATGATTTAAAAGAAGGTAGTGAGCCTTTAAATGTTACTTATAGAGTCCATTATAAGGTTATGAATACCCTTAGCCCTAATGCTAAAAGGTATGATCCTAAGGGTAGAACGACACTTATTGAGACTAATTTATTAAAATCTGATATAGCCGTGCCTAGGACCATTAAATGGAATGAAATTGAATTACCTGAACAATGGTTATTGGAGGCTGCTGCTCCACCTACCCCTGTTGAAAATAAAAAAATTGAGGAAATTCTTCAATTTGATGATGGAGACGTTATTGTTAGATTTGATAATAATAAGACTGCTATGTTATCTACCTCATCTAAAAGGCCATCTTCGGCTTCTCATTCAGAAAGCCAAAGGTTTTATACACCTGCCCCTACTATTAGCTCTAGAAACCCATTAGAACCAGGAGTTTCTGGTACTAAAGATGGAGAGTTACAATTCGAGGGAGTCATTAATTCCCAGCAAAATATTCCTCATGGTGTTTATTCTAAACCTTCAAAAAATGAACCTGATACTATTTCGGAATTAGGTTTTGCTATGAAACAAATTTTGACTATTACTAAAAGTGAATTTACTTATAAGAGAACTGATTGTAATGCTGAATTTATGCAAGAAAAATATTCTGACTTTAGAAAATGGTTTTTTGCTGAATTCTCAGAAGAACAAAAATTATTTTTTAAAGCAAAGTTCTATGAGCATATTGATGAAAACGAAGAAGTTATTCCTTTTGTCACTTGGTTTTATAGTAATTATGAGGGAGATTACCCCAATATTTGTACTATAGATAGTTTTTATAAAACTTGGAAAACTGTTTCTGAAAATATGGTCCAGTCTCTTTATCCTCCTACTGAAGCCTTAAAGATAGAGGTAGGAGAAAATCAGACCTTAGAAACTAATGCTTTTTCGTCCAATATTAGGATAACTTCGTCTCATATAGGTCCTGATGATCTTAATAAGGTTATTAAGCAAAATAATTACACCAACTTGCACATACAAACCATAGCAAGTCAATTAACTCGTATTGAGGAAACATTAGAAAAGGTTCAAGCTATCGAAGAAAAGCGACCTGCTCCTATTATAGAAAAACCTAAGGTTGAAACCTCTTATATTAAACCTGTTATAGAAATTACTGAGAAATTTAAGCATAATGATAAAAACAAAGAGATAGTTGAAGCTCTTACTGAAAAATTAGAAAAACTCCGTTTATTTAATGGAAAACAGATACTCCCTATTACTCAAACTGAGGATGTCTCCGATTATGAGACTGAATTTTCTGATATTACTCAATTTAAAAATGAGTTATTAGCTATGGAAGGAGATCTAAATAAAATAACGTTTGGTAAAACCCATGTGGCTACCCAAATGGCCCCTACTAGGACTTATTATCAGCGTCCTACCCCCCAAGATATGTTATTTGAGGAAGAAGCTATTTTTTATCCTACAGTTAATTTTAGTGCTAAAACAATTTATGAATGGTATATTGACGGTATGTCCGAATATCAAATATTAACTCAATTATACCGAATGACTATGTATGGTACTGCTTGTAAAGCTAGTGGTAGCAGCGACAAAAATGTTGCTGAATTTATGATTGCAGGTTTTTCTGGCCAACTAAGAGGTTGGTGGGATAACGTTCTGACTGATAGTCAGAGGAATGAGATTAAAAATTATGTAAAAATAGTTAATATTAATGTTACTACTAAAAATGAACAAGGCCAGGATATTACCCAGGTTCAACCTAAAGCTGAAGAGAATGCTGTTTATTCTCTCCTTACTGCTATTGTACAACATTTTATAGGCCCTCACCCTACTATATTAGATAGAAGTAAGGATTTATTAATAAATTTGAAGTGTCCTACTCTGACCCATTTTAGGTGGTATAAGGATGTATTCCTCTCTAAGGTTATGACCAGAGAAGACGCTAATGCTGATTTTTGGAAAGAAAAATTTATAGCAGGTCTTCCTACTTTATTTGCCCAAAAGGTTAAAGACCGGATTAGTAAAAAACATGGTGGCACTTCCATTCCTTATAAGGATTATACTTATGGCTATCTTATTAGTGAATGTATTGCTGAAGGTCTATCCTTGTGTAATGATATTAAGCTTAAAGCTCAACTTAAAGCTCAAAATTTAACTGGTCGTAAAGAAATAGGTGAGTTTTGTGATCAGTTTGCTTATGATATGAGTATTCCTTATTCTAGGATTAAGAAAACTACTGATAGTTCTAATAGAACTAGAAAATATCATAAAAGGCGTAAGAAATCACATAAGAAGGCCCCTCCACCTTCTACCTCCAGGACTCCTCATAGGAAGCCTGGGCCAAATAAGAAGCCCAATATGAGTCAAATTATTTGTAGAAAATGTGGCAAGGCTGGCCACTATGCTAATAAGTGTTGGACTAAGCAAAAGCTTAGTGAAATAGCTGATGAATGCCTTAAAAGGCAACTTATGGCGGTTTTATTAAACCCTAGTGATGATGAGGAAGATATTGAAGAAGAAGAAGTTAATAACATTAAATCGGAATCCCCTTATGGTGCTTCTTCCAATAATTCGGAGTCTGATTCTGATTGTAATTGCAAATCCCAGACTGATTATTATAAGGCTATATTAGAAACTAATGGTCTTAGTATTAATGTTTTGACTAAAGAGGAACAGTCTATTTTAGATCTTATAGATCAAGTTGAAGACACCAACGTTAAACGTAAACTTATAGAACAATATTTAACTACGTTTAAAACTGAAAAAAGTATATTACCTAGTACAGAACCATATTCTTTACATAATATCCTTGAAAGTTTTTATAAAACTCCGGAGAAAGAGGTTACTATTTCGGATTTAAAAACAGAAATTAATAGCCTAAAAACTGAGGTTAGAGATATTAAATTTCGTCTCTCTAATTTGGAAAAATCTTCTACTATTACTGAGAGTTCTTCTTAAATTGGTATCCCTAATACTAGTTGACAATTTTCTTAACCTTATAGACCAAGTTATTGTTCAAAAATGGTACATTAATATTACTATTGTTGTTGATAAAGATTTTATTCTTAAAGATATAGCTCTTCTTGATACAGGAGCTGATATGAATTGTATTAGGGAGGGATTAGTCCCAACTAAATATTTTGAAAAAACTTCTGAATCTATGACTAGTGCGGGAGGTAATAAGCTCAAAATTAATTTTAAATTATCCAATGCTTATGTTTGTAATGATGGCATGTGCATAAAAAGCACTTTTATTTTAATTAAAAATTTATCTCAGCGTATTATATTAGGCACTCCTTTTATAAAACTTATAGAGCCCTTTACCAAGGATGAAAGGGGTCTAGTTACTCAATTTGATAATAGAGATGTTATATTTAAATTTATTACTAAACCTCGTATTAAGGAAGTTAAGGAGGTCAAGGATAAACTTGTCTTTAAAGAAAAACAAATTGTATTTTTGCATGAAGATTTAAAAATTATGAACATTAATCTTCAAATTAATAAAAATAAAGTGACTATTAAGAATTTACAAGAACAAATTATTAGAGAAGTCTGTAGTGATATCCCTACCGCTTTCTAGAATAGAAAGAAACATATTGTTCCTTTTCCTTATGAAGAAAATTTTGATGAGAAAAATATATCTACTAAAGCTAGACCTGCTCAAATGAATTTTATTCTCTTAGAGCACTGTAAAGGTGAGATTTCTTCTCTTATAGAGAAAAACCTTATTAGGAAAAGTTATTCTCCTTGGAGCTGTACTGCCTTTTATGTTAACAAGGCATCTGAAATTGAGCGTGGTGCTCCTAGACTAGTTATTAACTATAAACCTTTAAACAAAGTTTTGAAATGGATTAGATATCCTCTCCCTCATAAGAAAGATTTATTAGCCCGTTTACAGGCTGCTACTATTTTCTCCAAATTCGATTTAAAATCCGGATATTGGCAAATCCAAATTGCTGAAGCTGACAGGTATAAAACTGCTTTTACTGTCCCGTTTGGACATTTTGAATGGAATGTTATGCCATTTGGGCTTAAAAATGCCCCCTCAGAATTTCAGAATGTTATGAATGACATTTTTACTCCTTATAGCACTTTTTCTATTGTTTACATTGATGATATTCTCATTTTTTCTAATAGCATTGATCAGCATATTAAACATATACAAATTTTTATTAAAGTTATAAAGAATGCCGGTTTGGTTGTGTCGGCTAAAAAAATGAGTATTTTTCAAACTAAAATAAGATTTTTAGGACATGAAATTACTAAGGGAAATATTATTCCTATTAATAGGGCCATTGAGTTTGCAGAAAAATTCCCTGATGAAATTCGTGATAAAACTCAATTACAAAGATTCTTAGGATCTCTAAATTATATTCGTGACTATTATAAAAATTTAGCTACCGATTGTATTCCTCTATATGAAAGGTTAAGAAAAAATCCTCTCCCGTGGTCTGATAGACACACTACTGCTGTAAAGCTTATTAAATCTAAAGTTAAACAACTTCCTTGTTTGGCATTGGTTTCACCTTACTCTTTTAAAATTGTTGAAACAGATGCCTCAGATATTGGTTATGGAGGTATTCTTAAGCAAAAGTTTAAAGATTCTGATAAAGAAATATTATCTAGATTTACTTCTGGAAAATGGAATGATGCTCAGAAAAACTATTCTACTATTAAAAAAGAAATATTATATGTTGTTGAATGTATTTCTGATTTCCAAGAAGATTTATTGAATCAAGAATTTTTCTTACGTATTGATTGTCAGGCAGCGAAAGATGTGCTTGAAAAAGATGTAAAAAATATTGCTTCCAAACAAATATTTGCTAGATGGCAAGCAATTTTATCAGTATTTGATTTTAAAATAGAATTTATAAAAGGAGAATCAAATTCTCTTCCTGATTTCTTAACTAGAGAATTTTTGCAGGGAAAGGCCTCATGAGCAGGCCGACAGGTTCCTCTTCCTCTTATAGAGGAAACAGAGGTAGAGGAGGACCTCAACGGTCTCCTGCAAGAAATATTGGTACTCCTGGGATTAAATCCCAAGCATCCTCTTCTCAGATTAAACCGCCGTCCCCAGGGACTTTTAAAGAAGCTCTCAAAGAGGAAGTTCAGGTGGCCTCAAAAAAGCCTCAGCAGGATTTTGTTTTGTATTTGCAAAAGGGGGATCAAAGATTTGCTATGAACCCAGGGACTATTGCCCAAAGGTATTTTGAAAATAATATGGATTTTCCTCTCATTAGTGAAAAAACTAGAGATTATTATGAAGCCATTCTTAAAGATACGGGCAGCGTAGTATTTATTGAGTTAATATTTGATATTCGGACATACCGTCAATATACCATTCATAAATTGTTTTAGCACTAAAATTAACTGTAGGATAAAAAATAGCTTCTTCCTCAAATAACATATCTTGGGGGGTAGGACGCTGATAATAAGTCCTAGTAGGGGCCATTTGGGTAGCCACATGGGTTTTACCAAACGTTATTTTATTTAGATCTCCTTCCATAGCTAATAACTCATTTTTAAATTGAGTAATATCAGAAAATTCAGTCTCATAATCGGAGACATCCTCAGTTTGAGTAATAGGGAGTATCTGTTTTCCATTAAATAAACGGAGTTTTTCTAATTTTTCAGTAAGAGCTTCAACTATCTCTTTGTTTTTATCATTATGCTTAAATTTCTCAGTAATTTCTATAACAGGTTTAATATAAGAGGTTTCAACCTTAGGTTTTTCTATAATAGGAGCAGGTCGCTTTTCTTCGATAGCTTGAACATTTTCTAATCTTTCCTCAATACGAGTTAATTGACTTGCTATGGTTTGTATGTGCAAGTTGGTGTAATTATTTTGCTTAATAACCTTATTAAGATCATCAGGACCTATATGAGACGAAGTTATCCTAATATTGGACGAAAAAGCATTAGTTTCTAAGGTCTGATTTTCTCCTACCTCTATCTTTAAGGCTTCAGTAGGAGGATAAAGAGACTGGACCATATTTTCAGAAACAGTTTTCCAAGTTTTATAAAAACTATCTATAGTACAAATATTGGGGTAATCTCCCTCATAATTACTATAAAACCAAGTGACAAAAGGAATAACTTCTTCGTTTTCATCAATATGCTCATAGAACTTTGCTTTAAAAAATAATTTTTGTTCTTCTGAGAATTCAGCAAAAAACCATTTTCTAAAGTCAGAATATTTTTCTTGCATAAATTCAGCATTACAATCAGTTCTCTTATAAGTAAATTCACTTTTAGTAATAGTCAAAATTTGTTTCATAGCAAAACCTAATTCCGAAATAGTATCAGGTTCATTTTTTGAAGGTTTAGAATAAACACCATGAGGAATATTTTGCTGGGAATTAATGACTCCCTCGAATTGTAACTCTCCATCTTTAGTACCAGAAACTCCTGGTTCTAATGGGTTTCTAGAGCTAATAGTAGGGGCAGGTGTATAAAACCTTTGGCTTTCTGAATGAGAAGCCGAAGATGGCCTTTTAGATGAGGTAGATAACATAGCAGTCTTATTATTATCAAATCTAACAATAACGTCTCCATCATCAAATTGAAGAATTTCCTCAATTTTTTTATTTTCAACAGGGGTAGGTGGAGCAGCAGCCTCCAATAACCATTGTTCAGGTAATTCAATTTCATTCCATTTAATGGTCCTAGGCACGGCTATATCAGATTTTAATAAATTAGTCTCAATAAGTGTCGTTCTACCCTTAGGATCATACCTTTTAGCATTAGGGCTAAGGGTATTCATAACCTTATAATGGACTCTATAAGTAACATTTAAAGGCTCACTACCTTCTTTTAAATCATAACCACTCATTTGAATGTTTAAAGTTAAAACATCTAATAAATTTTTATCAGATAAAGATACAGAATAATCAGGGAAGCAGTTAAAATAAACTGGACCATCACATAAACTAGTCTGAATTATTCCTAATAAGGAATCTTTAAATTTATTATGTCTACAATCACGTAAAGCAACAAAAAGCCTCAGCAGGATTTTGTTTTGTATTTGCAAAAGGGGGATCAAAGATTTGCTATGAACCCAGGGACTATTGCCCAAAGGTATTTTGAAAATAATATGGATTTTCCTCTCATTAGTGGAAAAACTAGAGATTATTATGAAGCCATTCTTAAAGATACGGGCAGCGTAGTATTTACGCATATGAATAGAAATGTGGGTTCATTTAACCCAGAAATTGCCTTCAGCAAAGCTTTTATTAAAGGCGTAATAAGTATTGAAGAATGGGGATTAAATCCAAATAAAGAACAGGCTCTACAGACTCGTTATTCTGACGATAGAAATGCTCCCCGTTTTTATAATTATTGGGATTATATTGACGCCTGGAAAAAGGCCTTCTTATATCAAAACCAGTATAACTCTCACACCTGGTTTTTCCGAATTGATAAGCTTAAAGGCGATGATTCTTATTTAGAATATATTCCTCACTGGTTTTTTCAGTGGTTTATTTTAAATGGTCCTGAAGAGGATATTTTCGCGAATAATCTATATGAATTATTTATCGCTTATAGCAAAAATCATCCTAGACTCCTTATTAAGGAACAACATCCTATTACTAATTTTGAATTATTGCATTTTCTTACTAATTATCATATTCCTTGGATATTCCAACGGAACTATAATACTACTACCAGGAATAATGGATTATTTTTATTGGTTCGTGACTACTATTATAAATGGTGGCCTAAATTTGATATCACTGAGCTTCTAGTTCAAATTAAAAAAGATTTATTTGAGTTCCTAGAAATTAATAAAAAATCAGCTGAGGACGATGTATTCTTAAAGAAATAAGTTATTGAAAAATCCGAGTTTAAAACTCCTTCCTTGGCCTCTCTTAAAGAGAAATTTCCAAATACCCCAATCAAAGAGCTCAAAGCAAAGATTCTCCAAAATCTGGCCTGTCAATTAGATATGGATGAAGATTTTATGTCCATTTCTCAAGACTCAAAGTCTGAAATTAAATCTGAACCAGCTCAATTAGTGAATATTGACGATGAAGATTTTGCGGAGCCAAATGAGGATATGACTACTCATATGGGTAGATGGCTCACCAGTCTTTATGAAGACTCAACTGCCCCACCTACTAAGGACAAGGGAAAAAATCAAGTGGAATAATTAGGTGTAGATGGAGTAATATTATTGACAAACTTTATTAAAGTCTGGATCACTTTGGACGAACGCCTGCACCACCATCCAGCACACGCCACCAGAGGGTCCCATGGCAATTATTATGCCGTTTGCTTTTGTTTGCTTGTAAAATAATTCATTGCAATTATTATGCCGTTTGCTTTTGTTTGCTTGTAAAATAATTAAGTTTACTGTTTGCTTTTACTGTGTAAGTACTGTTTGCTTTTACTTTTCTTTCTTTAAATTGTAATCGTTGGCTCAGGAAGCGGTGTCTTTTGTTTTTCTTTTCTTTCTCTCTTCTCCGCTGTTTTCCTTCTCTGTAATCTTTCTTTTGTCTTCTGTAATTTTGTTCAACCTTAATAAAAGTTTTAATTTTATGTATATCTGTTCTACATCTCGATCCTAGTCAATTTTGGTATCAGAGGCAGGAATTAGTGGGACGTCACTTAAGTCGCGTTGCAGCCCTAACCCTTACAGCAAAGGTAATGCTTGATTGGGTATTTGTGTTTGCGTAAATCGTTGACAGGCGTGCTAATTTTATTGTTTCTGTTTATTAATTTTTTCTCTGGATATGTTGAGCAGATCAATTTCTCGTTCAAAATATGTACCCAGTTCTTTTATAAAGAACACTGATGATGTTGAATTTTCTAATATAGAAAATAAATTATTAAACTGGCATTTACCTATGGTTAAACCAAACAAAATCTATAATTCTGGAATGTTTGATTTTATTTCTTCAATGTCTATTAAAACTATTGAACAGACCATTCCTGTTGGTAATAATCTTGATCATATGCAATTATTACATGAAGATGAAATCTTACGCTATAAAGATAAGTATAAATATATGCATATTGGCTTCACTTTTACCTAAAAAATGAAAGTCCAATAAAAAAAATGCTACAATGGTACCTGTAAACAATAGGAATGCAGGTCAGATGTATTTTTTTCTTTTATTTATTGAATTTTATGAATTATAGTTTTTCTATATTTTTTGTATGCTCACAGATTAAATTTAAATCCAAATTAAGTAAAAGGAGAAAGAGAATTAATTTCATTTATGAGATAAATATTAGGAGATAATACTTGTTTACTTTATCACATAAATTAAAACTAATTATAAAATAAGGAGAAATATAATCGAAACACATATGGAGAGAGCCAAAAGCACATAGGAATTTTATGTTTAATTTTAGAAGGAAAAATGAGACTTACGTAAAGTTAAAATTTATCGTCAATTAATTAAGAGATAAATATATATTTAATAAATACTTGTTTAGTTTATCACGTACGTACCATTGAAATTAGTTAAGGGATAAATTAAGAGATAAATATGAATTGTCGGATTAAAACATAAAGGTTGAAGTTAAATCTTAGCCACTAGTTGTGAAGATAAGTGAAGGATATATTTGAGCCGTCAAATTAAAACAAAAGGTTTCAAATTAAATCTGAACCACCAATTAAGAACACAAGTCCGGAGAGTCCTAAAATATTATGACTGACATGATTTATTAATAGATATACATATATATTAGTAATGCCCGTGTCCTCAGCACGAATATTTTTTCTAATTAAGTTTAATTTTGGAGAGAATTGTGTAGCGATGGTTAATTGTCGGGTTTGAGGCGAGTTGTGCCAGATTCAACCTCGACCCATTTAAAAATATAACCAATCTGACATTAATCTAAGGTTGAAGAGAGTTTTAACTATGAAAGTTTGAAGACGCCTCATTTATTATATGGCTAAACCTGCTCACCCTTAACACACGGTATTATTATAGTATTTTTGAATATCGTCACCAGAAACGTTGAGAACCCAAAAAAGATGGCTCTTTTTCACAAGATATATATCACCGATATCAGCCTAGTAACGCCTGCAGGTTCAAAGTAATAGGACAACCTATCCCGAGGCCGCCATAAGTGTAATTAAGTTTCCCCAAAATAAACCAATCACACTTAGCAATATTAGGTTATTATCATAGCGAGTAGGGAGTGCGAGGAGCCGTGTTGGTCCATGTGGCATAGGACATGAGATCACAGCTAACGAACTAGTTGCGCACTTGTGCCATAGGGTTTAAATCGACTAGGACCGTATTGGTCCACGAGGCATATGACGTGAGATCACAATGACGAACCAAGTGCGCCTAGCAAGGTTATTAGTCTAGCCGAGCAGGTACAAAGCATGAGGGACAGTGTTGGTCCGTGTGGCATAAGACACTAGCTAGCCACAATGCATGTGAGTAAGCTACCTTATTCACACATTCACCCATATCCATTTCCACTTGTCGCTTCGATTCTACGGAACCATTCCATTCTTCCATTTTGATCCATGTCCATTCTGTATTCACTTCATTTCCACTCGGGGTCACTCCATGGCCTGTCTGTTTTCGATTTCGGTGGACTTCTCCATCGAAGTCACCTAATAAACAAAGGGTGAATGTATGCCAGACATATTATTTAGTGACAGTACAATTATTATTAAACAAAAATTTATCTTTACTTTGTGTGTGATTGATTATATGTTACTTTATTCCTTGTGGACCAAATGAACTCTAGCACCATTGTCATGATCCTGTTAACCTTAGATTCAAATTATAAGAATGGTATAATCAAAATAACAATTATAATCAATTTTAACAATGTTGCCTACAAATACTACCTTAAGGCCTCGTTTGATTCAGGTATTAGGTCAGTGGAATTAATAATACCAGTATTAATAGTACTGGACTATTAATCCTGGTATTAATTTAATACAAATACCTTGTGTGATTCATGCAGTATTATTACTGGGATATCTCATGCTGATGTTAATACCATGTTTGGTTCTGTAACTTGTATACAGAATTATATTTTGGATTAACAAAACAAAAAAAAATTAAAAAAAAAATTTTTTTTTTTTAAAAACATTTAAAAAATTATTTTTTAAAAAATAAATAAATTAAAATAATAATATAGTAGTAGTAGTAGTAGTAGTAGTAGTAGTAGTAGTAGTAGTAGTAGTAGTAGTGGCATTTTTGAAAATATATGGTTCATTTTTCTTAATCCCGGATAAACAATACTACATCCTCCCTGGTATTAAATTATAACACAAAGAGTAGTATTAAGTTAGTAACGATATTAGTAATCCTAACACATTTATGCGAATCAAACAAAGTATTATAAAAAAAGTGGTATTAATAATTTCATTCCACTTTTTAATACCTGAATCAAACGAGGCCTAATGGTATAATCAAATTTTAGTAATCTTTTAACCAATAACCAAATCTATTCTCTTTATAGTCAAAGTTAACAACCTTCTTCAATAACTAAAATGATGGACCCACTAATTCTTTTGGCTAAAAGAGAAACTTTTCAAATTTAAGTCATCTTTTTTTTTTTGAATGAAATTTAAGTCATCTTCACTTCCTTTTTTTTGAAACAAAATTCAAATTGATTAATTTGTAGCCAATCAATATAATGGAGCCACAAATTTGGTTATTGAGAAAAAAATAATCATTGGGGAGATCTACATTGTTAACTTTAACAATTTACTAAATGGATAATAAAAAAATATTTTAATTATTAAATTTTAGATATTCCATTAGAGATGTACTAATAGTATATATGGTAGACCAATAAATTAAAGTAGAGTATAATTTAAATAACATTAAACAGGGAAACATAATAAGGACACAAAAAATGTACGTGGTAGCTGAGTAAGATTTCTTTCCTTTATATATATATATTTAGGCAAGTGCATTTCTCTCTCCTTCCTCTCCCCTCTCCATACCCATCTCTCACTCAACACCTCCAAATTGCGGGAACCACCACTACCCTCCTCCGGAGAGAAACGCTGTGTTCCCAGTCGTAGAGAAGTAGTGGCGGTGGTGGCTGCTATTTTAAGAGAGAGATGTTTTGTAGCAAAGATTCGATTTGAGTAGGGGTATGCAAAAAAAACCGAAAAACCGACCGAACCGGCCTAAATTAGCTAGTTTTAAAAGTTTTATGTCCCAGTTCGGTTAGATAATATAAAAACCGAAAGGGGTCAGTTCGGTTGTCGGTTGCCGGTGTTATAGAACCGGTAAAAATAGAACCGAAAGGTATTTTATATAAAAAAAATGCTAAAGAAGAAAAATATTAAAATATTTTGGTTTTTTTTTTTTATCAAAAATGATTTAAGAAGGAAAGTGCCTAATTAATTAAAAACAAGGCCAATTTTCTATCAAAAATGATTTTAAATCATGGTCCAACAATATAAAAATAATCTTTAAGCTATAGCCCAACAATATAAAGTAGGTCCCAATTGTCCAAACTCAAAACTGACAAAAACCGACTAACCAAACCGACCCCGATCGGTTTTGAGCCTTCATCAGTTCCGCTCGAGATCGCCATCTGAAAACCGACTTATCGGTTTGGTTTACGCTGAAACTATACGGTTCGGTTAATCGAACCGTGAACAGCCCTAGATTTGAGTGAGAGAGAGAGAGAGAGAGAGAGAGAGAGAGAGAGAGAGAGAGAGGGGAGTTGTTTTGGTTGGGATCAAATTCTGTGAAAAAGTTCAATTGAAAAAAAGTATATATATATATATATTATCTTGCCAACTAGCCGTATCCCTTATTCGTGTACTTTGTGCTAATTTAAAACCAAGGGACAAATAAAGTAAAATTTGTGTGTGTTCGAAATACTATTGAAAGCATGTGTTTAAAACCAAGAGCAAAGAAACGTGTTTAAAATCTAGGGATAAATAAAAAATTACACTATTTGTATATTTTGTATGTATGGTATAGATAATAGTATTTTTGGAGTACGCAAAAAAAATAGGTAGTTATATACAAAATGGAAAGAATCAAATAATGTTGCACCCTTCTATAAAAAAAAATGCAAAGTTACTCCTCTAAGCAAAATACAAGTGCGTATGTTGTTAACTAATTTACGTGGAATGACTTCATTCTCTATAATTAATTCTACGTGCCCCCTTAAACACAAACTCAATTACCATGCAGATGAGATATATTCAGTCTTTCAGTCACTTCCATCAAAACTCATACATATCGATTCCCTAACTCAAGAAGCCTTACTTTTAACGCACAACCCAATCCAGCCCTGCTCATGCATATATCTAACTACCCCACTCCTCCATTTTTTCCATCCCTCCACACCTAGATCTCTCTCTCTCTCTCTCTCTCTCTCTCTCTCTCTCTAAACCAAGGCTAACTCTATTGAAAGTTCAAGTGACCAACAATGCTTGAGAGGGAACACGGCTGAAATATTGAGAATGTCTCAAGAGGCTAAGTATTGTGAGTTCATTGATTCAAGTCTTTTTCCCTCGGCTCAGTCATTAGGGGCTCAATCATGCTCACCGAAGCGAGAGGAGAAGAGGTTGTATGTAAAAGACCTGGTTGGGTACGTACCAGAGACACGTGTATCTCCAGTCAGCTCACCGGCCGGAGATTGGCTTTCTGGTGCCAAATCGCTTAGGGTTTGTCATTCAGACGGGGGTTTTGATCTTAATGTGTTGTTCCCCCTGTGGAGGAGTTTGGTCGAGGTGGACTTAACTTTAAAGCTCTAAATATTAATGAAATTGGTGTAACTCGATCAGTCATTTTGTTTCTGTTTTTAAATGATAGAAAAATAAAAAAGGAGAAACATTACAAAAATTGAGTGTTTAAATACACACATGTATTGACATAATGTAGTGAATGTGTATGAGAGGGGTGTTCACCTTGTTAGCAAAAGAAATAAATATGTAAGAAAAACGAGAGTAATATTGGACATGTATATAAAGGCTTCATAAATGTAGCATTAAATTGATAATTTCATTTTATTTTGAAACGTAATCAATATACAATTAAATTTCATGAAAAAATAGATTATATATTTACCATTAAATAAACAAAAGTTAATATTTTCTTAAAAAGTATTAATTGAAATTAAAGGAAGCCCATCAATTTGGAGAGGAGCGCATATTGACATCTTAAACAAATGGAGGAATTTATGATGATAGTCCACTCATACGTGTTGGAACTTAAATGACTGTTAATTGAACAAATGTTTTATCAAAAAATTATTTGATAAATATTTTAATTATACCTCACATATCGACTAATATATTTTTTCACTAGTCACTTGACCTAATAATATAGCACATACATATCATAACTCTACTCTCTCTAATGCATTCGATCTAGAGCTGAGCCACTCAATCTCAAGGGTAAGGGTGTGTATTTTAGAGCCCGCCATGCAGCCTCGTTCTCGCCGTAAGGCCTAGGTTGTCTGTAAAAACCAAAGGGTATGTACGTATATAGGTCCTCATTTTACTTGTCTATGTCTTTTCTTTTCTTGCGCTTTCAAATTTTTTTTTTTCACAAAAAAAAAAAAAAGAAAAAACGAGCACCCACTACGTCAAAATTATATTATAATAATTTTTTAAAAAAATTTACTTTTACAAACGTACAAACCATCTCTTCTCTAAACACAACAGTTAACGCTCAGTACTGCTCGTAGGGTCGGAGCACTCTTCCGATCATAATTACTCCTACTTCTTACTTTACACAAAGCTAGAGAAAAACAAGAAATTGTACATATTCAGCCTATACGGCCAAAATTAGTACATGAAGTCAGCTCGTAGAGAGTGAGTAAAGCATCAATAGCATGCTTACATTTTTACATACATGGCTCTTGATGGCCAAAAAATCTAATCTATACTCTACCACAGAGAGCCGAGTTTGACTCTTTAACGTTCACTAGATGTGGGGCAGATGTACATTCAATTACATGACCACAAAGCCAAATAATTAAACATAGCTCTAGAAAGAAAAGGGAAAACATCAATTTCCTTTCGAATCAACCTCTTTAATATACCATCACCTAGGGGCGTGGCCACGTCTAGATTGATGGAGTCTAATGACCCCGCTTGCTATTTAGACTATTAATTTATATAGGATAGATTCTTAAATGACCTGGATTGCTGTATATTTAACACTATTTAGATTTTTATTTTTTAAAAAAAATAGTTAGTAATGGGAACAAACTATATATATATATATATATACAAAAAAGCGAATAGCTCAAACATATTTTACATAAGAAATGCTATTTTGTCCAACAAAAAATGATCAACAATTATGTCAAACGCATTTTGACCACTCGTACGCTTAAATATCGTAGGAATTAGTTCAACATTGGCCTCAAATGCATTTTTGACCACAGACATGGAGATGCATATAGACATGTTGCTATTGGATTATAATTTATATTTTTGAGCTGAAGAATAGCATTGCTCGTCCCCCATTCTGTTCGATTGATAATTAAGTGATGTCAAATGAAATTTTGCAATAGATTATTGAATGACCCCACTAACTAAAATTTTCAACTATGCCACCACCATGACCAGATTGTTCTTCGAGGTTGCAATGTAAGCCCGATCCTCGAGAAATTGTTGACTTAATTGCATAATAAAGTGGTGTGCCCAAGTAAAGAAATTCTATTATTTTGTACCACAAGGTAGCCGAGCTTTTACCCCCAAATCAGCCAAAAAGCCAAAACTAATCACAAAGGGATCTCAAAACCCAAATGTTTTCCATATGCACATCCAAGTAAAAGCTAACACTCGCCGTTAAAATCGATACCCCTACAAAAAAAGAAAAATGAAAAAAAGAAAATATAAAAGCGGATTTGTACAAATAATACTTCAGCTGCTGTAAGAACCAATATGAGAAAAAAGCCCTACACAATGCACAACAAGCAACACCCACTCTCAAATACACAACAAACCACACCATTTTCAACTCTCACATTACTCCACATTGGTTTCTGCACCATGAGATTTCTTCAACTTCGCCACAAGAACCCACATATTAGCTAGCTCATTTTCAAGATACGCCTCTCTCTGTTTTGATTCCTCTACTCTCCTCTGTAACTCTGCTTCTCTCTCCTCCTTTTCGGCTAAAGCAGCCTCATACGAACTTTCTCTCTCGTGGCTCAATGCCAGTTCTCTCTTCACGTCCGGTGGGACCACCGAGCTTTGGTGGTCGTGCCGTTTAGTGTGGACCTCTCTTCGGCCGTTCCGGTTGGTTGTGCTGATTGGTCGGGTGCGCTGGTGCTGGGGGTTCTTTTGTGCCGCCAGCTCGGCTGATAGTTTCTCATTGTGGTTCATGAGTTTTGCGACTTCTTCTGACAGTGCTTTTAATTCTACTGCAGCGGCCGAGGCTAGTCCTTTGGCGTATGAACTCTCCTCTGCAAGTTTTTGGTTTCGGTGTTCTAGTTGCTCTTTTGATTCGGTTAGCTCGTTTAGCTTCTTTTTGAGTTGTTCGATCTCAGTTGCCTGGTTGAAGAATAGCCCAATGTTAATCCTACTCTCCTAGTGTTAGCTTGAATATGTTCACTTGATAACAAAGTAATTATTCGAATGTGAATGATGAAGATATACCCAAATGCACGGTGATGTTGGGACCTTTCTCCTTTCTTTTTTTAAGAGCTTCTATATAGTATATTATGTTTATATACGACACAATTTATCCTGTACTATATTAAGAGTCGCTACCTGACTTTCACACTTTCAAAAAAACACTAATCTCAATGTAATCAATGGTCCAAGCACAAAACTTGTTTAATATCTTGAGATTTGCTATATTTATTTTAGAACATGATTCTAAATTTGGGACGCCCCAAAAAAGGAAATGTGGACTATTAGTTAGGATAGAGCAGCATTATGCTTTCTCTTAACTTGTAAATCCAAGGAACTAAAGTAGAGACTTGAGAATCTATAATTGGTTTTTAAGTTTTTCTATTGAAATCTCTCTGTGATTTCTTACAATATTCATCATCAAGCTATATATATATTATGGAAAATGTTAACATAAAGCTACTAAGAAATAATTAACTCTTGTATGAGAATATGTGACATATTTAATGCATGTTAGGAACTTAATTTTTTTTCAATTATGGGTGCTTAATATGTGCCCTTAGGGCACACATTAATATAATCCATATATTATATATTAAGGAATATCATATATTATATATTAAAGAATATCATATATTATATATTAAAGAAGACCAAAGTCAAGGACTAAAGTGATGTTTTATTAAGAAACGTAAATGGCCTACGCAAGCAGGGATTAAGCCCCACTAGAGGGACTTGAGCCAAGTACTAATATATTTGTAAAATAGGTCTTTAGTTTTGACGACAATACCAAGTGCCACGTGTCCTCCTTTCATCCTTACATTCTTCTCAACTACCCAAAACACCCTTCATTAGAAAACATACGTTTAGTCACCGCAGGAGGGTTCCCGGCGGTGAAACCTAGCGACCACAAAAGTAAAGAAGGGAAAAAAGAATGTTTAGCAAGGGTATAATTTTCCATACAAAAATTATTCCATCTTTCTCTAAAGGCATTATTATGCAGGGTGTAGTGATTCCCGGTATAAATAAACATGCACTCATTAAGGAGGCCAAATAGAAAAGAACCTGAGCTTCCAAAAGTAGCCCCACGTTTGGATCCTTTATTACGGTATTCTCTTTCACCACTTGAAGTTCTCCTCTTGATTCGGAGTAACATTGTGACTGACCACTGAAATTTCTTAGCTCAAGTGCGTCAGAGAGTTGCTGTCTCAAGGAAGCAACTGTTTCTTTCAATCCTTCACATTCACAAATCTGATGCAAAGGTGAGTTTTGTTACAAGCTGGTCCTCAACCATTAGGGGCGTGTTTGGTTCAAGATGAAATCGTATTCACCTTGGTGAGAAATAAAATGTTGAAAAATGTGGGTTCGTTGGATAAAAGTTGGAAAATGATAGAAAATACTACTAATTATGTAAGAAGTTGGGAAAGAGAAGCTGGCAAAAGTGATGAGTGATTGGTGAGATGTTCTATTACTTTTCTGTTTTTCCAAGGAATCGAAATCTTTGGAGGATGGGTAAGACAAAATTTCCATGAAAAAAGAGGAAAAAGATGGAGAGGATTTCTACTAAAATCAGTCATCCTTTTTCCAACTTCTCATAAAATTAATTATTTTCCAATCAGTTTCAAATTTTTAATCAAACGGACCCATACTTTCACCTATTTCGCATTGAATTTTTTTTTTTTTAAAAAAAACCGTCATTAAAATTGCACATGTGTGCATTTATTCATAATACTATAATAGAAATTTGATCCAAACAAGAAGGGCCCAAAGATTAGGAAGTTCCGTAGAGATTTGACGGTGGATCTAGTACCTTTTGGTTGAGTTGCTCTTGAATTATTCTATTATCCGCAGTTTTAACCTGCAAAATAGAACGATACGATGGTTCTCAAACAAGAAAGGAAACTTTTTTGGATGAATGACACAGTCTGAAATTTTCATTCATTCTTTGATTCATTATTCTATATATTGCCACTTCATTTCTTGAGATCAAGTTTCAGTTTTTTTCTACCTTCTTGATTCAATAAACAAGTCTTAACTTAATGCCACAAAAGAAAAAAAGAAAAAGAATTCATGCACTCTAGCAAAGCTCACTTACCACTAAAGAAAAACTGAAAAATAGTAGCCTTAAGCCCTTAATATCCTGTTTAATCACACAGAAAGCTAAAGCAGGGTCTAGTATGTGGTACTTCAATTATTCCCAAACATAATTTTGTGATGCAAAAAAATGAGATAATGTACAATATCATTACTACAACAGAGGAATCCAACTCTTATTGGAGACTTTCTTTCTCTTTTGTGATAACTTTGCTTGGGTGATGGATTTATGTCATCAAACTGAAACTCAAAACTATAAATCCTCAATAAAAAAGACTTCTTAACATCTTATCAATTGAATGTCAACTAACATCTTTAACATGTGGAATAAATATAATTTTTTTTTTTTAAAAGTGTATATATTTTGCATCACCTCGAGTTCCAATGATTTCTCATTCAATTCCGCCTCTACATCAGCTGCTGACTGCATAACAAAATAACACCTAGTGTAAGAAACAAAGTTGAAAATACTCCCTCCGTCGCAAATGAAGAGTCTACTTTTCCTTTTTGGGATGTCCCAAATCATGAGTCCACTTTCCTTTTCATAACATTATCAATATATCCAAAACTCATGATAGGAAACAAGTTTTGTTTAAACCATTGACTGTTATGAAATTAGCACATACTTAAAATATGCGAAAGTCAAACACGGGCTCTTAATTAGGGACAATTGGAGTAGAAGATAAGCGGTGTATCAACTAACGGAAGCTGAGCTTACTCGTGATGTTTCAAATTTATCCATTTCATCGTGAGAAGAAATAAAGGAACTGACAATTTTCTTTTCCAGTTGATCTATTTGTCCATTCTTCCTTCTGATTTCCTCGTCCAACCTTTTCATCTCCACCTTAAGTACAAAATTCATAGAACTGAATCATTTTGGCATTATAAGGAGCAGGTACAGATTATAATGAATCAATATACTACATTTATGTGTTGCTTCTTAGGGTTACGTAATCCCTCCTCCGATAACCGTTTTAAAGCACTTTGATGGAGCGCCACCTCTCCTGACAGAATCTTTTGCTGCTCCCTCATAGGATCAATTTGGTCAATGGTTTTTATGCTAGTCTGTCATCACATAAGAAATAAATTTCTAAATCCATGGATCATTGAAAGGCACTCTAATGGAAAAAAAATCTGCAATTCAACCATTGAACTTGTGCAATTTAATGCACTCACAGTATTTTAGAAAATAACTTAAAACAAGATTTTGAAACTAGGCAGATAATGAATAGTCAGTCAGACCTCCCTCCTCAGATTTTAGTTGTCTTTGAAATCTTTTTTTCTTTTTCTATTTGTTTTTCTATTGCGTAGGATTGGGAGGAGATGGTATATATTCATGTACCTTTCACCAATATTGAATACTTTAAGGGTGCGTTTGCTAGTAAAGCGGAAAATGATTTAAAGCACTACTAATTTTGTCAGAAATTGGAAAAGGAGATGACGGATTTGGTGAGATGTTATATTACTTTTCCGAGTTTACCATAGAATACAATTGTTTGGCCAATTCGTAAGAAAGAAATTCTGCGAAAAAAGAGGAAAAGATGGAGAGCATCTCACCAAGTCACTCATCTCTTTTTCCAACTTCTCCTAAAAACTAGTCGTTTTTCTAATCATTTTCCACTTTTTTCCTTTTTTTATCAAACGGATCCTAGTAGTGTAAATGAAGTCTAGTTGGAAACTTCTGACACCCAAGAAGTCAACAAAATAATAAAAAAATAATTTAATCAATAATGCTACGGATATATTTGCTCAAACATAAAAGACAGGTTCAAACAAGGGAAGAAATTGCCATACTAGAGGGGTCTCTTCTCGCAAAAAATTCTCATCGGGAATTTCTCTATCCTGTCTGGCCTCCAATAGAAGCTCGGCTGAAGGAGTACTTTCCGACAGTAAAGAATGTGAATGTCTAGATTCTGCATGAAAATTAACGCTTTCTGCTTGAGGGGTTGAAGGTGTGCTAACAGATTTGACTCCACTCGATTTATCGCTAGTGCTTGCCCCCAAGCCACTGTCTCGTTTCTGAAAAATATCATAAAATTACTTAAGGTTTGGAAGTAAGGAAATACAGACTCAGTTATCTACCATTGGCAAAGGTTATAGGAAAAAAATGGCCAAGGATAAAAATATATGCAAACATATGATTTCATTTTTATCGAAGAGAGAATTTCATGAGAAGTGTTTGATTGCATCATGTGGTTATAGTAGACAATGGACAAAGATAGAAATCATATGTTTGCATATATTTCTAAACTTTACTTATAATATGAACTACATTTCATCAGGCTAGCTTACACAATATAAGCAAGAGCAAGTAACGATCAGGGCTTAATACTAACTGATGTATTGGCATGATTATTATGTTGTCAATACAATTCTTTTAAATTGGTAACTATAAAACCCAAAAAGTATTTTGGGCAGACACAAAAATACCACTTACCTTTGGCTTTAACCAGTTTAACAATCCATGCTTCCTAGTCTTCTTCTCCTCTTTTAGTGTATCATCTACAATCTCTGTACTCGAATCAAGAGAAACATACAAATCAATGTTTTCGTCATCCAAGATTAAGTCTCGTCTTCTGAAGGGGAGATAAGCAAGCTGCAGAGTCAATAAATAAAACCGGTCAAGTAATATAAACTAGACTAAAGTAATACACCTTTAACAAAATCATATGAGGCCAAGATAATCATGTGTAGAATAAAATATGGGTTAACCAAAATATAATACCTCTTCTTCTCCAAAGGAATGCCTTCGTCTTGGACCAGGGCGATGAGGTAACCTAGCTGATTGTGAAGATTTTGTGGAGACCAGAATTAACTTTGTTAATCGTTGTATTCTGCTCAGTAGAGCAGCTTTAGCTTCTTCTTCTTGTTCCAATCTTGATTGGAGCTTGAATTGACCATCTTCTAGCTTTACATATGATACCACACCAAATGGGTCAAGCCATGCATGCCAATTACTTGTGAAAGATATGATGTATCGAGTACTAATGTGATTTTACTATATAACCCAAAGAACATGACAGCGGTGATAAAACTCAAGGATATCAAGAAAATAGTCTTCACATATTAAAAAATTAAACAAAACAGATAGAGAAAAAGTAAATAACATGACCAAATAAAAGAAAAACACAGACAAGGTATGTATCTGAAATTAGAAAGAGGTCCTATGCTTTTAAAAGTTCATTGCAGTAATAGATGGGGCTACGGTAACATGTAAAATACGTAGTTATGAAGCAGTATTTGTTTTCAGCTGAACTAGGATCATAGGACAGTACTTGGAATTTCGAACTGTGTTTAGTTGGTTTTGCTGTGGGACAAATTAGCAAAAGCTTGTGGGTTTAGAGTACTGAATGGTAGAAGAAGGGTTGTGAGACTCATGGGTATGAAAAGTGGACACAATGGATATACTGCATGGAACCGCCTAGTAAGGGAATGAGCACAGAAAATACAAGAAAGTTTAAGAAATGTACTTTTTACTAATTAAAACATGTGTGTAAACATTAAATATTTTCTTAATTCAGAGAAATTTAAAATGTTATGAATAAATTTGAATTTCTAAATACAAGGCATGAGAACCAATAGCCCTGATATACTTGTGTGTACAGGTACAAGGATAAATGGTGTCCATGTATTGTACTATGGTTATGATTCTTACATATATTAATTCAATTATGCCATCATCTTTTCCCCTCCACTCTCTGCAATACTCTTCCATTATTTTTTGTTATAATCTATATGGGCTAAAGTTTTTGGCTTCATTAAGAGTTTCATCGTCATAGTTTTTGCAATAATCCTTTCTTTTTTCATTTTATTGAATTGAAAGGCTATAGGAACTATATGGCATACTTAATTGTGGTACTTTTGATTTTTGCCTTTGGGCTGCAGCATTGCCCAACATATGTGCCCTAATTGCTTGCAACTCTTTGTTTACATTTTTCTGATAACTTTGGACCCAGGCTCATTAAAGCACTTCACTAATCCAAAAGAGTAGATTAACCCTCCAATTTATACGCACTCAGCACCCAGTGTATCTCTTTACTTTCCATTTTACTAAAGCAGTCTGCTTATTATCAGCCAAGGGAAAAAAATGATAAAAAGAAACTCAGCACTTGCGCACATTCGATTGCTAAATATGGCAGAATAAAATTTAAGATTTGTCTCCTATTTACTCTATGGTTGGTGGAGATCTAGATTGTAGACCAGATTCTCACTTTAAAAGTATTACAGGTTAATTTTACCTTGCACCACAGACCTACCTACCCATCCACCCCCCCCCCCCCCCCCCTCCAACTCCCTCTAGTCCTCTGCACGCACATATACATACATTACAGTTATTCATAAAGATGAAGCCCAGAAGAGAAAATGTAATAGTGAAAAGTGAACTGACTAAATGGGTACCTTTTGTTTTAGGACCACAAGATCATCTCCGCCGGTATTTTTCAGCTGAGGAACTGTAACAATACCTCTCTTCAACTGTTCTAACTCCTCCTTTAAAGAGCGAATCTCATTTTGGTATTTCTTGATAAGTGATTTCTCATCAATTATCTGCAGGTTGATAGGATTACTTCCAGCAACTTTCAACAATGCATTATTTAGAAAATTTGCAGAACTCGAATAAAAAAACCTTGTTTTGTGCTGCTTGAATTTCAACGTGTTTAGCGCGGTGTGCAAACTTCAACGTGTTGTGTGTCTCCTCTGAATTACTTGAAGAAGGGGTAACCGTGCAAATGAGCTGAAATGTCACAAATTATTGAAACTCTCATTCATATGCAGAGTTCTAGAAACTTAAGGTTCCACAGGAAGCTTTATCAAAATTTGAATAAAGTAAATAAATAAATATATATACATATGGGGGGCTTACAGATACTCGTCCATGACCACTCAATGAAGACTGAAGAAGCCTAGTCAATTTGGAGTCCCTGTATGGTATATGAGAAGCTCTCCCATCTGTTAATTTTGATATAACCTGTAACAGTCTCAAGTCAGTATGCTTCACAAGTCCAATCTTTGGAATGAAGACTAAAATGATTAGAGTGTGTACAAAATTAGATACCACAAGTCACTGGGGACTGCATAACAAATCAAAATCAAATAAACCACCAGTTGAGATAAATTAGCTTAGCGTCTAATTAAGTTCTGTTAACAGAATAAAACATCTTATCATTTTTTACATTTTGGGCTAGTCTGAGCTATATCATAGGTCCAAACCACTATAATTCAACCTGGGTTGGACCGGTTTTTATACTTAATCCAACCTATAACTGGGTTTAAGGACATCCACCTTTCATGTGCAGCCAATTTGAGTACACTGGTGAGAAGTGTAGCTTGTGTTGGTTTCTAGGCATTGATGAGGGATATTTACTGCAGAATTACATGTCAGATGTAAATGGCAATGTATGACCGATACTACCTCCAATGCGGATTGTGTCCATACATGCAACTGGAACACAGTACTTTACACTGCAAAATGTGTAATAGTAGGAGTTGACTTCTGTTGATAACATTGTTCTAATAGGCAAGCTACTCTAGATAGTTGTGTAATTCTAATTCTAATTCCTGTATTTTTTTATTTTTTTTTTAAATCCTTTTAAAACAAGGCTGCTAAGGTTTTGGGTTTCCAGAGTGGCTATTCTCACTCCAATCCAATACTCTAGGACTGAAAAAATGCATCACAAATGTACATAAAGTATCACAAAAGATGCATCAATAGTGTCCGTAAAAATCATACTGGAGTGCTAATAGACCTACCCCCCTAAATCCAGACAAAATAGCGGAAGATAAAGGGTTCATTTGTGCAGAAGCAAGGACAACACGCATATCCCCCCTCCCCCAACAAAAAAAAAGAACCCCATTCCATCGAATACGAGAACAAGGGGACCAAAATAATAGATCAGCCTGAGCCAACAACAAACCCGATATGCTTCAAACGTTCATAAACTCTTTCCTAACATCCCTCCCTGATTCCACCTCATCAAATACCTCACTGCTATAGTTTCCCAATACTCCACATTCCAAGATACTGCTACCTTCAAACATAGATAATGCAAACTACGAGTCCTGACATAATTTTTCCCCCTTTTCTGCCCCTAGAAACATAACACTGCTGTAACAAGCACTGTATGCAGTCTGGGAGCTTGGGTTCAATAATAATCAAGGATGATCTGACAGTGTAGAGCAAACTATTACACTGATTAAATAATGGCAATGATTGAGGCCTCACAGTTCCTAGGGTTAGCAGGCTTTTATTAATATAAGATCCTTCTTTTCGACGAACTCCAGTAGTTTCAGCCTTAGAGCTCTCAGAACCTGCCAGATCTATGAGGTTCTGCAGTATGAGTAAACAAACAAATAAGATACATAAGTGATCAATCTTCAGAATGGAATAAATTAAGAGCTTAAGAATGTTGGCAGAATGCGAGAAAATATGTCCACAGAAATATACCAGCTGTGACAAATTAACAGCTTCACCTTCACTGTTTTCGCCACAAGGGCTACTCTCTATTGTCTGTTAACAAAGTAGTAGAAAAATATGTTATATCTTAAGTAACTAAAAATAAACTCAGATGCAATTCTCTACTATAATTGTGTAATCAATTCAAGAAAGATGACAGTTAAAAAAGTCACATGTTACGTATACCAATGAACACAACTCAGACAGTGTAGGATAACAAAGTCAAATGATTTAACATTTCACTACTAGCGTGGAAAGAGCAACACAGAAGACTTTTAGGTTCAGAGATCTGACAGCCTGTCCATACAACAGAGGCTAATGCTTTACAGGTACATTGCAAATAAGATAAAAGAAACACAGGAAATAGGTCTCTACGATTTCGATTGTAGAACTAGGAAAAACAAATTAGCACTTTTCCTGGGAAATTAAACAAATTTATATGAAATTAAGGCTCCAATTGATAGCAACATGGAAAATGATAAGAACAACTAATTTGGGTCAGAAGATAGAAAATAAGTTGAGGGATGTGGTGAGATGCTCTCCATCTCACTCATTTTTGTGAATATATGTCCTCCATCCTTCTTTATGTTTTGTGAAAAAAAGTTCTTCGCCACCAACCAAAGAAATTTTTTCCATGGAAGAAGCCAAAAAGCAAGAGTTAATCTCGCCACATCCCTCAACTTATTTTCCATCTTCTCACCAAAATTAGTTGTTTTTCTTATCATTTTCCATGTTGCTATCAAACGGAGCCTAAATGCCTAGTATTAAACAAGGGAAAAACTACAGCATAGACCTTTTTAAAAAGTTTTTTTTCAGCAGAATGTGGTAAAAGTTGGTTTTCCAAAAACATTCAAGGAAATGAGTTAATTTCCCTTGCATGTTTATTGGGCAGGTTTTATGTTGCCCTTTTGGATACCATTCCAGGCCTGAATATGAGATCTTTGTTTCTTATTTTGGTGAATATAATATACTTAACCAAGCCAAAAGAGCAGGGAATTTTTTATTTAAATAAAAAAAAAAAAAAACGTGTTTCCGAAAGATCTAGTATATTTGAGCCTTCTGTGGGCTATGGTTTGGCTTTAGATCGCAGTATATCTGAGAACCAGTATTGCAAAAACCTATATATAGACATGTCATAGTGTCGAACATTATTACACCCAGAGTAACATCACTGGAACCTGCTTTCATGTGTTTTTTCTCTGTAGATGTTTGTATCATCAAACCAGACACATAGCTTGAAAATACCATAATATGAAAGCTAGTAATGAGTCAGAATATAAAGAGCAACTGAAATGCAGCAATCAATTATAAATATATTGAGTTCCACTGTAGAGTATCAAAATACCAGTGTAAATATTGTATGGCTTCTGCTGCTGAGTAAATTGAAATTTGTGGAACCAACATGTCTATGCTCTGTTTACAATAAGAGAAAAATAAATATCAAATAGAAGTTCAAACCATAATCATCATTCATCAAGAACTATAGCCATCAACAATCAAATAGTTCTACAACAAGAAAAAGAAAACCTTCAGACTTTGAAGTATATAAAAGAATTGTTTAGGATTACTATTTATGAAACAGTGTTCAAGAAAATCAAAAGCACAAGTTGAATAACTGAATAGAAGTTCTTTACATTCTGAAACAAAAAATGTGAATTTTAATTTTAAGCATAAGGGTTTACACAAAAATCATTAGTAACATCATACATGCATCGAGTGTGCTATAATTTTTATAGTTTTAAATGAGTCATGAGTTTGTAATTATGTGCACGAAAGATTGTTGTGGTCTAGTCTCTGATGGAGACAGACCCAATTTATTTCGTCGAATTATGTCCAAACAAATGAACTAGTGGCTTCATCCGGATACCAGTATTTATAAAGTGTATACGTCTACTGAGACCAGGGGGTATAGCAAATGAATAAAACTAGAAGGAGAAGGGTGGATAATGTATCAAGGGCATTAGCAAGAAGGGATGTGAATGAATGAATAAAGGCTTGACAACATGAACTTTCCAAACACTTGATGAAACAAGCCTTATGTTAACAAGAACTTGCATCTGAAATAAAAGAAAATAAAATCCCAACGCCCGCATGTAGACAACATTGCCCCAACAATGCCTGCCAGTAATTACATGTTCCTATTCTTCTTCTTTTGACACAAGCAATGATAGATCCGGGTGGTTCTTTGTGGGAGGGGGTAGGCGAGGGAGATCGAACAGTGGCATCGGCTTGCAATGCAAGGGCTTCTTTTGGGGGGAAAATACTATGGAGTTAGTCCACATCGATATATCAACTATACAAAGGGAACAAGAAGGGAGAAAGAAAATTAAATACGCTGGGGAATACCCCAAACATGACCATATAAAAGCATTAGGTCAACTCTAACAACAAGAGAATTACAGACTTCATTCCAACAAGTTGGACACAACCCTAGCATAGAAGTCATAGAAGCTGTGTGGTATTTAGGAATAACCTGGACCCCGCTCCTCTAAAGTTGGCAAAATGACCATAGAGGAAAAGTTGTGGATTCAGGAACATTGATTTTGCCTGAGGGATAAAAGTCCTCTAGCAAGGACTCAAAATCTGAACCGTTTTTAAAAACAATGTTCCAGATTTCAACTTCACCACTAGTCATTGTGACAACTTTAGAGGAGCCGGATCCCAATATCCCCACCAAAGGGGAAAGAAAGGAAGAGGGCGGAAGGTAACAGGCAATGTACTGATTCTACTGCAAAGGAACATCACATGATATAGCAGCAATGGAAAAAAATCACGACTCTTTAGAGTTTAGGCTAATATATACATCGAAACTTTGAATGAGAAAATTTGAGAAACGTTCTGAAAACCACAGCAAGTTTTTACCTTCTCCAGCTGCAATAAGTGAAAGGGCATGTGCAGGGGACAATACAACTTCCTCCTTTATTCCTTCAACAAAGGTTCCCTGCAACCAAAAATCATACAATATATATAAATACACTGTGGGATAATAAGGTTTAGGCTTCAGATCACCACCTACATCTTCCAAAGAACTTGAATCGTCCAATCAAGATTCTATCATAGGGCATCTATTCATTTGTCCTGATCAATTTGGTTATGCATATTTTAGGGGCACAAACTGCATGCATCTTTTCGATAGATTTTAATCAATAGTTTTGTCTTGCCAAACGTAGAATGAGAATGTTTTGAAGTGCAAAGGGTAAACGCTGCATTTCGAAACAAAGCCTCACGAATAAATGATTCTCTTGAATTTTAAAAATTTTCCAATCCTATCAGCAAATTATAAGCTGGCAATTTCTTCCATTCTTACCCCTAAATTACTCTTTGAATTCTATGAAATATCCAATATGCTCTGAATGACTAGAGTGTATTTCACTATTATTGGAATCAATTTTGGAAAGCAGCTGGTGTAGCGTCTTTTATTTTATGCGATATCCAAAGCCAATATAATCAAGTTCTTAACTTACCAAAAAGATATATATCATGGTTCAAGAATTATAAAAAGAAAGACAATAAATGAGAACTGGCAAAGTTGACAAGTTCACAAGAGTAAAAAATAGATCCTTACGATGTATCTGAGTAATATTGATCAGATCTTCTCCTACAGTCTTCGTGTAAGTTGCACCAGTATGTAGGCCTTTTTTATAACATTTTTAACGCATTCTATGTATAACGAATAAACTCTTAAAATATATTGAAAAAATAATGTTCAAAGCAGAGAGAGATTTCTCAAACATCAAAGCAATATATCTACAAATGGTGAGAAGAAAGTTTCTCAACAAAGTTCCAATTAAGAAAATGAAGTGACGTAGTCAATCCTAAAGCATGAGAAATATAACACTATAATGCCCAATTACATCAATTTAATCAAATGAACCAAATGATTGCCATATGGGAAACCTAAAAACTAGTATATGCAGCCACATTCATCTCTGATTTGATTTTCTTAAAAATTTAAAAGTCACTGGGGTCCCAGACACAAAGCACATGACCTAAACAACATATCTATAAGGAAAGAAGAGCATAATGTCAATTATCCTACAAATACAAAATAATTAACCAGGGAGCTATGAAACACACTGATATCTAACATTGTATTGGCGGCACTCGTCCCTAAATGGAGATAATGCATCAACGCAGAGATTTAAAAAAATGACAGAAAAGAACCTGAGCATCCTCTCGGATTCTTAAGTTTTGTCCTGCTGGATTCAACAAATCATTTACAACCTGAATGAACAAAAACTGATGTTAAAAAAAGGAGCCATTTTGTTATAGACAACAGACTAGAAGTACATGCAGTGATACTATTATTGCTTGATGTGCTACAAGAAAGAGGAAAAAAAGATGAAGGTTCCACGTAACAACTCAGGCGTGATTTGAGAGGGGGGGAGAGAGAGTGCAGAGAATTCAATAGCAGAAAATGTTCCTTTTTAGTTGAAGTGTTCAGAAGTAGATCATACAGAAGCATAAAATTTTGTACAGCATCAAAGGGTTATCATTCCCAACACTTGGGATACATTTCAAGAACAATGATCACATCAATCATGACAGAAACAAAGAATCCAAAACATAGCAGCTGATCAAGTAATTCAAAATATTCGAACATGAAAATCAATTCTTGGAAATCATAGTAAGTTGCAAGCAGCAGTAACAGATGCATTTTGAAAACGGCCTAAAGCTCACCTCATTATAAATTTCCAAATATGAGACACGAAGGAGATATTCACGACTTGGAGTCTGGAAAAAAAAAATTAGAGTGCGTGTTACATAATACAACTATAACATTTAATTAGAAGTTAAATTGGAGGGTAATTTATAAAAACTACCTCTTGAATGATACTGAAAGCATCCTTCACAGCCAATGGAATGATTCCGGGGGACCTTTGATCACCCTGTCTTATTTGCATAACCAATATAAGCATATTGATAATGTTTGATGTCAAAACTAACAGCTTGAATAGTCAATACGGAAAATAGAAGTCATAAGTCATAACAGTTCTAAAATTTGTCATGATGTAGCACATTGGCAGTTCAAAAATCCATAGCTTTGACAGGGGTAACAGTCCAAGCTTCAAGCTAAGACCAAAAGGAGAAAAAGGAAAGACTGCCTTCAACATTTCGAACACATATATGTTAAATATGAAGTAAACAACTGAAACAGAAAACATTAAAAGAAAAATATCTTAAGTTCATCTAAGATGATAATAATTTGTTTGGATATCTTTCCCCGGAATTAACTTGGGAGCTACTTTGTAAAACAGAATAGTTTTATTCTCCATCTTCTGTCCAAATATAATAAAATGTATCAGAGTTTGACTGGAAGAAGATTAGTCCAGGTCCCCAATAGAAAATTGTGACTTCCCTTTGTCAACTATGACAAGAAAATGACCATCAAGACTAGTTTCACAACTTATAGTCTTTTCAATGGCCAAGCCTTTTAAAACTTCTTCTCTTCAAACCTATCATATCGCCAGGTGTGACGATAATCTAAAATTGGCAGTTAGAATTTTGCAAGTACCGCAAAATCAGTTTGAATAGATTACCTTTGAATTGAAACTTGTACAAAACATGCTAGGGATATTTCCTAAAGAGAGAGCTTCATTATGTTTTTCTAAGTTTCAGAGAGTTTACGATTAGGCATGTTAATTGAGTGGCCACAAATCTGAATCTGACCCATTTACACAACAGAAACATTTATCTACATAAGCCGTTTCATTGACTCTCTTAGCATCTATGAAGCATAGACCTGACACGTGACAAGTGACACGTGACACGCGTTTCGACAAGTGACATGTAATATTTCCAAAATGTAGGACACGACACGTGGGGGAGACACGTTCTTAATTAATTAATTATATATATATAGATGAAATAAACATTATAAATATTTAAGAATTCAATAAAATGAAACTAGATTGCATTAATAACCCAAATACTCAAAACATGATCACTAAATTGTTCTATAATTAAAGAATCAAAAAGCATACATAGACTAAATTGTTCCATAGAATGATAGAAACAAAAGGGGAATATAAAAAGTGGCTTAGATGCCTCATCCTCAGTTGATGTTGCAGTGAAGAAACATTAGGAGTAGTAGCCATCTAAATCAATTATCATACTATAATTAAATCCAAGTTTCAGAGAGTGTCGGAGTGTTCAACAAGTATCTGGCTCGACATGTGGCCTCCATGAGAGTATATGTGCTTCATAGCTTAGTATTTTAAAATCTTTTTAGTAGGTAGGAAAAAAAAATCCTTATTACTGGGTATGCATTTCATTTATTTGCCTTCTTTTGCTACTCAGCATTACTTCTTGTTGAAAATAAATTAAACTGTAAGAGAAATAAAAAAGAATGATGATTTAAAGTAGCTGTGTTTGAGATGTTAACAGGTTTTACAGTTAGCAATCAACAATATCTTTGTTCCAGACTTCCAGCGAAGGTTTTGAGCCCCTTTGTACAAGAGTTAAACCTTTTTCCATAAGTGACTGGTTAAATTGAATCTATTAGTTACGTCAAATAATAAGCTTGAAATAACTAACAATGGATATGGTTCAATCTTGTAAAAGTCCAATCCAATTTTATGCATATGGGAAGCTGACTATAGGCATGAGGACCTTCAAAGGCTAAAGTAGGCGAGGCAGACATAGGTCAACTTGCCCTAAAGTGATGGGTTGGTAATCAGCTGAAACTCTGGTAGCAAACAACTTGAGTTGTATATAGTTATATTTCTTGATCTTCATTAATTTCCTAAGGTAAAGCTCATTTTTAGGGTAACAACTTTTCAATACGTAAGCTTCACACATTTTGGAAGTGATTATGCAATAAAAGGAATATATTAAAAGAGTTGTTTGTTTCGTATGTTTCAACACCGGTACTCCCGCATTTACGTCGAAGTAGTTTACATCAAATAGAGATGATAATGTACCCAAAAGAAAGTTGTGACACATGTATATTAACTCAAAACAACACAACAATCTAAGTGAAATTATACAAAAAATAAGAAATTCCTTACATGCATGGTATGAGTCTTTCCACTGCTTGTCACACCATATGCAAAAATAGTGCCTGCGATTGAAATACATCAGCTAATTTTAAAAAACAAAGATATACACACACATATATATAAGTTGCACCACAAAAAAATTCCAAAGAAAAATTATAATGCTGAACAAGATAATAAAATTAATCAAAACAAGCACAAAGGTCAAGCTGTAAACTTTTCATGCAAATGAAAAACTGTTTGTATAGTTAATGAATCAACAGTGCAATACCTAAAATTGGCCTTTGCAAATAATGAATACAACTAGGACCTTGATTAGGCCTGAATCCCGAGAAGGTAGAAGCTCTCGCTCATTCAACCCTCTACAGCTATGGCAAAGAGAATGAGTACGACCGGGTTTGGACAAAATTCAAAGAACAGAATTGAATTCAAAGCCAAGCTCAGGACATGGTGGCTCTTGTACTTTTGTTGGTACTTTTCTGGTTAATATCCCCAGCACCACCATCACAACCAATCATTTCATCACGATGACTAATCATCAGGAGCTTCAGCCATAGCTTGATCATCTATATCTTAATTCTTATTCATCAGTGTGGCCTTCACTATTGTCACACCATGGTGATTGAAGTGCAAGAATCATTGTATGTGGAACTAGGGCTTCATTACAGTTGGATGTATAAATGCATACAGAAAGTTATTACATAGTTAGAATTACTTGGACTCGAGACTCTTACCTTGGTTGGAATTTCTCGCATAACTAGAAGCCTAGAATTAATTATTGGAATTCTATAGTTCGTGCTTTTCGGAAATATTCTTGTGTTAGTGATCTGCGAATAACTGAATATACTTCTCCTAATTATGTTCACAAGAATGTTTTAATTTAATTAGTCCCGCTTATAGTTGAATGCATGAACTTCTCTCTCTCTCTCTCTCTCTCTCTCTCTCTCTCTCTCACACACACACACACACACATCATTGCCAAAGGTTCAACTACAATGCAAAGGGCCAACTCACTAATACGATTCAACTCAACAAAGCCTTGTCCCAACAAATTTGAGTTGGCTACTTGAATCATCATATAATTTGTCACCTCGCAAGTCACAACAATAATATTGACCTAAAACATAGGAATCAAATCCAGCTGGTTGTGACAGTGGAAACAAGGTCAAACGACAAGGCTGCAAAAAAAAAAACGGCAGCAGCCAAACAGCATACTTCTCACATCAATAGAACAAACCAACCTTTCATGTTACATCAGGTGATTGACATATTTTGCAAGAAGCATCAGGTAACTCTAAATAAAAAATATGAAATTATGCATTGAAGTCCTAGTAAATATGGGTAGACTGCACATTTCATCATTTAATTTAACTACTTAAGTGTAATTAGATTATGCAACTCCACTCAGCTTGTCAAGCCATCTTCAGAGAACTTCCTGTTGATTTTGTGTCCTGTATATGGTAGCTTTATGATGGGTTAATCAAACAAATTTTAATATAATAAATTCTAGATTTTTAGTAACCTGTTACTGGGTTATGAAAGGACAACACTAGTGTTTAAGTAGCATTGGAAGAACAAGAAAAGAACTATCACACAACAGAGCTGCAACGCGCAATTCATGAATTTACTGTCCCTCAATATAATCAGGAAGGAACATGTTTCCAATTTACAATAGAATCCAGTTAAAACGGAAAGAAATTGGTGACAGGAGAACAGAACATGTGTTTTGAAGGTTAAGATAAAATTTGAGAACATTATTGAAGCGGAAAATATACGGCTGAATTCATTAAAGCCAAGAACAACAATGTTTACCATTGATGCCTTCCATAGCACCGCCAATGACGTGTTGAGCAGCAACATCATATACATGACGGGTTGTAGTTGTAGGGCCAAACACCTTATCTGAAAACATTTATCAATAATAGAAGGGAGAAAATGTAAGGTAGAGTGTAAACAGAATAAGTACTTTATAATATTATGAAAAGGGGGGAAATAAAGAGGAAAAGAGGGGGGCGCATAAAAATAGAAACAGGTAAAGAAAAAATACAAAAACTAATTAATATTAAAACTCCCTATAACACAAAAGTTTAATCTTAACCACAAACCTAACACATGGTCAACTTACAAACTTCATCCTACTTGAAGGCGAAGTCCTTGAGTGGCCTTGCAAGCAAGTGGTTACAGATATTTGAGCAGCTGGAAAGGGAGGCAATATGGAGGTACATTGTGGACTTGTCGTAAGTAAATAAAAGACAGGGCAGAGTAGTCGACGGATCCCAAGTGTTGGTCAGCAACCATGTATGACTAGTGTGTGGAAAGGTATCAAACGTAATTGAAACATTTTCCAGAACTGGTACCAGATTGTGGTTGGAAAATCCAACAGGGTTCAGTTCTGGAAGGCTAATGGTTACTTCAAGATGGCTTTATCCAGGAATGGAGCCAGAAATTTGGGTATGGGGGGGCAATTATACGACTAAAGAAAAAAAATTAATATTACAACTAATTCTTTTCAAAATTAAATTGGGCGGGGCAAGGGGGGGGGGGGGGGGGGGGGGTTACGTATATTTTTAGATTTTTTAAGAGAAATTTGTCACTAAAAATACCAAGCAATTAAGGGGGGCCAATTGCCACCCTTACCCTCCACCCACAGCTTTATCCTACTTTATTTTCTATTGTGGGGGACAAGTAGACTAAGACAGGAAAAGATGTTCTTTTGTAGTTGGGTATCTCAAAACCTAAAATCAAGAGAACATTAACTGATTGGGAGTTGGGCTTGGTTGATCATTTCATCTAGTTGCTTTAATGCTTTGAGTGCAGAGACAGAAAGGATGATGAACCTGATTGTAATGTTAGAGGAGATGTGGGTGTTCTCCACTAAATGTTACAACAACATGTTTCAGTTTTTGGATTTCATCGGATGGCATGTGCAAGACTAAACCCCATCTCCCTCCCCTTTTCTTTAAAATGTTGATCAGGTTTCTAATACAAACATAAGAAACTATGGGCTCAACTCTACCCAATTTGGATGCGAAGAAAGTTTTCTTTCCTTTGAAATTTTCTTTTCATAGCATTACATATCTTTATCTGTTTTAAAATAAAATGTGGAATTGCATGACTCAAACTTGTGAAGATAAGCTTTACTAGTAGTTCGAATTTCCAACTCCTCTCTCAAAATGTCAATTGGTTTCGTGTATAGAATTCTCTAATTTGTGGCTTTAGTGGGTAGGAACAAGTGTTCTTGTTCTTTTAAAACTCCATTTTTGTTACAATGATTTTCTCTCCAAATTACTTATGACTTGTAATTTCCATGTGCAGTGGGATTTGAGCTAGTTTCAAATGCTCCTTCTGGAACTTGATGCTAGGATGCACTATGAAGCTATGAAAAAGTATGGAGGTGTGCTATCCCCCCACCCTCCCTCTCCTCCAAGGGCTCAGAATATTGTACTGCCACAAAGACATCCAAATAATGAATGGATCGTAGTACCTGTAGATATTTGTTGGTCTATACTCTATAGAAGAACTCTGAATTTTCATTTCATCTGAATACTTGCTTATACAGTACAACAACATTTTCTTCTTTAAACTAAAAATGTATCTTGTTTACTATCTAACTACACAATGACACCTAAGCAAACTAGTAGCTAAATGACCTCTAGTTCAAGTAAATAGTTAACAATTGAAAAAAGAATATTACTTTTCTCTTATGGATACTTGACTATTCACTACTTCAAAGATTTGCTAATAACACTATGTTTCTTGTTGACTATTCTAACTAGCTCTGTAAGCCAGAAAAGTTGTAAAAACTACTAAAAAGAGGATCAATTCATGGTAATGACCATTATTTAAAATTTAGATTATATGATGTTGTCCGATACCACAGAAGTATCCTAAATGTACCATATGCATATGCTATCGACGAATTATGCTCGCTCCGCACAATAGTTTCTCCATCCGCATACCATGCAATCTCCTCCCCCTGTCGAATTTCCTTCGGACTGCTTCCAACAAAAAAACAGAACCAAATTAACCAAAAAACAGCAAGGTAGTGATTCTGTTTCCTTAACTCTTAATGCTGGACTAAATTAAAATTCAGCGTTCAGCGGCAAGGGGCAAGTCTTGCGCTGAATGCTTGATTCAAATTGAGCTTTTATTTCAAAATTGTCCCTATTCTTTTCATTCATTAGCTATTGATATATATCACAATTATAGGGTAAATTGTAAAATGTCATCTATTCAGCATTCCATCACAAACTAAGTCAAAACACATTTTTGAGCGCTTCGTTCAACCTTAAACATTCAGAGTCGAACAACAATCAGAGGCCAAAAAAACAAATGGACCCCAGATTGCAGGAAAAAACAAAAATTAAACACAGTTCAGAAATAATTACAGCACCTGAGAGGCCGAAAGCGGACCGTTACGGTTACATTCTCCTTGGATCGATCTCCATCCACCGGCAAACTCTCGGAGTAAAAGTACTGCGGCTTACTCCTCGCCGATGAAGCCGGAGAGCTCAGACCGTCCGCCGAATTATCCGGAAACAATTTTGACGACGACGTCGTCGTAGAGGATTGAGGTGAATTCGCTGATTTTGAGTTCGATTTCTTCAGTTTCAATCCTGGCCTTGACGCCATTGGAGCTTTTAAATTGAACTACAACGAATTCAACACAATAAAAAAAAATCCAATCATATCAAATAACTCAGATATTGCACAAACTTTAGCTTCGGTTTTGATCAATTAAGTGAGCATTGCAGGCAATTAGAACGTATACGTAAAAGAGAAATTGAACTAAAACGAATTCAGCAGAATCAAAAGCAAGTCCAAATCTTCAATCATATACTCATTCAAACACCATACAATTGAATTCGGATTTACCTTGGGCTTGGATCGATTAAGTGAGCATTGGAGGCAAATATAAAACGATATGTAAAAGAGATAAAGAAAAACTTTTATAGGAAGAACTTTATTGCTTCAGGGGAGAGATCTGAGAGAGAGAAAGTGGATGAAGAACACAATCATGAGTACGATTGATGAGAGAGAGAATGCAAGGGGGAGAATGAGAGGCTTTTGTCTTAGGGTTTTTTAGGTGAGAGCATTTTATGCTTGCCTTGGAAGCGATGCCCCTTTCATGGAAACGCAAAAACTCTCTCGCATTTTTCAATCTTTTCTTTCGTTCCTTTTAGAGAGAGTCAGAGAGAGAGAGAGAGAAAGTAGAAGGTAGAAAAATAAAGGGAGAGAGTGTGTTGACAAATAGAAATGGAATACGTATAATAATTGTTTTATCTCTTTTCATTTTAAACAAGTGGACTCATGAGAGGCAAGACTCGATTAAGTACTAAATTTTAGTTATAATAACTATCTCATGATTATTTTTATTTTTTTTAGAATGGTTAACGAACACACATAGGTCACACACAGGTCCAGAGATCCAACACGTTTCTTATTAAAACTGATAATTTTAGTAAAGTGTAAAATCGGATATAAAACCACACACATTCATCCACAACCGACGTGGGATCTTGAAGTATCTCATGATTATATAAGTTGAGAGTTTAAATCTTAAAACATGCAAGTTTTAATATGGGTGGCAAGGATAAGATGCACAAGTAAGCAAAAGAATATATATATATATATATATATTATAATAAAGAGTATTTAATTGGAGTATTAATAGTCTCGGCTATTTTTATTTTTATTTTTGACAATCAAAACGAGCATGTTTTACATTAATATTTCTATTTTACTTTTGAGACATAATTAATTTCACCAAATTTGACAATAAAAAATATATTGTATTCAAATGTAAAAAGATTGTGGTGTTTGATTGGTTAATATTACAAACACTAAAAACAGGTAATATTATTCTCTAGCATGCACTATGCAGTTAGTTTATATCAAATACGAAAATAAATATTAAGAAAAAGAACAAGTTATAGTGTTTTGATTTACAATGTGAATTAAATATATTGCATTATATTTTTCTTACAAATGTAAATCATCTTACAATATTAAATATTAATAATAGCTTAACTATATATGCATGATTACATGGAATAGGAACATATTATATGTTAATCATTAATTAAAATAAATTTTGATAAAAATTAATTTTAATATAAATCTCGCAATGTAACCTACGCATAATTAATTATCAAATTAAATATGTGAATATGCATATGAGATTGAGTATGTGCATATTAAAACACTCTCTAATATTTTAATATTAATTTGGTACAATAACATTAAGTATGCGCACATTTACTTGGTGTAATTGTACCAAGTTAGCTTATTTTTTTATACCTAATAATAATTTAACCTTATTACATCGAGTGAAATATATATATATATATATTATATTATTATATTAAATAAATAAAATAAAATAATATATGTAATTAGGGTTGCCTTCTCATTTAAAAATTATACCTACACATTTTTTCCCAATTTGTAGCTTTTAGAGAGGGAGAGGGGGGCATAAAAAGGAGAGTAGTGACGGATGGAGAGAGAAATGTGTGAAATAGGTATCCACGTATAGTGCGTGTAGGGGGGGAAGGGGAACAATGAGATGCTGGCAATTGTGTCTTAATTATTTATTATCCCTATTTAGGCTTCCTTTTAGTATTTCTTCATTTTAGCTTGCAGACACCCCGTAACCGCGGGCTCACGTGAGTTGTGTGCCTAGACTAGCGAGAGAAACAAACTGGCGTGGGGGCTAATGCCTAAAAATATCTTATAATTGAAGAGGTTTAATTATAAAGCATAAAATTCGAGTGGTGATGTTGGCACTCCCAAAAACACTTGGTAACAGTCCCACTTTAATTCGGTCATTCGAACCGAATAAAGTGTCTATTTTTCGGTTGTTGAGGATCGAATATAGGTCTATATATTCGGTTCTTGACAACCGAGTAAGGCATTTTCAAATTTTTTCAAATTTTTGTAAGTTTGTATTCGATCCTTCACAACCGAATAACATATACGTTATTTGCTTGTTAAGGACCGAATGAAAAGTGAGAGTGTTTTCAAGAGATTTTGGGGGTGCCAACATCACCACCCTAAAATTTGAATTTTTTTATGTAAATTAGTATTTTAAATTTTAAGAATAAATAATATTTTAGGGGCGCTATATTTTCTTTGGTGTTAAAAATAAAATAAGAAACACTCTTATTATTAAAATTAATTTTTTTTTTTATTTGTGAGTTTAATTTTAAATTAATTTTATTTTTTTTTAAATCATGACGATGAGTATTGAATTCTTCATTATCTTTTTTTCTTCAAACGGTTTGGATAGTCAGCTGGGACCGGTTCGGTTCTTGTCCTAATGATGGTAAAAACGGTTCGGTTTTTAGCTTTTTTTCAGAACGAAAGTGGAACGAACCGAACTTCGGTTCAAACCTTAGAACTCTACAGGGTTAGTTAAAGACAACCATTGCTAAAAAACAAAACCCTACTTCCTAACGGTTCCTTTAATTAAATTGATTAATAACAAGGAACCGAACCGGTAAAAAGTATTTAATAATAAGCAACGTAATGCACATTTTGACTCCTTAAGATTGTATTTCGTAAAATTTAACCGCATGACTTATGCTTCAAACTCATTTTTCCTCAACCTTCAATATTAGACAGCATTATCACAATCTTTATGTGATATTGTTAAGTCCTAGTTCAAATAATCTTCTTTATTCAAATTTGGAGTAACTTAATTAAAAGTCAAGGATAAAAGTAATGTACTATTGTAAAAATAGTTTTTGCTATTTAAAAAAAATAAAAAATTAGATCTGCTCTTAATTTAAAATATCTCACGCAAGTACAGTTGTCTCTGTTATAAAAATAAAGAGTAAATTACCAAAAAATACACTGTACTTTACCCGTTTTTATAATTTGAGTAATGTACAATTTTCTCGACATTAGAAACATTATACTTTATTTATTTTTTCATTTTAGGTAATAATAACACCCAAAATGAAAAAATAAATAAAGTACAATATTTCTAATATCAAAAAAATTGTACATTACCCAAATTGTAAAAACGGGTAAAATACATTGTATTTTTTTAGTAATTTACCCTAAAAATAAATAAATAAATTCCTTTAGACTTTTGAAGTTCATGTTTTAAGTGTTAGGGTGCGTTTGAATGTTTGATTGAAAGTATGGAATTTGCATGGAAAGAAAATATTAGTTGTAATATGGCATTTTTAATGTATAAAAAAGTATTGGTATTTTTTTTAACATAATTATATAATCATGATGGATCTTGTTTAATTGATCTTGATTAGTATATTTTAAATATTAAATTTTTATATTATTTTGAATTTTATATTTTAAGTTATGGCATTTTTAATATAAAAAATGGTAAAAATCTTATCTCGTAAACCGTGCCCAAGCATGGAAAACAAAAAACCACCCCCTCCCAAAGAAAACATTTTCCTCAATTGCCTTAAAAATGCACATGTGTGAGCCAAAAGTAAGAATTAAATTGTCCGAAAAAAAAATCAATCAAATACCTTAAATTGTCAAATCAAATAAAAAATACTCATTTTTCATGAAAAAAGTTGCTAATCAAACACACCCTTAATGAAAAATTGAGAATGTCTCACAAGAAAAGCAAGCATATATGACAGAAATTCCTCTATTGATATTTTTATTTTGTGAGTATTTTGTTATGTGACGTTGTATAGTTAGGTAATGTTAAGAAAATTGTTGACAAAGTCCAATGAGAAATTAAGAAAATAATTTATGATATTTTTTATGGCAGAAATTGATAATAAAGCTCGAACAACTCGTTTTCTCCTCCAATTCATATATGTTCAATAAATTATGAATTTTTTTTTTTGGCCCAGTGAATATTTATCTCTTCATTACACACATTTTTGAAAAGAAAAAGGAGTTACCACTTACCACCAAATTAATTTTGTCCTGGCCATACTTAACGCACCAAATAAGAGGTTAAAATATAATAAAATTAGGGTGTTCTTAAATATACTCACCTAATTCATCTTTTCACCCCACCAAAAATTAAAGTTACATAAATCTTAACTTAAAATATAGCATAAAACCCTTTCTTCTCACTCCGCTTTTTATGCTTTGAAAAAATCGCCACTAAATTGTCTTTTCACCCACTTTAAGTTTTAAAAAGTAATTAAAAAAATTCATTTTTTCCAACAAACAAATATCTACTATTTTCATTTAATTACATACATCTCATAAATGTAAGCTTATAATAAATATCCTCAAACTTTTATATATTTTTTTTAAAACCTCTAGGCCCTAAAGGACCATAGATTTTATATTAAATACTATACTTTTATTTTTATTTGCTTCGGCACAATTAAGTTTTTAATGATTTTTTTTATTTATTCAATCTTTTTATTTGTGCATGCATGTAGAGCTCATTAAAACTCATGTTAAGTTATGCATTGTCAAAGTTAAAAAAATGTTTGTCTTAACATGTGCCTAATATGTTATAAATAATATATATATATAGGGGAATTTTTAAGTGCGGATTACTGTTCACGGACCATCCGTACGGATTGGTTCGTTTGGCACGCTTTCCGATGGAATTTTTTGATGAAATTTTGTGGAGATGTTCTTCATCGTGTGTAGAACATCTCCACCAAATTTCATCAAAAAATTCAACCGGTAAGTAGGTTAACTACATGATTGAAAAATATTAGATTTTATATATCTATTTCTGGACCAATTTTTTTCAATTATATAGTTAACCTACTTCCCGATTGAATTTTTTAATGAAATTTGGTGGAGATGTTCTACACACGATGAAGAACATCCCCACAAAATTTCATCAAAAAATTCCATTGAGAAGCGTGCCAAACGGACCAATCCGTACGGATGGTCCGTGAATAGTAATCCATATAGGATAGGGACTCTATATATATATATATATATATATATATATATATATGTACTGTATATTGTGCTTTTATTGTTTCAATATTTAAATTCTTAAAATTGCTCATAAAAAATATTGAAAAAGGAAATAGTTTGGTGAGAAAATCTCTACCCTTTTAATACGGTGCAAGGAAATCGTTTTCTTGAGTCTCCAAAAAATTAAATATCTTATAAATCGAAAGTAACATAATATTTTAATAAATGATTTACTTTTATGAAAACTATTTTATTTTTTCAATTCATTTGTCCCCTTTTCACAAAAGATAACATTTTTTAAAAAGAAAGAACAAACCGTTTTTAAGTAGTTAAAAAATCATTTAAGAACACCCGGAGTGAGAAGACGGATTTTGTGGATGCATTTAAGAATACCCGAAATGATTAATCACTAATCACTTTTTTTCCTGTGAGGTTTTTTTTTCTCCGTCGTATTTTTTCTAATATTTTTGATAAAAATAAAATTGATCAACTAATGTTTTTGATGTAGTGAATTAAGACATGTTTATTAAGAATAAGACTTAATTATTACTTTTGTTAATTAATTAGTTTACTTCAACAGCTCCACCGATTCTTTGCAATCTAACCTAAATTATCACATGTACGTTTTAGAGAGAGATAGTTTACGTATGTATAAAAAAAAGTTAATAAAGAAAAAAATAGCTTAAGGGCTTTTCTGATCTTTTCTTCAATTATAATTAATGTTTAAATTTTCATATTTTTTAAAAAATATTAATTCAATTTTGTTTTATTAATAATTGTGTTGAAAACAACTAATATTTTTTTTCAAAATGCTTAAAAATTAAAGGATGATCTAAATTTAATTGGAAACGAAGTAAATATTTTAAATTTCTTTTGTATATCATACATACTACTGTATATATATGGAACAAAGCTTTTGATCTTTTAATATTTTTGATGTTGTGAATTAAGATTTATATTTACTTATTTGATAAAAATAAAATTTGTAAACAAATTTAAAATATGAATAATAATTATTTAAGAGAAATGAATAATAAAAAAATTTATGAAATGTCATATAATTGCTAAAATTGTATTTATCACAATTAATATTTTGTATTTTCAGAGGTACTATTTAGACAAAATTTTTAATGAAATTTATTAAGAACAATGTAAATTTTGTTTATTATGTCTTATATTAATGAAAATTTTAATATTATTTAATGTTTTTACTTTTAGCGACAAAATTTTATTGTCTTTACATTGTTTTAATAAACTCACTCTACCACTAGAGTGAAGTGCAATATTTTTTAAAGATTTGATGGGGATAAGAAGAAAGTATTCTCACACTTGGATGAAAAGATTAATTATGTGAGTGCATTTAAGAACACCCTAAAATTATTGTATTCTATGTTTTGTCTTAAGCAAAACTAAACTTAAAAAATAGATTATTCATCCTTCATAGATATTTTATCTCAGATTTTTTGTACTCATGAGTTAATAAAAACTAGTCAAATCGAATATTATCTTCGTTAATGCTAATATATTTATGTTTATATCCTTCTTAAACTTGTGATATCGGAATTGTGGGTGGTATAAATCTGATCGAACTCAAAAGAAATCGAATTGGCCCAAATCGGTAGAGTCAGTAACCAAATTCAACAAAGGTGATAATGAACAATAAATTAGCAATAGAGACAATGGGTTTTAGTTTGTGTGGGTAGGTTTCTCCGGTAACTCTTATTTCTAATCCTGCAGTACATCCTCCTAAAATGTGTGATTGTGCTCTTCACTAGGTTCTAATAGCCAAACAGATACAATTTCGAGAGAGAGTAGTCAGTAAAATATATGGCCCTTACTGTGGTTTAGTTGATCATCCCTTGCTAAGGGTTCATCCTATTTTATTTATACCATTTGAGTAGGGTCCGATGAGGTAGGAAATTACTATAAAAGGTAAACTTGATCACTACTTTAATATTACAGGTGTTAAAAATCTTGTTCGCATTAATAGAAGTGGTTATTTCCTATTATCTATCAACCAGCTTAGTTACCTCTTATCCATAACTTGTCGTTCGATGATCAGCTAAAAATCCGATCACACGTCGTGGTTGGTCTTACCGGTCAGTAGGAGTTCAAGCCTCCATATAGACCCGTGGCCCGTTCACTAGGCTTGGGCCGAGGCTCAGGTACAAAATTACGCTCCCACAAAATTTAAACTTTTGACCTTCCATTTATTAAACACATGACAATAAAATAAATATTTTCTAGCATACTATTATCATATTCTATTCGGCTTTTACCTTATATATCATTTTAATTTTTATGTAACGCATTAAATACAACTATATATTATATTAGTAAACCTGTACAGCAGGGAGACTTCAAAACTGAAATAAAAATTTATAAAATCACATAGAAACTTGAGATTAACGAATTGGCTTAATTTGTTAACAAACTTAAAGAGGGCATTAAAAAAATATGAAAAGATAGCTTCAACAACCTACACCATATGCGGAGTTTCTACTATTGCATTTCCTCACGCCTAAAAATAATAATGTTATCTATTTGTTATGTATTTAAAGAGCATTAAATGCGAGAAAGAGAAGGGTAATAAAACCTAATAAATTAGTGATGTATATTTTTTCCCAGACCAGATGGATTTTTTAAGATTTACTGAGATCCTTGCCAGATTAATATCTTTCCAAATTAAAAAAAATAAAAAAATTACGTGCAGTCCTTAATTTTATTTTAGTAAGGAATATAGGGGTGTTACGAACATATGGGGAAAATTTATCCTTAAAAATTGCTTTTGTTATATCATACGTCTGGTCTCATATCTAGTATGGTGTCTACTCTAATACTACTTGTAACAAAATTATGAGTAAAACTACTTACTTCTAAAAAACTAACTTGCCTGAAAAGAGTGCCAATGAACAACATATATACTACTCTCAAATCTATTATTTATGGCATTATGTATGATCAAAGATCTAATATTAAGGCTCTATTTGATAACAATATAGAAAAAGAAAATAAAAATATTTTATTTGATAATAAGTTATAAAATAAGTTGAGGTAATGTGATAAAATGCTCTCAATTTTATGCTCATTTTATGAGTAGATGTCATCTACCCTTTACATTTTTTTTGTTAATTTTTTTTCTTCCTCAACCACTAAAGAAAATTTCTCCATGGAAAAAACCACAAAGTAAGAAGATACATCACCACAAGTCTCAATTTATTTTTCAACTTCTCACAAAAATCAACTGTTTTTATTTTTCTTTTCCATGTTATTATCAAACCCTAAGGTTTTGTTTGGTTCACGGATTAAGCACTCAGGAAAGGAAAGGATTTTTTTTCCTTTGTTTGGTAAGCACAAATTCCGAAAACACTTTCTTGACATAGTGAAAAGTTGGGAGTAAAGTCATTCCTCTCAAAACCCATAGAATTGATTTTCACTTGTGATTTACTAGCATTTATTACAAAAATTTTGGATAACAATACCCATACTTAAATGCTTTTCATACTTTACCAAACACAAATAAGGAAACTTGACAAAAAAATTTGTTTTCCACCTCTATGAGAAAAACAAAGGAATTGATTTCCCTTCTGTAAACCAAACGAAACATAAGGATTAATATTAGTTACTACAAGAAAAAGTTTTTGAATTGCTCAACTGTTTAGGAACAAAAAAAATATTCTACTACTGTAAATCACATTCAATGATTATATATTTTGGAGCAACAATTAATCATTGAAAAACAAAATTATTTGTAAAACAATAGCAATCAATATTGCCATCGAAAGTATCATGGTGAAAATTGAATCTTTTTCATTGTTATTGGGAAAAAACAAAAACATTTCGAAGCATAACCCCGACTTTTATGTGTTTTTTATTTTTAAATTTACATTAATCTTGACTTTGTCACTCTTATGTGGGCCAAAGCTTTTGGTCCTAATGCCATCTATTGTGAAAGGATTGCAAGATGCCCGAGCAATTGGGTGCGCAAGCAAGTGCAGTGCCCACTTCCCAGTGGTGTGGGCGTGTGTAAAGAAAGTGGATTATTAGTGCATAAAGTTAGGCAACCTAAGTTTACTTTGAAAAACTACCATTGGGCAAACCTATATGCTAATATGCTAGGGTGGTTTGGTTTACGAGCTCTATAAAAAATTAAATAAGATCGTTTACCTATATGCTTAAATATAATAGTTTTGGTTTTTGAATCATCCGGACCTAGATTCAGAACAAACTTTTTAATTCAGTTTTGGTTCAAGTATATTTGGTCTTCATATCTATTTATTTATTTTAAACATCAAATAAACACTACCACAATTAATTTCGGTTATGTTTTGTAGTTCTCATCCCTGTAACTACTTAATTTAACACCAAACAATTAGAGTATCATCTTATAAAAACAAATCACTAATTTAAAAGAACTTGTTATGGAACATAAGAAAGTGGAGTACCATAAGTGAGAATATCAGACAATTAGGCAATTAAAGCACAACTTAAAATAAAACATATAACTAGTATAGAAAATAAAATACACACATTGAACAGACAAGTTGGAATTCTTTATAAACTTTCGACGTAATGATAAGAAAAGAAAGTAATAAGTGAGAGATGATAAAATCATAAGGTTAATTTGATGCTATATATGATTTGTACAGCCGATGAAGGTTTCATCTTGCGGTGGTGTTAGCGGTTTTGATCTGTTACTAAGTTAGATGCTTTGTTTAATTTGTGTCTTCATTTGGTTTGTAGTTATAAAAGAAACTGAATTGTACTATTACTAGTTTGTCGATTGCTAAGAAATTAGTCTAAGGGGTTAAGATAGCTTTCAAATGAATTATATTCTTCACTTCTTACATAATTAGAAGAATGTGTAAATAAGTATAATTTGGTTCAACTTGATTCAGTTTTGTATTAGTTAGCCCCAAATCTAATCTAAACTTGTTCGGTTTCAATTTTTTTTTCAATTTTTTTTTTACGGATCGGTTTGATCAGTTAGTTTTTGAATTGACCACAACACCCTTAGATACCTAGATGGACGTATAAGTTTTTAATCTTACACCTATAACATGAATATTTATCACATATATATTATTTGTTTTATTAAAATAAAAAAGAGAGGTCTAACTATATCTTTTTAACTACAAATAACTAAACACACTCAAAAACTTTCAAAATTCGAACTTAAGATCTTTCTTAAATTTAAATGAATACTTTTCCAACTAACTTAACCTATTTATTCCGCACATATATGAGTTAAGCTCTAAAAAACTACCCGTGCCAAAAATGGTTAAGACAATCAAATAATACAAAAACAAATAAAATATGGAAGTTTGAGAATTATTATTTGAAATTCTCGATACACAACCAACTTGTATACTTTATGGTATAAAATCAATAATGATAATCAGTTAGACTTTTTATCTACTCCCACGAAGGAAAAAAGGAAAAAGGCTGTACCAGTACCTCACCAACCACTCATTGTGTATGTAATCAAGGATTCCTCTTGTCTTGGCAACTGCTCTCACTCTCAGTACTGACCCTGTTGTTTTCTCTACATAGGGTTCGGTATCCAATGTGCCTATCTTACCCTTCCTAAAGTGAAAACCAAAAAAGTCACATTTCTCATCACTCCACATCTCTCTGTATTTTCTTGCTTTTTCCTTCGAGCCAAACATGTTACTGGAGTCGGCCAATTTAATTGGTAAAAGCTGCGCTTGTTAAATTATAAGAGGTTTTAGGTTTAAGTATCACTTAAAATTAAAAAAGGAGGGTTTAATTTTAGTTACTGTAGATGGAAGAAAGAGAATCAAACCTTTCTCTCTCTACATGTATATATATATATATCTTTTTTTAAAAAAAAATTATAAATCTTTTAGCATATTAGATTTTAGTATTAATTATATTATTGTGCCAAATATCATAATAAAAAATAAATCATTATTCCTTACTATTAATTATATTAAAATTAATTAATATATGTATAAATTTCAGTGATGTGAAATTTAAAACAGATGAAGTACTTTGTTTTATTTTCTTGTTGGTGTCAAATTTCAGTGATGTGCAATGTTTCATTGTAGCGCCTCTTGTTCTTAACCCGTGAAATCATTCAAAATAATGCGGGCAGTACTATTGTCATTGTTTTTAAAGCAATGGATGATTTTTAGGATAGTCTTGTTGTCAAAACAATATTCTATTTAGCAGGATTTAGTGTTGCTTTAAAAAAATAATAATGTATATTTTAAAGTTGTATATTATTTCAGTAATATGAATAATTATTTTCGCAATAATGCCACCCAATTTTAAAAGTAAAGTTTACAATAATTTAATGTATTATTTTTCTTAGTAGAAGCCAAATATTTTTCCTTGTTCAAATAGCATTATTTTCTACGTTTGGAGTGATTAGTTGTGCACTTGATATTGCAGCGTTTAAATGTTATTGTCAAAGCAATAGCTATTATTAGGGCAATATACAATTTTAAGAATATATAATACAACTTGTGAAAGCAATACCTTCACTTTGGCAATAAGTATAGTCTTTTGTATTGGTAATGAATTAAACTAAATTGATCCTTGCGTATTTTTTAAAAGAAAAAAAAAATTAATCTTAGACTCTTGATATTTGGCAAAAACTCAAACATCCGGTGTATTACGAAAGGCCATTGAGCTCCCTTGCATATGTACTCTATTATTACACAAAGTTAAAAATTAAGCATTTTAATCGCCAATAAAATATTAAAATTCTTGTAATATTTTTGAAATGCTCTATTTCTATTTACACAATTTTGCTAAATAACTTATAAAAGAAGTTTCACTCTTAATAACGAAAGTACTAAAACAAACACACGACTCAGGAACTAAACACATAATAATAAATGATTATAAAATAGTTATTATTATTTTTTGGTTTTGATGATTATAAGTAGGGTAGGGTCCATTAAGAAACAAACAGAGTACGCAATGTAAGATAGAAAATGATAAATGATTATAAAATAGTTATTATTTTAAAATATGATTGTCAAAAGCATAATAAGGGTGATGCTTTACTTGTTTAAAATTATCTAATAATTCATTATATCGGAATAAAGACTTCAAAACTAAGATATTTGATCATTATAAATTATCATAGTGGATCAATCTTGCTACGTCACATATAGCCACGTAAGAGATTGATATATCGAGTTTTTTTTATCAAAATAGACCACTTTTTGAACTTATTTGCCAAACTAAACCACTTTTCAATATATTTAACAAAATAGCACACTTTTTAAAATAGTGATTTCGAATCACTATTTTTCCATTAAAATAGTGATTTGAAATAACTATTTTTTCAGATTCGACTTAAAATAGTGATTTCAGATCACTATTTTACCATTAAAATAGTGATTCAAAATCACTATTTTAAAAAGTATGCTATTTTGGTAAATATGTTAAAAAGTGGTTTAGTTCGACAAATAAGTTCAAAAAGTGATATATTTTAGTAAAAAAGTCCGATATGTCTATTGGCAAAAATAAGTCTCATTGAATCGTCAGAGTAAACAATATATTAAGCGATTATATAAATATATATACACTGTACTTTATAAATAACAAATTCTGTTAGCATTAAAAGGTCACAAGTTTCATTCCAATTCTATGCGAGTCTTTAATAATGGGACTTAATTCCTCTTTATTATTTTTAAGTCTAATTTATGTTTAATTGCATGTAAAATAATATAGTTCAAAAATTAAATGGATAAATTTTTTCATGAAACTTGGTAGATAATCTCTATGATGTAGATCATCTCCGTAAAGTTTTATTGTAAAATTCAATCTAGAAATGAGTGAGATGATCGATAATCTAAAATTTAAATGATAAAAAATGAACAAATATATCAAATTTTATTATACCCACTTCCGGTTTGAATTTTTTGATGAAATTTTACGGACATGATATACTTATTATAGATATTATCTCTATCAAATTTTATAAAAAAAATCATCCGTTTAACCCTCAAATTAGACCTACTTGAATTGAATTGGATCGAATGAATAATGAAGAGAAGCCAAGCCTTAATGATCATAGGTCATATTAAATGTATTACAGCCTTACTTAAATGATTGGCGACTCTTCCCAACACCAAGCCATTGGAATGGGCTAGAATCATTATTAGTATTCAAAAGAGTGCTAGTATTAATTAAACATGACAAGTTTTCCTTCAAAATACAAAGAGCGCATCATTGTTTACCACATTGTTGTACCTTTTTGTTTTTTATACAAGAGATGATCTTACTTACGAGAGAGGGAGACCTCTCAATATTAACAAAAAAAATATTTCTAGTTAGTAAGATTGACATAATTTTTTAGTGGGCTTTTTTGAATTACTCCATATTCTTAATGTATAATTAGAGTTTTTCTTTATTTTGTTAATTTTTTGACTTAACCCACAAGAATTTAACAGATTATTAACTCCATCTAAATTTTGTACAAATTGATCAAAAATGTCATCATCTTTAACATTCTTCTTCCATCTCTATAAAAGAACCATAGTTTTTCTCCATATGTCTGAACCCAAACCCATATTAAACCAAAATCTATACAAATCTCACATTTTCTCTTTAAATCCAAATTAGGTATACAAATATCACCTTTTCTCTCTCTAAACCCAAATTGGATATATAAATTTCAATTTTTTACTCTCTAAACCCAAATCAAATATACAAATCTGACTTTCTCTCCACAATCTCATCCTCTCTCTTGTTGTAATTGAAATCCCCTCTTTGAAAATTCGTGTTCTATGTTTTTGTATATGTGGAGATCTATATACACAAAATCGATCTATCATTCCCATCCCCTTGCTCAATATGAAAATCCTTCTCTTACCCTGAAACAAAATTATTCCTTTGAAATCTCAAACTCTACAGAGGCGTGTTTGGAATTTTGCTTTAGGTTCCAAGCTTTGTTAATTGTTTTGTGATTTTAGGAAATTTATTTAACCTGGATCTTCGGTCAAAGATACAAATTGTGGCCTTTTGTATTGTTTAGTATTTTTAATTTTTAACTTGTGGGGTTTGCAATTTTAGAGATAATGGGTTATAAGGTTTTGTTCCGTAATGTTTTATAACATTAAAGACGAACTCATGTTTAATAAAGAAAAGTAGTACTAATTTCATAATTTGGTTTTGCAATAAGGACATTTTTCATAATATTAATTTATTTAAAAAAAAATGATAAATGTTGATGGTCAAAAATACCCCTAATATAAACATCTCTTAGCCCCTCCTCCCCCACCTAAACTTCTAATACCTCATCTCTCTCTTTAGATTTCATTCAACCATCAAATACCCCCATATGTCTCACCAACGACCTCACCTCCTCCTCCACCACCACCACCACCACCACCACTTGATTCTCCGATTGTATCGTCGGGAGGAGCGCATTTCTCATCATCTTCTTTTTTCTGCAAAGGCAATCATAAAACGGATATAACTTTTGATTGAACTGTTAGATTTAGCTGATTTTTGGATATATTATTCGGAAGACAAACTTACTATATTTACGCAAAAATCAAGACGATCAGAGGTCGTTTTGTTATCGAAATTGACCAATTTCGACAGCCCAGCGGGATTTTTTAAATAAATCTGATCGTTCCTATTTTTTTTACGAACCCTGCGTCGATCCATATATATATATATATAAATAGGGTGGATGTTAATTTCATTAATTTTGTTATTCTATGTTTTGTAATGATGCAAAAATCATTTTATCACATTCTAGTTGTTGTCTAAGTGGTGCTACCTTTTGGTTGTTGTCCAAGTGGTGCTAAATGCATTTAGCACCTTCTGGTTGCTGTCCAGGTGATGCTAAATGTATTTAGCACATTCTGGTTACTGTTAGTGTCATAATGAGACGCGAGATGTTATAAGGAAGAGGTATTAGTGTCTTTTTTATATAGTATCGTTAACTTACATGACTAATTTTTAAGTGTCCTTTATAATTATGTTATTATTAAAATAAGTCCTTATGCCCAATTGCCCCATTAAAGAGAGAAATTGGAGGAAATGCAAGAAAAATATTTAAAATATAGATTTAGCTAGAGAAAAATATACTACGTACTATCATCATATATATGTGTGTGTATATATAATTTTCGTTTTTAGAGAGATAAGATAGGAAGAATAATGAGTGAAAAAATATGGGAGAGAGAAATTATGTTTGGGGTCATAATTATTCTCCATGTGTGCTATATGTATATGCTTTCACACAGTGTTACTCCAAAATCCAAATGTTGAAGATAATGGTAGTTTTGTCAATTTGTAATTTATTTGGACGGAGTTAGAACTTTGTTAAATTATGTGGTTTTAAGTCAAACGAATAACAAAATGAGGGAAGCAACTCTAATTATAAATTAAGAACACGGGGGTAACTTGAAAAAAAGCCTTTTTCAGTTAACCATGACAATAGAAGAGGAAAATCCTTTGTTTTAATGATCCATTCCAATAATTGATAACGGTGATTGTTAATGGGCAGCGCCTTAGGGCAACTCTTTGGATTATGATTTTTAAGAAAAAAACATCCCAAATCATCCGGTTTGAAACATCCCTTAGAAGTTAGAACATTATCACTATTAAAAATTCATGACACACTCAATCCATGTGTAATATTATGCATGCTTATTCTTAATATTATTTAAACTTTAAAAACACTTTGCATTTGGTTAAATTATGTGATACTATTTGGTCAAATGTTAAATATATGACTTATTTTATACCTAACGTCCTTTGTCAAGTTGCATTTTATTTTCTAAAACATGAATTGACAGATAGCTTGTAATTTTATAAATAAAATGAAATTGATAAAAGCAATCTTGACAATTGATTATAAAAACTAGTCACTAACTAATAAGTGACTTGTGATGGCTCCGTAACTTATTGGCATCCTCTCTATGCTCATCATATGGAATATCCTATATTCAACGGTTTCAACCCACGTAAACATGGTTTTCAATTATTTTATTGATCCACCTTATTATGGTGGTTGTACATCAACTCTTATTGTTGTGTATTTATATTTTTTATGAAAAATGTTGTATTATAAATAAATAAAAAAGTGTGTAAAAAAATAATTAATAAGTGATTTGCAATAATACAATTTTTTTTAATCAGATTTGCAATAATACAATTGATTATAGGACGAAGGACATTTGGTTAAATTAATTGGAATTATACTCACCCAACCGTGGTCCATCCTTATCATTATGGATGGTCCTAGGTCCACCTCTATACGGGCTGCTACACAATATGCCTAACATGTTATTAATTAGGTGGCACATATATGCAACATTTTGCTTCCAACTAATCTAACAAATATGGTCAAATTTTGGGCACTATGAATCTATGATGTGGACAATTTGTTAGAATATTTTAATAAAAATCATAATTATTATTTATTTAAATGTTGTTAGTTACAAATTTAATAATTATCATTATAATGCATATAAATAAATAATTTATATAATTTTATTATGTTATAATTAGAGAAGTTATGTGATTTTATTATGTTTTAAATATTTATTATTTTTTCCTATTAATTTTGTGTGTAACCACTATGTCATTTCCTCCTATATGAACAAGAGATTCTCTTTATTCTAAAGAGTGAGTGAAAATCACAATCCATAAGATATTCTTCATCTTTCTCTCTCATCTTATGTCATTCTATATCATTATTTTAAATATATTTTTATGAGTTTTGGGCAATGAAAATGGATTGGGTCACGCACATATGGAGAAGACCAAGTTGCAAGTTTTATTGGTTTTATCTTAGATACGTTCGACCGTCAATACTTACATGTAGGAAAGCAACAACACTTTAGGACAGCGAATATGTCGCGACTCTATTTTTACTATTTTTTATAAATTATTTTTCTAAGTATTTCACTTATTTGTGCTATTAATTTTAAATAGGTTTTAAGAAATTATTTCTTATAAAATAAAATACAAATCAAAGTCATATTTCTCCAACAAAATTCACTTATTGGTTCAACCTCATGCAAGTTTTTATTGAAACAAAAGACATGTTTTATCAAAAGAAAATTGTGCAAAATAACAAATAAATTTCGGGTTCAATGTATGTTATAGTAATTTTCAAATCATCATCTTAAAATTATTTAATTTATTTTTACTGAAAAGATACATGAGTTTATTTGAATAGCAATTTGTACATGTATTTTTTGATGTTTTTCTTGAAAATGTGTCAGCTGAGATCTATTCGTTGCTAATACTTAATTTCTAAAGTAAATTTATTTACTTAGAAAATATATAAAAAAAATACATTTAAAATACTCCAAAAAATGTTACCGACCAGAAAAGTGACATCAATAATATTTATTTAAACAAAGTGAAAAGGTAAAGTAAAAAAACAAGAATAAAAAGTAGGAAATGAGAATAGGAAAATATTTAGGTCCATGTCCATGTCCAAATCCATTTTCCTCACCTGATAGTTTGTTAAATTTCAAGATCAAAATTGTATGGCTTATATCTAACTAGAATTAGGGCTGCATGCAGATTATTATGGGAATTAAAATGAAAGCAGTTTCATTATAATATAATTAGTAGCAGAATCTTATTTATGATACAAAGTTCAACCACCCAATTATTTGCATTTTAGTATGAATCAACCGACCACAATGTGTGAACTGTGAAGTGCTCTAGTGCGCAATAATATTAAAGAAATTTATTCATTTATCTTTTCTTAAAGATAAAACTATCTTCTTTAGAGCAGCCATATATATATTGGGAAAGATTTTGAGAGGAGTAACTTTTTTGTCCTTAAATACGGATCAATCATTTTGAGAGAGTAGAATCAAGAAATTCAACCATGAAATGAATTGACTAAATAATTAATATCTTTGCTTATGAATAGCCGTTGAAATTTTAGATGTTCAACATAGAGAGATATATTCTAAAGTTAATTGAGTGAAGGAGGATCATGATAACCCTAAAATTCTTACGTCTTTAAATATTTTTCTAATTTAAGCTATCACCAGAGAAAAGATTGTGACGAAAAGAAATAAAATTAAAAATCCCAAAAGACTTTTTGAGAAGGAACACACGAAACTATCAATATAAGTTGATTTCTTATCCGATTGACACTCAATAAGAAAATAGCCATGGTAATATTCCTCTTCAACTCTAAGTCCAAAATAAATATAGAATAATACACAAAGTTTTTAAATAGTAAAACTTTATTAAGGGAAAAAACAATAAGTGCCTGGGCCACTCGATCAAGATACTTTTCATTTTTTTTTTTTTTAATTAGAGTGGTTGAAAAATTGATATAATATAATCAACCACCAAGAACATAATAATTTAATATTAGAATCAGTCCCCTTTTTCATTAATATTTCGTAGAGTATGGTACAATTAGTTTCAAGAAGATGAATATCATGTCTGACCTAACGCTTTCAATGGTTGAATTTTGAATATAAAATTGGTAAATTTATATTCCTTAGATGATAGTATATCAATATATCAGTTTCTGGAAGAAATAATTAATTAAGGGTGAGACTATTTACAACTTCCATTTCTCTCACTAACACCTTTTAAATCTAATTTTTTGATCACTAACACCCCCTATTTACCTCTCCTATTTACTTTAAGTAATTTATGTAAAGTATGTAATTAAAAATATAATTAACCTTAACTAAAATTAATCACACACTTTAAAAATATAATTAACCTTAACTAAAAAAATTAATCTATCAATTTATCCATGGTTAATAAATTAATCTTAAACTCTCTTGATGTGGGGAGAACATATGATATTTACTCTCCTGATGTGGGGAGAGTAAATGGAATAAATTCGGCTAAAGTGAGGAGACTGACTTTTAAACCCATTGAAAAATTTTAAAGTTAAACTCTCCTCATGTGGGGAGAACATATGCTATTTACTCTCCTGATGTGGGGAGAGTAAATGGAATAAATTCGGCCAAAGTGGGAGATAATGAGATATAAGGGGGGTGTTTTAAAGTGTGTGATTAATTTATTACCCATGGATAAATTGATAGATTAATTTTTTTACCTTAGAGTAAATATGTTAATGGAGGGGGGTGTTTATGAGATATAAGGGGGTGTTTAAAAGTAGATCTATTCAAAATTAAATGGGGGGTGTTAGTGAGATAAATGGAGGTTGTAAATAGTCTCACCCTTAACTAATCTCAATGGTACCCGTATAATTATTTTGTTGTAAAAATAAAATTATAATTTATGTGGATAAGATGTTATTAATCAGTACAACAAATTTGACATTATGTGGCGAAGAATTTCCTCACTAAAGGACAGTTTTTTTTGTCATAAAAAACTTTATGTGACAAAAAGTATGTCGTCACGACTTCGTTGCGAAAGATATTCCATGATGAATTTTTTTTCGTCATCTAATATTTCGTCACGGAAGGGTATTTTTTTGTCACAAGATGTAACAAATGAATTATCACCCTGCATATAGTAGCGACGAAAAAATTCGTCACAATATGATTTGCTAGTTTTAATGACAAATTCTACGTGGCAATAGTAAAATACTTTGGTTTTGTTCTAATTTGTACAAAATATATAATCAATTATACTATCCTTTCAAGCACATTTAATCTATATAAACATTACATCAAATTTAACTTGTATAAACATTACATCATATTTAACTTGTATAAACATTCAATCAAATAGGTAAAAGGAGTAATGGGTTAATCAAAGGTGTATATATAAAATTATATAATAACCATCTAGTACATGTAACTGTGCTTAAAATGTTATCCACTAAATACAAAACCCTTCAAAGTACATGTCATCAATGTGTATAAAATGCTACCTAAAAAGTTTCAAAAACTTAAAAGTTCTATTAATTATAACAAAAAAGGTCTCCTATATCCGATCATTAGTCTAAAAAAAATCTCCGAAATTGTTTTACAAGTTGACGCATCCATCACCACCAATCTGCATATAAAAGATTACAAGTAAATATCAATACATATGCACGTCAATCAATAACAATATGGCCCAATTTAGTTCTAAAATAGTCCATTAATGGGGTTCAAATTAAGCTTAAACTCGCAGCCATATAGAGCATAATAAACAACCTTCAAATAGTGTATTTGGCCTTAAAAAATTCAATGGAAAAGCAGTCTAGTAAACTTCAAATTTATAGTAAAAAAACATTATATGATACTTAGTAAAACATCAAAACATTTAACATCTAAAAGCAACAAATAACTAGTCTCAAAATAGTGAAAAAACATTAACAATGGCAGATTGCTATGGTGCAATGTGCAGTCCTAATTGCATTGTAATTTGCACCAAATTACACTACAGATTGCAGTACATTATGCAGCAGATTTGCACTAAATTCTGCAGTCCATATTGCATTAGATTGCTATTAAATCTTCTATAATTCAACCCTAAAACAGAGCAATAATATGGTTCAAATAAAGCAAAAACTCTCAGTAATCTACAATGAGGTTTAAGTGAAAATCCAAACTATAAAACTATGTAGAATTAACTTAAATCTTTAAAAGATTAAAGGGATGAAGTTAAATGTTATACCAAGTAGTTGATGGAGTTGGAGATATATTTAGAAGGAGCCCTATCTCCATTATTGATTTAAAGAACTTGACATATTCAACTTACTTAGCTAAGATATTTTGAATAGTCTTATTTTAAGTTTTCGCCTATTCCATTAGAAATTCATTCTCTTTTCTAGTCTCCCTAAGAGCCTTTTCCAATTCTACCTTCCTCCGATTTGATGATGTGGATGTGTTTGGCTTAGGACCATATCCAAGGCCTTTAATATAATTCAATCTCATACCAAGAACTTGACCAATTGCCTCATCATTAGTCATATTAGAATTTTTCTTCAAATTCTATCTCTTTCTACAAAATTAAAGGATTAATAGGCATAATAAAAAAGCAATAATTTAAAAAGCTTAAGTCCATTCTCCAAAGGGCTAAAAAATCCAACTATAATTAGTATTCAACTTTAATAAACATTCATAATAATTATTCTTACAAATTGTGATTAAGCTTCTGGACATGTCCACTTCTCATCAGTCTTGTGAGTTTCCTCGTAAAAAGTAATCCGACCAGGCTCCTCATTAGTCACTAGATTCCGCTGTATAATTAAAAAGCAAATGAGTTAACTTTACATCTTAAAAAGGGAAATTATAATCTAAAACGACAATTTATAATGACATGTTCATAGCGTGCTACCACAAATGGCTTTGAGCCATGATTGTGCTTGATCTTTAATTGTGCTCTATTGTTTTTGTTAATTTCACATCATTTCTGCATTTAATATGTGAACTTCATAATAATAATTAATCATAATAATTATCTACAAGGCTATTTGCTTGTCCTCATCTTTAAGGGCTTTCCACCTTACTTTGGTAAGGGTTATTTTTTTGTCATTGACTTTTTTTTTCCTGTCTTTGTCATTGATTTTTTTTACCATGAACCTTACACCCACTTTGGAGTTGGAGACTAATACCTACCGAGGAAATTAGTTAAATGCTTTAAGTAGAAATTGAACTGCTACAGCATAAAAAAAGGTTTGCGCACTTAAAACACAGATTGCCACATTTATCACATGGCATTGTGATTATTTTTGTCATTGACCCAATATTAATACATCCTTTCTAATTTATAAGAACACATGATGCATGTTTACACAAAAAACAAAATAATATAAAATAAATGTTGCATGTGCTTTATGTTTAGTAACAAAATTTTATGATGGCTCGTTTTTGGTGGGGCTTTTCCAAAGATGGTAATAAAATTCATTGAATGTTGTGGAGAAAGATGTGTGGCCCTAAAAGTCAAGGTGGACTTGGTTTTCGTGATATTGAGATGTTCAATAAAGCGCTTCTAGCAAAGCAAGGGGGAGGTTGCTATCTAGTCCTGACTCATTAGTCTCTAAGGTGTTTAAAGGGAAATATTTTCAAAATTACGACTTCTTACTATCTCATGTTGGGTCGGATCCATTGTTTATTTGTTGGAGTTTTATGTGGGGTAGGGAATTACTTCATTAAAGTTTGAGATAACATGTGGGTAATAGGGAATCGATAAAATATTTCGAGATCCTTGGATCCTATCTCCTTCAACTTTCAAGTCGCTTTTTCTCCTTGTCCGGCGATTGGCCCATAGTTTGTGAAGGATCTTATCAATCAATCGAGGCATGGGATGTTGAGTTCATTTAACGTGTTGTCCCTTTTGATATCGAAAATATTTTAGCCATCCTGTTGCACGGATATGGGGTTATGGATAACTTGATGTCTCAGTATGACTCTCATGGTCGCTATTTAGTGAAAAACGGGTATCATCTCGAGTTTGCAGAAGTTAATGCTAAAGTGAGTTCTTCACCTAATGTGGTGGAGCAATCGGGGAAAAAATAATGGTATATGCCATTTTTTAGGAAAATTCTAATTTTTGTTTAGTGTATCTTAAATAATTGTTTCCCTAGTAAAATGGTTATTCAATGAAGATGTGTTTAGGTTTTTGCAATGTGTTTTAAGTGCGACTTGAATTGTGATGAAAATCCCCATTGTGTTTTTTTTGGATGCCAAAAGTTGAAACAAATTTGGTTAGCTTTTTTAGTTCATGATTATTGGAGTGAAATTTGTTCTATGACGTTTAGGATAATATGTCATTTTTTTTGTCATGTTGTTAATGGATCTCTTTGTTCCATTTTTTTGGTCTTATGTCGGTGGATTTGGTAGGATAAAAACAAAGTTCTTTTTGAAGGTGTTTGTCTGGAAGCTAAGTTGCTAGTGGCGAAAGTTGTTAGTTTTATAATAATTTTCAGAATGCGGATGGTCTTACGATGGTGCGGAGGAACGAAGTAAGGGCGAAGTGGTGAAAGCCCACTGCCCTTTGTATTCGAATCAACACATATACGCCAGTTTCTTGTGAGTCGCATAATAGAGGCTTGGGTTTTATTGGTAGAAATAGTGAGGGATTACAAATTCTTGCTTCGACGTGTCAAGTCATCGGTACATTCTTGGTATTTGTTGTCGAAGCCCTTCTATTTTGATGGCTGTAGAAGAAGCGTTGCGGCGGGAGTTTCAAAAGGTAGAGTTTGGGAGTAGTTGTTTAAATATTGTGAATCTTCTTAACTCGGGCGTATTACCTCTTAATGAGCTCAGCAAAATTATTGATAATATTAAGGCTAATTGTCTTGGTCATGACTTTAGCTTTTGTTTTGTTCCTAATGAGGGAGATAGAGTGGTGCATTCCCTAGCAAATTTTGCTATATCCATACATGAGTCGAAAATCTGGGATTTCTTGTTCCCAGAGTGGCTACTTGCTTTGATTTCACTTGATTTGGAATGATATTAACTTTTTTTTTTCATAAAAAAAGAGAGAAAAAAATGTCTTCTTATTTTAAGAAGACGATTTGCCAAAGTAAATGATTTCAAAAGTGACATGTTCGTGTTAGTTTATTGACAAAATTAATATTTCTATATAACATTTATATCAATAGTTTGGTACCACAGTAATAATGTTGGTTTAAATTGGGGGATGGGATTAAGGGTTTGATTCCAATAGTAGTAATTCTAAAAAATAAAAGATAAATAAAGTTTGTATTGCAATTTCTTTTAAAAAATATCACGAATCATACAAAATAATTTATTATTTGATGAATAAAATATTGTTTTTAAAAAGTTGTTTTTTACCGAAAAATTCACTAACGAAACAGTTGAAACATTAAATTACTCCAAAAAAAAAAAACATAAAACTATTTCTGAATTAAAAAAATAATTTATTTTCTATACAAAAAACATAAATTAAAATTGAACTTCTACACGCTTGTCATAGTTGGATGTGGCCCAACCATGGCTTTGATAATTATTATCTATTGGGATTGGGCTGAACTTATAAACCTGGCCCAAATGCATAGGTTGGGGTGAGAGTAGCAGAACAACCCAACCCAAACAAATACAAGGATGCCATATCCAAGGGTGGAATTGGAATGAAAGATTCGTTCCATTCCAATAATAAAATAATACGGTGTAAGTTTTTTTTTGGTGAATACGGTGTAAGTTATATATTAAAAACAAAATTAACATTACGCAAGCCATTTTAGTCTACCCTTTCGTCTACTTTCTAGCTTCACCCCTGGCCATGCATGTCAAGGATAACTCTTCGCAAATAATTTTTTTTATAATAAAGTCATGTATTGCATGCATTGGCAGATCCAGGGTTAACAATTGGCGCGGGGGTGTTTGCGAAGGCTCCTTCTAAATTTTTGGAAACCTCATATATTACATTAACTATTTAATTATGTGCTAATTAATCTCCGTTTAATAAGTTTTAAAAGTAAAAAATATAACGATCCGCCACCAGTCATATGTGCATTGAGAAGTATTAGATTTTATGTCAAGTTTATTCGTGATGAACATAGTAAAACTAACCAATGCACTGACAACTCATCATTGTGCTCCTTATATTTGTCCACAATGTGTGTGGTTCTAAAAGGACTCACATATCATGTTCTTATGGAAGAAATGCATTGCTTCCATATATTTTTTTTTCTTATATGTACGTGTCCATATGCTATTTGTTGAATAAGAGAAACTACAAATAATCCTGTCAGTAACTTCCCCAGAATTTCATGCAATATAACAATTATTAATTTGCTCAATTTTTCATATTAATTAGTTGGTCAATGTTTGATTATTTAGTTATTGCAATTTGTGGTTTTCTCCTTTTCTTTCTGGCATGAGCTGCATGAATCTTATATATTTATTTTAATAGAATTGGCACTTAATTTCATATTAAATTTTATTGTCATCGACTAATTTTGAATAATATATGAGTTAGTTTAATTGATAAGAATAACTAGAATTTAAAATGCTAAAGTTTGAATCTCATCAATCTATCACTCGTAAGTGGTAAATATATATAGTTGGATTTAACATAAGTAAATATCATTACATTATATTATCATTCAAATTCTTTTCCTAGCCGAGCAAAGTGGGAAATTATTTTCTTTGTGTAAATCTACAATATTATATCATTGAGAGGAGGATTAATATTGCATTTTACAGCTTGCTAGATTTACTCAAATAATTTGGATTGGAAGCTTGTAATTAAGTGTTTATTCCAATGATAAAAAATTCCCACTCAAAATACTGCCATATATTTGTTCAAAAAAAAATAAAAATACTGCCATATATCATATTCTATTATATATATATGTTAGATTATTTTTTTTTTCTTTTTATGAAGTTCTTATGGCAGATTATGTTTGAAAACCATCGAACTATCGCAATCGCTCTAAAAGAATGATGCTAGGACTAAATAACTAGGACTAAATATCTGCAGAAGCCCCTAAATTATTTAACTTTTGCCCATTTAACCCTTAAACTACCAAACGAGTCAATTGAGCCTCTCAACTATATAAGCCCAACCAATTAAGCCCTTCTTCCATTAACTTTCCATCAAATTTGGATGGAAACATGTATATGAGAGGCACGTGTCTCATTTTTAAAGGCATTTTCGTTATTCAGCCTAAAAAAACCCTAAATATATATATAATTTGGACATATTTTTAATACATAAATATATAAAATCGTATCCTAATTTGTAAATATAAAAACTTATTAATATCTTGTAAAAATTAACCTTGTATATAAATACTTAAATGTTATAACAGGCAGATGACAATGTTTTAGACATTTTTTTTTCTTATTGTATAAATTTGGAATGTGTTATGTTTTAATTTTAAAAAACGATTCGGGATTTCCCAAAATATAATCATTGACGGTTAATAGCTAGCAAAGAAAAGCAATCACTAATTTTTTATTTTCTTTATCCCAAATTAAGAATCCGCAATTTTATTTTGGGACATTGCGAATCGTCCTTTGGGATTCAACTCAAATATAGACCAAGTTTATATAACAATAAAAAAAATCTCTAGAACTTCAACTAATTTTATAAATATATATATATATATTTGGAGGATATCTTATATATTTTAATAAATTCAATAAATTTATATCTTTTAGCAATCCAGAGTCCATGATTTTTAATATTTAAGTATTATTTTTTTTCCAAATTCATTTGTTTAGAGGTCTTTTTTAGGCTGAATAATACCCTTAAATGAAGCATGTGCCTCACATGCTTTCTTCCATCCAAATTTGGATGGAAAGTTAACGAAAAGGTTTAATTGGTTAGGTTTAAATAGAGGGGCTTAATCAAAGCATTTGATAGTTTAGGGACTAAATTGGCACAAATTGAATAGTTTAGAGGATTTTAGCGTTATTTACTCTTATAATAGTGAAGAGGAGAAAGTGTAGCAATTATAGCAATTTATGCTTTCAATTGTTAATTTTATTTGCCTCTCCACACTTTGGATTCAAAACATTCTTGTAAAAAAAATCATAAAAGCACTTAATAGCTGCATGTATTGATTAGTTTGCATCTCTTTATTAACTTCTACTCAAATGTTTTGGCAGAATATATATAAAAGATTTTCCATTTGTGTTGTTATAAGATGTAAAACAAATTCCCTTAAAAAAAACTAAAATAATTGGAACGATTTTCATTAACATGAATCTACGTCTGTATATTGCGTTCTCCTCCCCTTTCTCAACTACCAGGTGTCGCTAATTGACAAGTTATTGTTTTCGTTTTCTCTTTTGATCATACAAAATTGACTTTAACATATACTATTCTATTTATGCTTTGTCAATATTGCCTTTAACATAATTTATAGTTTTCTTTTATTATACATTAGGCAAGTTTTGATTCTCAATTGCCCTTTTTCTTTTGATTCTCAATTAATGGAAGGAGTTCTTTGGCTAATCAAGTGATTTCTCCACAAAAGTTTGAAGATTTTTTTATTTTTTTATGTTAATGAATGGTCCATTTTACGATAATCCTCTTTAGAGAAGTAATGATCTTTTGTTGTGTAACACATCTTTTTTTTTTTTTAATAATAATCTCAACCATATATTTGCATGTTTTCCATGCCTATTTTTTTTTATCTCATTTCTTTTTGTGAAAGCTTTGTAAGGCCATTCTATATTTTGCATTAATGGAAACTTACTATTTTTCTAATGATTTTTCACAGCCTGTACATCGCACTTATTTATAACTGGTTTATAGAGTAAAATGTAAAAAAACTTCTAGAACGTTTTTATTAGGTAAATCCAATTCAACTCTTCTTTTTGGGTGACCCAAACCATATCGATCTGGTATTCTCTGAAAAGAAATTAATAGTTAACTTTGCATATTTCGCACTATAACTCATGTCTATTATTTTTTTTGGGTAATTAAAATTTGTACTTTTAGATATATTAAAGAATTGGTGTAGACCGTTTGTATACGTACATAACTGACATTTAACGACATATTTTCATTGTTAAAAATATCTATCAATATTTTAGCGACTAAAATTCGGTTCGTACTAGATCCGAACTTTATATATATTACATAACAAAACCTAATTATACATAAAAAAAGAACCCTTCTCTATTTATAGTTGAAAAAGGGTAGTACGTGCTAGTTGAAAGGAATTACTGATAACAAATTTTTGAAGAGAAATAAATTTTTGAAATTGAAATTGAAAGGACTTTTTAATTATTTATTTTTGAACTTTATACTATTCACAACTCTAAAAATGAAAATGAGTCTTACCTTTTCAGAAGATGTATTGATCGATCAATAGGCCTACTATATATTGATCGATCTACATGCTGGAAGAATATATAAAGTCAAGAAGATCAATGTACGTATGCAATGTGTGGAGGTAAGACTAGCCAAATAGCAAAAGAGAAGACAAAAACAGACATGCATATATGTGGAGATTTGAGTACTTTTTTAGGATTTTTTTTTTCTCTCTCACGAGATATCTTGATCACATAACATTAAACATGAGACTAATTTTTGTTTGTAAAACTGAGTTTGCTTCTGACCACATTATAATTTATACTTATAGGATTTAAACACGGGATGTTTCACTGAATATATATATATATAAATTTTTTTAAAAATTTAATAGTGGACAAATCACTGAACGAATCCATAATTTTTTGAGTAATTTACTTAGGGGACCACTTTCAATAATGATGCCAAACAGCAATATTGCCAATCAAAGGAAAAAATACTAGGTCCACCCAACTGAATATATATGAATGGACTTAACTAACGCTCCCTCCCCCCTCTCTCTCTCTCTCACACACACACACACATATTTGTATGTGGGGCTAAATTCAAACATGTACTAATGAATTGCAACTGCAAAAACAAAAGTATTTATGTCCACATTTACACCATGTTACATTGCAAATTAACGAAATCAAAAGATATATGACGCAAATGAACTCCAAGGGTGGTCCAGTGGAGAGGTAGATTTGGGACGTACGGCGCGTTTATAGCGGTGGCCTGTACGAGGACCGGAGATTAGTCAGACCGAAGGTGCGGATACCCCGACGCAAATGAAAACAAGGTATAAAAGCGGTTCCACTTGGAAGCAAAAGATGGCCAGAGAAGAATGTACATATTTACGGACTCGGTTTCCTTCTATTACTCCTTCAGTCAAATTCCGTTTAATGGCATTTAGTTCGATTGTTAAACGGATGAATTTATCATAAAATTTGATGGAAATCATCTATATAATGAGTACCTCATCTCCATAAAATTTCATCAAAAACTTCAACCTATAAGTGAACGTACTAAAAATTTGATACATATGTCATTTGAGACAATTTAAATTTTAGAGGATCATCTCACCCACTTCTAGAATGAAATAATCTCCTGATGAGATTTTGTGGAGATTATTGGATTGAAGGGTAATGGAGAGGAGTTAAGCCCCATATTCACATAATCACACACATGTCTTTGTAACGATGATTTTTAGTTGCTATAAATGTGTAGTGAATATATATATATATATATATATTGACGATGGAAAACCATCCTTACAAATCCAATCTAGATTATGGACAACCTGTATGAGAGATGGACTATATATATATGGCATTTAATTGGTTTAAAATGGCAGAAAAGAAAATAGTTGCTTAATTAGTGTTATTTAAGCTGCTATTCTTTCGTAACTATAACTAAGGTTATCTTACTAGAAAATACTAGTCGTATGGCCATAAATTAAGCATACACGCATATGCATGAGCAGTTGTGATTTGAATCTGGCAGAACTCATTTGTGGTGTAATAAAAGAGCGATCTATTCTTAAGAACGGGTTCGGGTAATCGTGTTCGCAAACAAAATTACAATTTATTACCCATTCTTAATTAATTAGACTTTTGAAATGGTCAGTCAACTAAAAATCTAAATGTTATACCCAATTTCATTTTTAGATTCTTGCAGTACCATTTTCATAATTTTTTTTTATGGATACCGTTTTCATGATTTTGGATATGGAACTACCAAAATTTGACCATTTAATGACTTTTCAAAAACACCAGTACGGTTGAGTTGTGAGTGTCATAAAACATATATATATATATATATATTAGAAAAAGAAATCATACTTTTATGAGTGTTTTATCTAACAGAGATTTTTTTTTTTTATGACAGTCGACTTTATAACTTCTTTTAAAAGTACGTTATAAAATCATCAAATTCTTGTAGTATATAACTAATTAATTAATTGCACCGTAGTATACGATCGACCCGGCCTCTTTTTTATTAAATTGTAACTATATATATAGAGAATGACAAAAATGAAGAGGGCACAGAGATCGGAATTTAATTATATATTGGCATTGAAGGTGAGGTATTCTTTCGTAGATTGCTTCCATAAAAGTGTAAACTATCATCTATCAAATTAAAACTGATTTTTACAGTTGACAAGGTAAAAAGAAAAATAATGCAATAAATCCTCTCTTGTCAACACCTAAAATTTAAAAAAATGTGGACCAATTGGCAGTGATTGATAAATGTGGGAACATTATTCATGTGAACCTTGATTACTTTCAACTACCAAATTGAGGTAATATATTTAATGTACGTCTCAAAACAAAGAATAAATTACGTACATTGGTCACATACATAATTTGTTCTATATACTAATTAATTAGGTAAGTTTAAAGAAACTAATTTCAACTAATTAATTTCAATTCATAAATATATGCACCACCAGCACTAAAGGACTTTGCATATATATAAATGCTTTTGGAGAATTGAATTTATTTCTCCATTGGCACTTAGTACTAACATATATATGCTCAACATCTGAAAAGGATGCATCTGTAATTGGTGGTCCACACAACTAAGTTCTAAAGAAGAATGGCCACATACACTATATGTATATATGAAGCTTTTTAAAGAGTTCAAAGAGCCTGTTCTCATATATACTGACAATTAAGAAGATAGATATATATTGAATGCAGATAGCCATCATGATCTTGAGTTAGCCCCAATGCGTGTCGGCATTTGTTTGATTTGCTAGCTTTTTCTATATACACACATATATATATATATATATATATAAATTTAGTTGCGGATTAATTGATTCGTACAAACTGAAACTTTTAGTGGTATTTTTTTATCGCTAAAAATATCTTCCCAATTTTTCAGTGACGAAAAGACATTGGCTAAAACTCCTATTCGCACTATATATAAATATACTCTATATGTGTGTATATATATCTTCAATTCTAGATTAAAAGTTCAGTTCAATTTTCACAATTTCTTAACAACTTAATTAATGGTTGATAATAAAACTTGTATACAATTGTGAAATTCTCTTAAGAGGGCTAATTTTTTGAGAAGCAAATGCGGATCAATTGTTTTGATTGGGTAAATGGATGAATTTTTTTGATGAAACTTTTTAAAAATGTTTTCCGTGATTAATAGATCATCTCCACCAAACTTTATCAAAAAATTCAACCGATAACTAGGTAAACTAAAAATTTGACATATATATGTATTTTTTGGCCGCTGAAAATTTAGTTTTTTTAGTTAACCAACTTCATAGTTGATTTTTTTGATAAAATTTGGTGAAAATGATTTACTAATCATAGAGATCATCTTCATAAAATCTCAATAAAAAATTCAGCCGTCTACCTCCTTAAATTAGTTGATATGCGTAAAAATATCGGTAAGAAAAGGGATATATATATATATATATATATCCATTCACTTTCAAAAGAGTACTATATATAAATTAATGGTGGGCTCTTGTTTTCTGAGCTCCACTTGTTGCTGCTGGATTGCCTAAATCCACATTCTTTGTTTTATGTTCTCATGTATGCTAAATTATATCTAATTTCATGCATTAAAGTAGTGTTACGTACACTTGAGAGTTGAGAATGTGATAAAAGAGCCAACAAGAATTGATGTCTGAAAACCTTTCTCTTTTTAACTCTCAACCACTATCCATCTTAATTTTCAAGATCTAGTTGTAGTACATGGTAATCTTTTTTCCTTTTTTCAATACAAGTCGCATAATATACAACATGCACTATCAACTTTTAAAAAAAATGTCTTCTAATTTTACTGTTAAAAAATACATATTTTATATTTATGTCTTTGAAAAAATATCTTGCATGAATCATATATATAGATAGGGAAAGGATCTTAAGTGGACCAACTTTTTGGTCCTTAAATGTGGACCAGTCATTTTGAGGGGTTAAAATGGATGAATTTTTTTATGAAACTTAGTGAAGACGATCTACATGTTTAGCAGATCACCTCCGCTAATTTTCATCGAAAAATTCAATGGGGAAGATGGTTAACTAAAAAATTGATATATTTATGCATTTTTAGCCCTTAAAATTTAAGATGCTTAGCTAACCCATTTTCCGGTTGAATTTTTTGATGAAAATTGGCGTATATGATCTACTAATCATGGAGATCATCTTCACCAAGTTTCATTAAAAAATTCATCCGTTTGCCCCCTCAAAATAATGGGTTCGCATTTAAGGACAAAAAAAGAAGTGCTCTTTAGATTTTTCCCATATATATATATAAGATCCATCCATTGGGTCTTTGGGGCCCAGGAGGTTTGATTTGGGCTGTCCTATCTTAATATAGTGGGCTGGGCCCGCTCCACCGTTTGTCTCTACTAATCCTAGGGAAAGGCTAGCGTTCATAGGATAAGATGTTGTATCTATAGGAGGGTGTTAGCACTTAGCATAAGTACGTACTTTTTACTTATATTTATGCTTCCGCCTTTTTATGTTTATGTATGCCCTTAACTAATGTTCGAGTATGTCTTTATGTCCGCTCAATTTATCGCTGATGTGCTCTCCCACGTGTGAATATATATATATATATATATGTCACTGTGTCCATCTGCTCCTCTGATCTAATGTTTAGGCGAGGGTCTTGATACGATGGATCCCAAAAAATTAAACAAATATAGTTTCTAACATGGTATTGATTAATTAAAATGTGCCGTTTGGGAGGTTCAGTTAAGGTTAAGCCTCGTTACCTCAATTATATCGATTAATCATATTTATTTTTACTCTCCACATACGAGTACGTTATTTCTCATTGTCCTTACTTCCTTTCAACTAATTCTTCTAGTTAGTTCTTAAGGTAGACATGCATTCATGTCTATTAAACTACATAAAACTATATATATATATATATATATGCGCAAAGAAGATATTTATGAACAAACTCTTACATCCTCTCATATGAAACACACATGTTGCAATAGAGAAGTAAATGTGTGAGGTCCAAATAACAACTTCCTCAAAGCCAAATGTCATAGTCAAGACAGCTATTTCTACAGATAGACTTGCATGTCTTGCATCCTTAATTTCTGTCCTTAAACAAACACAACAACACACACTTTATTGCTTTCTCATAAATTCTAACATTCATGTTAATTATATGTGTGTGCTAGTGCTAAATTTTGCTTACCCAAATATATCTATCTTTAGAGTGGATTACTAGACTTGCTTTACGTACCATATTATTTTAATCTATACATACATGTACGATAATTATTCGTGGGTGTAACCGATTGCTTACACCCCCCCCCCCCCCTCCCCCTCCATTTATGTACGGTAATTTATCAATGATAGATATAGAGTTATATATTCACGTGGTTTAATAGGAAACTTTTCCATTTTAAATTACATGTCGAGATAAAATTTGCTTACGATATTGTTTTAATCTATCAAATATTACATGAATTGGCCATAAATATGAGGGCTTGCAACCTAATTAATTAGTGAAAAACGAAAACCTTTACCAATATATAATAATGTACATACATATATGTAGGTTACCTAGAGTAGGATTATGCCACACAAACATATATGTTAGGGAAAACAAACAAAATTGCCTCAAAAGGTTCATATCAAAATATGTTCTACTTTATGAATGCGCAACGGATGCAAGTGGGTGACATTAATTAATTTAATTGAAAACCAAATTGTAAATGTAATGCCAATAATAATATCATATATATGGTCCCCTCACAACATATGAATGAAAGGTGGTTGTTGTTAGGGTTAGCAGATGTTGATCTTAAAGTCATGTTGGATGGTCCCTACTTATTTTTTTTTTGGAATGGTCCCTACTTATATAGTTGTGATGATACAACGCATCCATCAATAAGGTACTTTCATTTTTACTTTTTTTTTTTTTTTTTAAAGTTGGTGTTTGCAAAAATAATTATGGCTATTATTAAAATAATATGTAACTTTGCAAATATAAATATAAATTAGTATTATATTATGATAAAGCCGTAATTGCTTTAGTAATAAGTGTAACACCTTTTTAAAATGTTATGCCATTACTTCAATAAAGGAAAATATCAATGTAAACTAATGAAAATTGAAGATTTGAACTTTGAAATTTTCAATGTAAATATTTATCATTAGGATACACTCACTCACTCATTTATTTAATTTTTTTGAATTAAATGAAAGTAGTAATTCACTGTAGTGGCTTTGTTGGAAGAATAGCTATTCCTCTCCTCATCTAGTGCGACATGAAACACGCATATCTCACATGTTTTTTTTATCCGGTGCAATGTATTGCATGGGTATGTCGATCATGTATGGTAGTTTCCACGCACTTAACTTTTGTGTATATATTCTAATAAATCAAAGAACGTTTCAGATATTTGTCCTATCAGATATGATGGAGTTCAACAATTGATATATAACTGAATTTGATCTTCATAGTATTGCCAGTGATTTTCAACTTGAAAACCCAAACTTGAGTAGGCTAATTGAGGAAGTTTGGTTGAGAACTATATCTGATCATGAAGCGCCGAAACTTCAGTCTAACCAACTATCATTTGATGTAAGTATATTTGTAGATGGCAATCATGTCGATTATTTATTGTAATAGTACTTGTAATACCAGATTATATATATATATATATATAGTTGCAAACGTTAGTTAATTTGGTCTCTAGCCATATTGTTTGGAGTAGCGGTTGCTACACTAATTAGGTTTTGTTTATTTTTAAGGTTGTTACAAAAAATTTAAAAAAAGTGTTATGTAATATATGTAAATGTATATATATTGAGTGTGTGTGTGTGCGTGTTGACTTGTACCAAGAGCTAAAAGTAGAAAGTTTGGTTCTGAATAATTGGACAGGTCAGGCATGCACCGAAAAAAGCTAACTGTAGGCGCAGAGATCGAGAGACTTCAATTTTTTAAGTGTGAGAGATATGTACAAACTATGCATATCATTAAAATCACCATTTTAGATAATTGTTACGATATGCATAGTTTTTTAATACAATATGTATATAATAAAGACAATGATTTTTAAATCATAACATGCACTACTATCATCTTACATATGCTTTTTTAATAGGGTTATCTTTATATAATTTTAGGAGAAAGAGGCGGGAATCAAATCTTAGCATTTCGTATAAATAATAATACTTTTTACTATTTAAACGTATGTAAACCTGAATTTTACAAATATAACAACTCTATTAAAATTTAAATAAAAGTATGATTCAGAAAAAGGAAAAGCAAAATACTCTCCTCTCTTAAAAACTTTTAATGAAAAAGAATGTTACATGAACAAAACTATATGGTAATGTATATATGATTAGTTGCAATTAATCCATGATAGACATTATCATTCTTGAAAAAAGTATCTTGCATTTTAACGACACAATTTTTATCCTTATATATTTTAAGATTCAAAAATCATTGTCCTTATTATAACAAATTATATTAAAAAAAAAGGGACACCGTCAATATTTAGCAATGCAAAATGGCATAAAAAACAAGTAGAGACTAAAAATACAAGTGGTCGCATGAGTTTAATTTTATTAGAACACGTGTTAAGAACATAGTCAAAAGACCTGGTGTAGTCGAAATATTTGTTAGTGAATGAGTCCATTATAAATAAAATGTAAATAAAGATTATTACTAACCAATGTAAAAATAATACGCTGTCTTCATCACTGCATTGTGTAACTTTGAAGATATTTTGGTTTAACTCGAGTTAAGTAGGTAGGTGGGTAAATTTTGGCATGACTAGAGGCTTGAATAAAAAGTTACACTTATTACGTTTTTACTTATTGAAGCAATAACTTTTGTACCAATTTGCACCAAATCCGGTGAATGCCTGCAAGAGTTTAAAAAATCCGATTGCTATAAAGACCCAATTAATACCAACTACTAATAGTACTTGTACCTCTTCTCTTGGTCCTTGGACAAAGAGAGAGACCCACCGATTTAAATGGTTCATCTATTTAGCTATATTTATAATATTAAGTTGTAATTCGTGTTAAATATATTATTTACCTTAAAAAAGAGCATCTTCAATTTTAATTACATAATTCTTTATACGAACAATCTATAATACATATATAGATACGGGTCCATTTGATAGCGACAGATTTTCTTTGCTAAAAAATTGAGAATATTTTCAATGACAAAAATTCGTAGCTAAAGGTACAATCATGTATACAGACGGTAGGCACCAAATCTTTCCCCCACACATATATATATTAGTTTATCTTGCACATGCGATGCACGTATAATTCAGTTATAATCACTTTAAAGAAAAAAAATGAAGAAAAATAATAAATTTTATTGTAGTTTTTTTTTGGGTCATATTTATAGTAGTTAATATAATTGTAAACTTGTTAACATTGGGGATTCAAATTCTGACGCAGGAATTTTTTTACGGGAAAAAAGTCTACTGAGTTAAAATTAAAAAAACAATTACATGACACAATCTTAAAACCACTGAATAGGAATTTATGAGCTTTATATATATATATATATATATGCAAACTTACTATTGCGCGTGGGGTAACCGACGGACATATAATTTAATGTACGTACATGCGAATTGTGCGATTAGAAACTTACTATTGATCGAAGAGACATATGTAAAGTAAAACTATTTTTGAACATGGAGAAAAAATGTGGTACATGCACTTGTAGTTTTACACAATGATATTTATTTATACATTCATATATGACTAATTACTTGCAACAATGGCTAGTATCTTTTTTGTTTCAGATAGACCTCGATCGGATAGTATTTGGGGAAGGGGAATTGGAAATTTGGAATTCATGCCCTCGGTCCTGCATGTAACACTACGGCGCTTGCGATTATTCCATTGTCGCAATGACTAGGCCGTTTAGCTAGTACTAGTATCTTTCATTGGATTTGTGAAGTTGATTGGAATTCCTATGTGCATTGAAATTCCTTTTTCAAATGTCTCAAATTGATGGATACCCTAATTTTTCTTTTTGAAAATTTTGTTTTCTTAAAAATAATAAATTCAACATGGAACTGTTATAATACATTACTCTTTTTAATTCATTCCTAATTAAGAATCTATGTTAGATTTCATATCTATTATGGATGTAATAATTTAATCAAAATAAATTATTTAAAACAAACCCAGATGTTTTTAAAATTTTGATAAGTTAATTATGCTCGATTATGTTGAACTATTTTTATTTTTATTTTTATTTATATATATATATATATATATATTTAAAGTAAGAATAGCAATAGCCTAAATTAAAGCAAATTTCCCAACTTGAATCATGTCAAAATTTCCATAGATCCTCGTATCGGACTATTCCACTCCCTTTGTAGGTCCTACCAACCCTCACCCTCCCCCCACAAACCGCCCTACATACACACGCACCATCTCCCCTTTCCCATTCTCCCTTTCCTCTTCAGCAAGTTGGTGCACTTCACTCCCTCCCCTCTCCACCCTTCCTTGCTAATCTACACCGGCCGTCATGGAAAACACAGATACACAAACCCAAGACTTCATGAAAGTAGAATCCTTCTCACAACTCCCCTTCATCCGCCCCTCACCCTCCAAAGAAAAGATCATTAGGCTCTTCGGCCAAGAATTCACCGGTGACTCCTCCACCACCACCGCCAATTCCCCATCACCTCACGCTAACACGCACCGTGATGCAAAGGACAACGAGCCCGAAGAACCCAACAGAAAATTCGAGTGCCATTACTGCTGCCGTAACTTCCCCACATCCCAAGCTCTGGGTGGCCACCAGAACGCGCACAAGCGTGAGCGCCAGCATGCCAAGCGGGCCCACCTCCACTCGGTCGCCATGGCCCAAGCTGGCCTCTCAGACTTGTATGGCCTTACCAACTACCAACACCACCGGCTCACCGAGGCTCCACCACCGGGTTACAATTATGGCTACAATAATATGAGTAGGTTTTATACGAGCCACGGCTCGTATAATTCTCAGCCGCCAGCGTATAATGGGAATCCTTTGGCTTTGTGTAGAATTCCGGCACGTGAGCCAAATCAACAATATTTTCCAGCTTCGGCTCATCGGCAACCGTTGATTGTTAGTGATGAATTGAAGCCGATGCGGCTCACTGGCTCAAGCTCTCAGAGCCGGCTTGTGTTCGAGGACAGGCCGAGTGTGCAGGACCACGTGAGTTTGGATCTTCATTTGTAGCAGTTCGATGTGTTTTTTTTTGTGTTTTGTTTTTGTGTTTTTTTTGTTGTGGGGGTGGGAGGAAGTAAAATGTTTTATCTTCTCATGGATGACAAATGAAATGACTATTTCTTTTTTCAAAATTATAAAAATTAGTTACTTTCTTAATTATTTTGGGACTTTGTAATCAACGGGATGATAATAAACTTAACGGTAATACCAAACGTACAAAACATCAGTGTCTTCGTCCTTAATGCATTACACAAATGAATCTAACATGGAAAAAAAATTCGGTACACACGTACATGCTTACTAGTGATTAGCATGCTTCTCCAGGATCGTTCATTCTGGAAATTTTGTAGTACAATGCTTGAGAAGCATACTGACAAGAATTTTGCAGTATGCAGAGAGAATTTACAAATTTAGCCCACATTTTTTTTTTCAAATACAAAAGATTACTAGGTTGTTAAAAGCAAATTCAAATCCGCATTTTGGGCCAAGTGGTCAAGAGTGTGGTATATCACACTGAGCGCGAAGGTTCGAATTCCCCTCCCCCCTCCAAAACCACCTCATCGAACTCCCAGGTCTATCATGGCTTGTGGTGATTTGAGGAGAAGCTCTCCGATCCTTTCTTCCTATGTTCTCAATCTTTGAGTGTTTAAAGCCATTGAATGCTAATTTTAAGTTCTTTTATATAAATTTATACTTTTGTTTTATGATCGTTGGTGTTTGGGAACCCGGCCTATCCTTCCCTCCCTATATTTGTGCATACGTTTGGGGGCTTCTCAAATATGAGAAGAAGATAGGGAAAGTTGGAGCAACATTTTAATTGAATTTTCTTTAAATTAAAAATTAGGAATAAATTTGGAGAATAATTGGTGTAATTAATATGCAAATCCGTGTAAGTACGTTGAACGTGTCCGTGTTGAATGTGCTGAAATGGATATGTTTGGTCATTTTGTAAGACACGTATACTACGAGTGCGTAGAGCAGCATCTATATATATAAGTTGAGTAATTAGTGTTTTAGACAGAATTTTGAATGCTTCTTTGTATGACTAGCTAGTAAACGTTGATGTGTTAATTTATTAGGATTTGAAAATTGCAATGTGTCTACATATCATATTTAGACGACTCATGTTTCATAAAAGAATAGGGCTTTGTATTGTGTCATGTCCCAACGCAATTCAAAAACACGAATTATGACAATTATAGATATCCTTCTTATTTGAACAATTATAGATACCCTTAGTGTGCATATAGCTCGGAGGTGGAATGGTTGTTGCTAGTATGTGTGTGAAAGAGTAGATTTCTTTTTCTTTTATAAAAATGTGCATGGATATGTCCCATCTATACCTAACCTAGATTTAAGGTGGTATCTCTGGCTTACAAGGATCAATAAACAGTCATTCCTAGGGGTCATAAAAGGAATATATACACAAAATAAAAGGGGAAAAATGATATTGTCAATATGTAAATGATTTTGACTATATAAATAATGCATCAATTTATTGTACATTATATTTATTCATTATACATTATTATATGACAAAAGTCATATAAGCTTCAGCAGGGACGAAGCCATAATTTTTTACTTTTGGGGAATCAAAATATATATAACTCGTAGTAAAAAAATCGTGTGATTCAAATTATTAAATGTTTTAGCTCCAATTATTTTTTTTGCTTTCAGGTCCTCACTAAATATTTAGCTGCAAAAAGTAGCTCATTGTGGAGTAAATTTTGCTATTCTCCTACAAGTTTTGCCACAAAGAATTATTTTTGTTCTGGCAATTAATACTAATAGCAAGGTTTTAACTATACATAATATACTTATTATTTATTTTATTTGGGGGTCCGATACTTACTTTTCTTTTAAAATAAATAAATTTGTGGGGGGGGTGGGGAGACGACTTCCCTGCTATTCCCCCGTAGATCCATCCATCCTTGTGTTTTAGCAATAACACCATAAAAAAAATGTAAAACACAAAACAAAACACGTCACACATACAAACCACTAAATCAATTTTTTTTTCTTTTTCAAGGCATCTACATAATTAAATTTTAAATGCATTAAATATCGCATAATTTTATTTTATTTTTAACAAAAATTGAGTCTTTTTTTTTTAATATTTGCGATATTGTGCGGCAATACTGGATACACCCGGGCATTCAAGCTAGCTTGAAGGAGAGAGGGGGAGGGCTCGAACTCTTGTTCATAAAGTTAAAAACTAACCCTTTTACCACTTAAGAAGTACCCCGAGTGTAAAATTGAAGTCTTTCTTTATTAACATACATATGTTTAAGCAATTTCCTTAACGAAGAAATTCCAAAATTTTTAGTTCAACCATATATGTTAATGAGGGGCCTAGCTTGTAATAAACTAAATCAGGTTCTTTTACATTATTGGGACTTGGGAAGCACTTCTCTGACCTTTCCTGGCTCTTTGAAATACTGTCTAAATTTGCATTGTTCAAAAATAAGCCTTTAGAAAATTATTGTCCTCCTAATTAAAATACTTGTACGTCCTAATGAAGATGGTGGTCGATCAGATTGCATCTTCATTTGTACCTTATTTTAACCAATAGCTTTTAACTCTCTAAGTTCTATACACAGATAATTTGGTGTACACATTATATATTGATAATGGAGCGCACTCTGCTTGTATGTAATATAATATATGATAGTTTTATATAGTAAGTAAATTATTTAAACACATTCAAAGAAATGTGGCTGGCCGATAGAGTTTGATCGAGTAAATAAGGCACTTGTTTGAACATTTAAGGACATAGGTTAAAATCCACTTGAAAATAGTAAATATTTTCAAATCAATGAAAAATAATAGAATTAGTAACACTTTTGACCCTCGAAGTATGTTAGTAGTTTCACTTTTGTTCCTAATGTTTCAATTTGAGTGCATTAAACCCCAAAGTTTAGAAATTGTTTCAATGTACGTAATAAGTTTTTTAACGGAATTAACATGTGGGACCATATAATTTCTTTTCCAATTTTCTGGTGAAATTTTGCGTCGCAATTTCAGACCTCTAGATTATAGAATTTGAAAAAATGTTGAACTGCAAAATTGAAGCTCTTGAAATTCTCTTCGTGATACACTCAAGAAACTCATGATTTGGAGTCTCGAGGAAAAAAATTGGTTTAAAAATTATTTGAGTTACTTTAGATATATTGTCTCACAAATTCAACGAAGTTAAACATTTATGTGTTGTCAATTTAATAGTTTTTATACCTAATTACAACTTAATTACTTTATATATATTTTCTCCATACAAATTATATTCAGATCATTTTACAAAATTTATGTGTTGTCAATTTAATGGTTGTTATACCCAATTACAACTTAATTCTTCTTTTTATTTTTAAGTTTTTTTGTTTTAATATTTTAAAAACTTAATTTTTGAAAATATATAATTAATGAAGGCTAAAAGTAAAATGGACGATGATGATATCCATTCTTCGGGGATATTGGCTTTAGTACATCTGATCAGCCGTTTTACTTTTATCCTCCTTCAATTATAGATTTCAAACAATTACATTTTTAAAAGATTAAGCAAAAAAAAATTAAGCTAAAAGAAGAATTAGGCCTCAACTGAGTTTATCATTCATTAAATTTGCAATAGATAAATTGAGTAAAATGATTTGAATGTAAATTATATGGAGAAAATAGATTTAGAGAGAGAAAAAATGGGTTTGCATTTCAATTTTTTTTACAGATACATCAAGTGACTCAAATAATTTTTAAAGCATAATTTTTTCTCTGAGACTCTGAATCACGGGTTTCTTGAGTGTATCAGGAAAAGAATTTTGAGAGTTTCAATTTTTTAGTTCAACATTTTTTCAAATTCGATCATCTAGAGGTCTGAAATTGCGACGCAAAATTTCATCAGAAAAATGGAAAAGAAATTATATGGCCCCACATGTTAATTCCGTTAAAAAACTTAACGGAAGTTACTAATTGGGTTACATTGAAATAATTTCTAAATTTTGAGGTTTAATGCGCTAAAATCAAAACATTAGGGACAAAAGTAAAACTACTAGCATACTTCGGATGTCAAAAGTGTTACTAACTCAAAATAATTTTATGGTGGAAATCGAAAGTTGACCTTCACGTTTAATATATAGTACTATGGATTGAAAAAATGACAAATGGTTCGAGAGCTAATTAAGAGAAGTATATAAATCGACCGTTTTATAATACTAAAAAGTCACTTTTAATTTAAGTATTTTTAAACGAACACTAATTTTAACTTTATCAATTATCCTTTCATTCGATTTGTCATTTAGACTTTTAGAAATAAACTAAAACGGTGAGCACACACAAATAGGTAAGCAAAATAACACAAAAAAATAAAATATCAAAAACATGTACTGATGTGTGCATGTAAAATGATGGTAATCAGGCATATAAATAAAACATTATAAAAGTGTACAATTGAATGGGATGGGGACTTTACACACTAGATCGAGTACTACTCAACTAGAACCATACGCTAATTAATACAAATATGATGAGGTAATATATACACGTGCGGAGCCAAGAATCGGCAAGGAGTTGATCCCAAAAATAAAATAAAATATATGTATAATAGTTTAGGGATTTTTGTACGAAAAATTAAAGTTTAAGGTCTATTAAAGTAATGAATTAAAATCCTAGGAAAGTAAATGTGGACTATACTTGCCCGTTTGGTTGCATAAATTACCTAATTCTAGAATTAGTTAATTTTCGATTGAAGAATTGTGAATTTGCTCATTTATGAATAATTTAATTCTAATTCAAGTAGTGTTTGGAAAACTTAAACGAGAAATTCTGATTGTTAAAATAAAAACATGTTCTTTATCTCTATGTTATTTAAAATTTTGTCTAGATGCATCAATATCAAGGATAGAAACTAGATCTTCTCGAAAAATAGAATTGTAATGAATTATCTAATTCTAGAATTAGACAATTTCAAGTTTTACTTGAAATGACTTAATTTGAGTTTTTGTGAATCAACTTGAATTATCATATTCACAATTGTTCAATTTACACAACCAAACACTAATAAATGAAATTTTTGTAAATTATCTAATTCGCAATTTGAAGGATAACCAAACGGGCCCTTTAATCAATTGAAAATGCACCAAACTTTAATTAAAAAGGCAAGGGACTTTAGCTGAAACAAGGAAAATGGATCATTATTCCTTGGTTGATAGATTAATTCGTCTCGTATTGACTCTTTCGGTCTCCACAGCATCAACAGAACATGCATTTTCTGCTATGAAACTTGTGAAAAGAGTTCTTCGTAACAAGATGGATGATGATTACTTTGAAGATTGCATAATACTCACAATTGAAAGAAAGCTTGCTAAAGACATTGATTTAGATTTGCTCATAAATTATTTTGATTCTATGAAAAGATCGTAGGGTTCAACTTCATTAAATTATATAATGTATTTTTTTGTGTCACATGTAATTAGATATAGCAAAAAACACCTTTTGCCTATTTCAAATCTCTAACTATGATATGCTATTATATTAGTGTTTAGTATTTGCATTTGTTTCATTCAAATAAGTATTTATTTTTTATTGTTTTCAAGTTAATATTTGGTAAATACTTTAAAATAACCCCCCAAAATTTTTTTTTAGAGGCGATCCTGCATATTTCTTTTTAGCCTAACCCACCCCGTAAATAAATTCTAACTACGCCACTGAATATATATATAAAGGAAAGAAGGATAAGCCAATAAAGTTAGGTCTGTTCATTTATTTCGGGCGACAAGGGGCGTCAAAAGGGAAAGTAACAAGGTTAAAAACTTTGCCTTAGTTTAGTAAAATATTTATGACTGCTTGTTTTTCATGAGATCCTTTATCTGCTGTTATATAATTCGTACAATAAATGCACCAGTAATTCAGTATATATAAACGCTCATAGAGTGTAAGAACATTTATACATGATTGTGTTTTTATCGAGGTCCTTTATGCTGTTATATATAATTCAATTCATACGGGCCCGTTTGGTTGCGTAAATTACCTAATTTTAGAATTAGTTAATTTTCGATTGAAGAATTGTGAATTTGCTCATTGATGAATAATTCAATTCTAATTCAAGTAGTGTTTGGAAAACTTAAACGAGAAATTCTGATTGTTAGAATAAAAACACATTCTCTATTGTTCTATGTTCTTTAAAATTTTGTCTAGATGCATCAACATCACGAATAGAAACTAGATCTTCTCGAAAAATAAAGTTTGAATGAATTATCTAATTTTAGAATTAGGCAATTTCAAGTTTTACTTGAATTGACTTAATTTGAGTTTTTGTGAATCAACTTGAATTATCATATTTATAATTGTTCAATTTACACAACCAAACACTAATAAATGAAAAATTTGTAAATTAATTAATTATAAATTATCTAATTCGCAATTTGAAGAACAACCAAACGGGCCCAATAAATACATCAGTATTAATATATGTACGTATAGAGTATGTATGTGGCATGGACCGTCTTATACGGATCGGAATTTTAGCATTATAAAATACATTTCGAGATACAATAGCAAGAGAACTGTCATTAGAATATATATATATATATATAGTTCGTGTTCAAACTGTGCATAGAAGAATAGATGCATAAATGCATATATTAACTTAAAAAACAGACGTTTCTCGGTTGCTTTAAAGAATTAGTAGAATAATATTTATATATTCCATTTGTGTCAAATTAATAAAAGCTAAGGTGATATTTGGTTGATATTTTGAGTTGAGTTTTTAAAATTTGGTAGTATGTTGAAAAGTGAATTTGGTTTTTGTTTGAGTTTTTTTCAATCAACTAAAAAATCTCATAAAAAAGTTTCAAAAAATAGTTACAATGGATCATATTTTATAGATTTCGACGAATAGGTTTCAAATATATATCTTTTATTTAATTTTGATTTTTGGATTTAAACTAATGGTGTTTAAAAAATTTTTTTAAAGAGAGAAAGTAAAGTGAAATAAATTTTGAAAAGTGTAAAAGTAAAGTTGATTTTAAGTTAAATTTTTAAAATTTTTTTCTAGAAACATAAACCAAACAGGCCATAATTGTTTATTATATTGAGATTTTGTAGATTGATTACGTCTCTCAAAGGTTATACTTTTAATTTGAGACATTACAAAAATAAAATATGATGAACTTGATTTCGGATCAGATGTAAGGAGCATATCTATATATTGTTATTCATAGGGTCTTGATCTGGCATGAACCGGCTCTGTGGCAACAAAAATTTGGTCGCTAAGATTGCAATTTATATACGGATTGTACGTACTAGATCGATCTTGGCCTTATATATATAGCTGTGTATATATATATGGCCAGAATCTAGTGCGGATTGTTTGTAAACGGACCACACTTTTACCTACTTTTATCTACGTTCTTTTGTTGCTGAAAACATATTCTCGTGTTTTGACGACAACGATTCGTCACTAAATTAAGGATGGTCCGCATATATGGACAGCCTAACCGGGCCCATCAGCTCTAGAGTGGACCTCTGCTTGCGGACTAGGCTTTTAGATGTGGTTTTAATTCCGTCACCAATGCATAAACTCACACTGCCTTCAGTAATCGAATTTATAAACTAGTAAATCGAGCCGTGCGAGTCTTGCCCGTTCAGAAACTTACTCAAGCATGAGCCTACTACTCGAGCTATATTGACTCGTTTAACCAAACAAGCTTTGGTACATGGTTTGACCTATGTTGGTTAACACATGAACTTGAATCGATCAAGCTTTAAAAGAACCCGGCCAGCTCGGTTCGCTTGCAAGCCTAGTTGTAGAGTTTAGTTTTCATATCATACTTGTGCATACACGGGGTGTGTTCATGCGATAAAACTAGGTATGTAAGAGCGCCAACTTGCCGAACTAGTCACTCAGTGTCAGCCCTTAATTATATCTATTTCATTCCTTACTGAAGCCATTCCACGGGTTTCAATAGGGACAGTTCAATTCGGAAGCAATGAAGTAAACGCAATTGTAGAATAACAATGCACGTACCGTTACAAACAATTAATTACTTAGAACCGGTTCAAGGGGAGGGATAGCAAGTGTTAGTAAATTAGGGCAGTAATCATGCATCGCATACACTAATTTACGCACCAATCATTGAATCCTATGATCTATGCAGTTCAATAAAATCGACAGATGACATACCTTAATCGAGATTTGATGTCAATGAAACGAACAGGATGGATCTGATCCTTCTGTTGTTGTCGTCCTTAGCGTAGAAAACACGACGCCTCTACGGTATGCACACACGAACGAGATAAGATCTTGCTTGGTGTACTAGCGCCCTCTAGGGTTCTCTCTGCTATTTCGAATTTTCTTGCCTCTCTCAATTTCGTTGACGGCCAAGAAGAACAAAGGTTCCCTTTTATAAGGGAACCCTAGTGAGAACCCTAAGCAACAAACGAACTGGGCCCAAGTCCAACTTGGCCCGTTTTAATTCGTTTTGATCCAACTCGTTTTGGTGTGCGACCCTGTAGGTTTTACACTCTTTGGCCGTACAATTAAAACCCGTTTTATTATACGAACAGTAAGCGGTTTCTAGTAAAACATTACTATTATCCAAAGGGTATAAAGGTCAAAAACGACACAACCTTAAATTGATATTTCACACATTAACTCCTTTTGTCAATCGATATCTAGATTGAACACAAGACTAGGCAAGTGTCAATCTTGTATAGTTCAATCTTTATTTCTTGATCTCTAAGTATAATTAATCCAAAACAAATGACATCTCATTTGTGCATGGCCATGCAAATATTAATTACACTTATCAAGGGGCCCAACGATATCTCTCTCAATATATGAGAGTGACAAATCCCATCTTGATCAACCACATACCTCTACATAGTTCATAGTATGCTCGGTCATCATCTTTATAATTACTCGGTCAAGAGCAACGTTTGATAATGCCTGACATGCTAATCCCTATGTTGGTAACCATGGCGATCTCAGGTCTGAGGATAATACGATATCACAAATGGGGAACATCACTGATGACATTATATAACACTCCTCGCAGTGTCCCCAAAGCGGGTCAGTCCAATACTTTGTTCCCTAACAAGTATCAGTATGTTCAGCTTGATATCTCCATATCCATGACTTGTGGAACATAGTCATCAGCTGACCCATACTCTAATCATTATATCAATGTGATCCTAGGTTATTGATACATGATTAGGGGCATCTAAACAATATTATTATTACATTACTAGCATCCCACAATCTAGTCACGTACTTGATGAACTAGTATTAATAAATATTATTTACAAGAGATTATAAAGTAAAATAAATAAACTTTATTAATAACAATAAGCATAAGATATCCAAGTATAAATCATAATCTATGAATAGTCCTAGGACATATCTCTTTCAGCAAGGTGGGCGCGGATTGAACAGGGACCATCTACCTATAAAGGCAGTTTTAATTTATCGACAATTTTTATAGGTCGATACGTTTATTTCAATATGACAAACCAAACGTTGTCTTAGATTTTTTTGGAAAAGTACAAGATGGCCACTCAAGGTTAGCTGTCAAACCCAAACAAAGAGAGAACCACTTGACTGACTACTCTTTTAGCTTTATACAGACATTAAAACCAATGAAGGAGATGTCCCCCAAATATATATGTACCTTAGCTTAGCTTAGCCACTCAAAAATAAATTGGTTATGACTGACATATATATGGTGTACCAATAATTTCCTTAAATGCATTATGCATATATATAACACGTCATACATCAGTCTCTCTCCTTGTATTTAATTGATAGTTCTATTTTCATTTTCAAAAATTTTCAAATTAATTGATAGTCTCATTTTTCATTTTGAGGCATAATTACCGAAACTCACAATAGAAACTTAATTAATTAAGTTGTATTAATTATTGACAATTGATTATGTTAAAATTAGTGTTTTTCTTAAAAAGTACTAAAATAAAAGTGAGATTATATATCAATTTAAGATAAAAACAGAAAAGAAAATATATATTACATATAGCCCGCTTAGGTACTAGTTGATGGCTTGTCGATCACTTGGTCTGATTGGTGGACTCTTTCACTTCTTTCTGTTTTGAATATTATTTTTCATGTTACATACACTAGTAGTATATATGCGTCTAATAATTAGAGGCACAATTTTGTATGAGTAAATCTTGGAAGACATAAATCAGGAACCTGTAAACTTAATTTATAATTATATAGTCTCTAGTAATGTTGGACCCAAATCAATGACGAATAATTCTCTCTCAATCAGTATAAATTCCATTCAAGATTAATTAATTAACTCTTCATGTCTTATATATATATATACGTATGTTAACGATATTCAAAGACATATTTCTATATTTATTCCAAGTCTCAAGATCATACCAATGGCTCCCTCCCAGTCCCAGTTCCATTTCTAATTATCTTAATTAATGGTTTAGATAGCTAGGCTTATAGTGTATCGTAAAATATATCGAAAATCGAAAGGAATGAAAAAACTGAAGGTAAAAATTTGAGTATGTGCACCTGCAGCCGATTATCGAAGTCTAGATTTTGTGTTGAAGGCATGAAATGCAAACCCCTTCAACGCATTTGGTGAGCAATGAAATACCTTAAATTAAGCGCGAGAGCAACTTGATGGCAGGTAAAATGAAGCAATATAGTGAACTGAACAAATTTTGGAAGCACGTAACCTGTTAATTAGCATTTTTATAAGACAGTTCAAGTTTTAGATATATATGATCATACATTCACCAAATAAAGGGAAATTTTGAATTCATCATCAATGAGATTTGCAGTTTTAATTTGTCCACCCTTGATCTTAATTTAGGGGACTTTTTTCCAACAATTCTCTAAAATATCCTTATAAAAATATTTAGATATGATATTCATCCACCTACAAAATATACTAAAACTCGCAGCACACTCATATTATAATTATTAATTATTGACACTGTGATGTTAATTACCCTTCTCTGCTCATTTATGCCTGTTATCTGTATAAGACATGAGTCATCTAGTTAATTAATTAGCTGTTACTATGATTCCACGGCGGATGTACAAGGACCAAAGTATGAATATTATATTATATATATATTCTGTAGGACCAAAGTATGAATATTATATTTTACAAAAAACAATGAGTGAGTGAGTAAGTGAACTACCCTTCTCTACAAGTTCAATTCTTCTTCTATAAATGCTACCACATAGTATCTTTACTAGTGCCCACTTACTCAATCAACTATCTAATCTAACTCCAACTTCTAAAAATTGATAATAATATGAAAAAGAAAAACAAAAGTATTTGATTTTTTTGAGAATTTGAAAAATAAGTTGAGACATGTGATAAGATGTCTTTTTACTTTGTGACTTTTTCAATGAATTTTTTTTCTTTGGTAGTTGAGGAAGAATTTTTTGCACCAAAAATAATGAAGAATGAAAGATATCTACTCATAAAAATGATCGGGAGCATGAAATGGAGAGCATCTCTTCACATACCTAGACATATTTTCCTACTTCTTACACAAATTAAGTATTTTTATTATTATTTTTCATGTTATTATTAAACGAAGCCAAAAAATCTTTCTTAGCTGCTGGGCTCAATGTATATTTGCTTCTTTCGAAAGAGATCCATTAGGTTCATTCTCACAAGCTTTTCTTGACTTCTAAATTCCCCTTTATCTAAGATTCCAAGGTTTTGTTGGAGTTTTGGAGGTAATCTAGGAAAGGAGAATTCCAGTCTTAGCCAAACATCAGCAAGAAATATCAAATATTAGGAAACGCGTTTCCTAGTGCGTGTGTTATTGCATCTTGAGTTATAATGTTAATGTGTACAAACCTATTAAAAAGTTTGCCTATAAGTCAGTAATTAGAAGACGACATCGAAATATGGAACAAGATAAAGATTTTCCATGAATTGTTCTTACACATACACAATTACATCTTAAAAGTCTTGGATTATGCGTTTAGTTTAATAATCTGACAAAGATCAATTATTAATGACATGTCAAGGTCTTCGGCATTTAATGAAACAGATCCAAATTTCATACCTTTCAACCAAACTCCATTAATTAGTTATGAAAAGTTGACTTAGATTAAACCATTGTCCCAGGCTTGATTGACTGGAGAGTAGGCCTGTCAATGGATCGGATTTCGATCCAAATCCGATTCATTTATTCAGATATGGTAAGAAATTTCTGATCCGATTATCCAAATTCGACCCGAATCCGTTTAGTCTTTGCTTAACAAATCGGATATGGATATATCCCAATTCGATCCATTTACAACCCAATCCGACATATACATAAAGATATATATATATATATATATATGTATATATTTATATATATGTACAAATTCCACTCTGTAGACCATAGCAAATCAATTATTCCAGGCAACCTATTTCCTTCAACAATTCATGTGTGGTTATCTTCCAAAATCATATGAATATATGAATTTAATTGTCTTCATTTTATATTATAAGTATTTTTATTTGTCTTAATTTTTTTTTATTTTGTTGGGAGGAATAATTCTTTGAATTTTGGATCGGATCGGATATATGGATCAGATATCCGTTTGATGACAAATCAGATATGGATAGTGATTTAGATATCCATTGGATTAATGGATCGGATCGGATTTAGTGTATTAGTTTTCGGATCGAATTTGGATATAGTATGATTCGGTCCATATCCGATCCGTTGACAGGCTTACTGGAGAGAACTTTTGCTCTTTATTTCCATAATAAACTATCTTTCAAATCTGCCTAACTCTTTTGAAAAGTTTTCTTATATTTCTGTGTTGGACAGGTGGAGTTTCATTTCCATCTTGATGGTCCTAAGTCTCAAGATTGATAATTCACATATAACGCTCACATCAGTCATGTAATGAGCTTGGAATATTGGATGCCTATATATCTTTGCCAAAGCTCAAACTAAAATTGAATCCAACACAAATACAAAAAGTTAAAATAAACGAGCACTAAGTGGCGGACTTATAGCATACTTTTCTATTTAGATAAAAAAGGCATTATCTCTAGATATAGTTTTCATACCCATTCACTTTCCTACCCACTTTAGTATGGATCAAATTAACATGTACGTGCCCTAATTAAGAATATATGTTAAGAATTCATAAATAGAAAGAATAAATGGCAAACAAGCATCAAACACAGTGCATATATATATATATATATATATTCAGGGAAAGTTTTATTCTTTCTATAAGTCGGGTTCTTAATATGTGCACTAAGGGTACAAATTAACAAACCCAAACATATTAGTTCAACAAATCCAAATATTGTATAATTACAACCTAGTAAAACCCGTATCTTGCATAAAAAATTCACCACTCCCGATGTATCATATAACAGCACGTACTGTACCCAATAGTTGAGCGCCAAATAACTGTACGTATTGATCTTTATACTTTTTTGCCTCCTACATCATTGGACTATAGTATTGTGGTAGTTCAAGAATATTGACACTAGCTAGTTTGAATCATAGTTGTGTGCTCATGAATTATTAGTAATACAAAATTTATATTATCTTCAAGTGTTCATCGTTCCTACACTAAAATCTAGCTATCACTTACACATTGGTAATCTCAAGAAGCCTTCACCAATTATAACAGGTTTGGAGTTTGGGATTCTCTAGATACATCATACATGAGTGACTAACACCTGAAGTACAAAATTTCCTCTTCAACACAATTTCATCACTGGGTGGTTATATTGCAAGCACATATATAGCCATTGGCAGATCAAAGAACAAACAACATGAAACCATTTGATACAACTTTTCACAACACAATACTCTAACGTGGTTATAATTGGTCTAGCAACAGATGTATCCTTCATTTATGACCTATATCTATACATACCCCCAAGCATATGAAGTGACATAAATACAATAATCCCATGAATATTAAAGGCCGGCTATAACGATCAATATACAAACAAGACAAAACCCAAAAACTAAATTACCAAATGTAACGACCCTAGTGTTGTTGGTGGGTTGTTGTTGGCTACATACAATAGGAATTGAAAGGCTACACACTGTGTGTTCATCCCACATGGCCTGAGTGAGGTAAACTAATGTGAAATATACGAGTGGTTACTAGTCATTCATGGTAAGAGGCTTTTTGGGAGAAAAACAAAACCAAGTGGGTATGGGTCCAAAGCAGACAATATTTTACTAGGCCAAACCAAGTCATGACAGAATAGTATCAAAGGGGAAACCCTGCCAACGAGGATGTTAGGCCCCCGCAAAGGGGTTGGATGTAACGACTCTAGTGTTATGGGGCAAGTTACTATATGTGCATGGATTGGCTGCAGATAAAAGACCTTTTGGGTCACGAGAAAAACAAAATGGTGTGGGTATAAACCCAAAGCGGACAATATCTTATTAGGAAAGATTGGGTCGTGACACTAAATCAGTACAATTAGAAATGATAACACCTATAAAGTCTCTTAACAATTAGCATATATCATAATACACAAGTTTAATAAGCATACAACTATATTGATTGTGCATATTTGTTCATTAACTAATTTTGCTTAGAAAACTAATATTTTTTTCTAAGAAAAGAAAGATAAGGTAAAACGTGTTTATTAACTAAACAAGTTTCATACTTGTTAAAATTTTAAAGCTAATTAAGGAATGCCTTTCCGATAGTTCCATTAAACCTAAAGACAGTTTTACCTTTATGTGATATTGGAAATAAGAAATGGATATGATGTGTCCCTTTTAATATTGTTCCTTGGAATTTTTGAATTTCTTATTAGTACTAGACATAAGCACTTAGAATATAATTAAATAATAGTAAAGTACCTTATTATTTTTATTTTTTTTAAGGCAAAAGGAGGCGATAGCCCTAGAGAATTTTATTAAATAAATAAAAAAAGGAAACCACTTTAATTACATCTTAAGAACTCGCATGCCAAGATTACCTGCTCTATCCACTTTGAGTTTTCAATTCATCATGTGTTCAAATAGGCTGAGCTCCTGGCGTAGCAATTTTCCATTGAAGCACATCAATCAACTTGCATCATCGAATCCACTTCAATATTAACCTTAACTAATTAGTTGAGGACCTTGAATAAGGTCTTTAGCTTCAGCAACAATATTAGTTATCATTAAATTTTTAGCTTCAGTTATTATTAAATTTTTAGCTTAAAATTTGTATTGCGAATTTAGTCATTATTAATTTATGAGAAAAGTTCATGTGATTTTATTATGTTTTACGTGTGGGACTATTTTTACAATTTTAAAGTTATAAATGTGAAAATAAATTTGTAGTATATTAGATATATATATATATATATATATATGAGTAAACATCCCATTTGACCATTAAACTATGGATCTAGTACCATTTTGGTCACTGAACTTTAAAAAGAACCATTTTACCTATCAAACTTTTGACCGAGTTTTCAATTGCTCATTCCGTCCAAATGAGGTGTTAAAAGTGACGGATTGAAGCCATGTGCCCAGCACATGGCCTTATTTAAGGCTAAAATTTTCATTTTCCCTCAAAATTACACCATCCCCTCTTCATAATACCTGTAACGATGAAAGTGACCCATTTCAACCATTTTCATCTTCAAAGTAAACGAACAACCCACAACCACAAAGTAGATTTTTTCTTCAAAGGAGATTCTTTTATGAAAATTTATTTTGGTACGCCATGGATTGGGGGTTGCGGCTCTATAATGATCCGATACAAGCTTATGAAGAATTCTATCGTAAGTTTTTCGTAAATATGTTCTTCTTTGAATTTTTTAGGGTTTTTACGATTTGTTTTAAGGTTTAAATGTAATCATTTTTTAGGGTTTTGTGGTTCTAAATGTGCATGTATTTCACATTTTTTTTGTTGATGCTCTATTTTTTAAGGTTTTAGGGCATAATTGCTATATATTTGAAACCTATTTCATTGATGCTCTATTTTTTTTCGTGGTTTTTGTTTTTCTTTTGTATGTTAATATGTTTATTCTTGTTAATTTCTAGCAAAAGATTCTTCTCTGTTTACCATTGTAATTCATCATAGTGGGAAGTTTGATTATGCACCAGAGTTGGTTTATAATGGTGGGGAGGTAGTTTATACTGACAAAGTTGATCCTGATAGATTGTTTATTCATGAGATATTGTTAATGGCTAAGGAGTTAGGAACATTCGAGGTTACTGGTTGTTATTATAGAAGCTCGGATAAGATGCCCTGATTGAATTAGTTGGTGATAAAGACATTAGGGAATTGACCAAAGGGATTCCTGCATATAGGGTCGTTGATGTGTACTTGTAACATAATGACTTTTTTTTTCCAATATGTTCTACTTAATATAGTACATCCACCTACACATAGTGAAGAGAAAATGCAAAATAAAGGTCAGAGTATGAATGATAATGAGGGGGAGGGGCATGATAACGAATGAGATATGGGTGAGAATATGAATGATAATAAGGGGGAAGGGCATGATAATGAAGGAGATAGGGGTGGGAATATGAATGATAATGCAAGAGAGGGGAATGAAAATGAGGGAAAGGGGCATGAAAACGAGGCAGATGATGAAAATGTGGGTACATATGTAATTGTGAGTGATACTGAAGATTCACAAGTTAATGTGCAAGAAGAGGGTGCTGCCAATGAGGTGCACATGGTGGATGATGATGTCAATGATGAATGGTCTACCATGGAGGATTCAAATGATCTTGCAAGTATAGATTCGGATGAGGAGGATGGTTGTACTAGAAAAGACAGGTTTCCTGAGTTTAATGCTAAAAAAGATATGGAATGTCCCAGCTTTGAACTTGGTCAATTGTTTACATGTGCGAATGACTTTAAAATGGCAGTTATAGAGTACTCAATTTTGCATAGGAAGCAAATAAAATTCTACACAAATGAGAAGTATAGGGCGAGGGCAAAGTGTAAGAGTCCATGTGAATGGATGGTGTATGCTTCAAGAGTAAAAAGTGAAGAAATATTACAAGTAAATACTGTTAATCTTAAGCACATCAACTGCAGGAATGCCAATTAAAACAGAAATGTGAACTCTAAGTGGTTGACAAAAAAATATGAGTATATATTTCAATCAAATCCTGACATGCCTTGGCAAGCTTTAAGGGAGGATGTGAAGAAGAATAAAAAAAGTAGTGATTACAAAAAACTAAAAAAAAGGCTGATGAGCTAATTGGGGGGAATCATAAAGAACAGTACAAGTTGATATTGAATTATTATGGTGAGATAAATAGGGTGATGCTAAATACAACTATTATTGTGCATAAGGAAAACCTTGATGATGGCAAATAGAGGTTTAAAAGGATGTATTGTTGCTTAGGGCCACTAAAGGAGGGGTTAAAAAGGGTTGTAGACCATTTATTGGACTTAATTGGTGCTTTTTAAAAGGACCTTTCCTAGGACAGCTGTTGAGTGCCGTGGGTATTGATGCCAACAATGGCATGTATCCATTTGCATACGTTGTGGTTGAAAAAGAGACCAAGAGATCATTGACATGGTTCTTAAAGCTTCTTTGTGATGATGTTAGAATTGTGGAAGATAGTCAACATATATTTACATTCATGAGTGATTAACAAAAGGTAATTATTTAAGTTTGTTTTCTTTTGTGATTTCACTTGTTTTTTCTCATATATATAATTTTTTAATCCAATTACATTTTATAATTTTTCAGGGGTTAGACAAGGCACTACATGATTTAGTGCCTAACTCAGAAAGAAGATTTGTGTTAAGCACCATCATGCCAATATTATAAAGAGTTATAGTGGGAAAAAGTTAAAGGACCAGCTTTGGAAATGTGCCAAAGCTAGCACAGAGGAGTATTTTGAATTTTGTATGTGATGTTCTTATCAAATAACCATTGTGAAGTGTTTAATAGCTTTATCCTAGAGGCTAGGGATAAGCCTATTGTATCTATGTTTGAAACAAGTAGGACTTTTTTAATGGTGAGGATAAGGAAAAATAGAAACAAAATGAAATTAAATCCTAACCTAGTGTGCCCTAGGATTGAAAATAAATTAGCTGAACTTAAGACTTTATCAAATAATTATATTACTGAGTGGTCTGGAGGAGATGAATTTCAAGTGAGTACTGGCCCAACTATCCAGTTTGTGGTAAACTTAAGATAGAGAGCATGTTTTTTGTAGAGTGTGACAACTGAGTGGCATTCCACGTGTGCATGCTGTGTTTTCAATAATGAGCCAAGCAGAAAAATTAACAAACTATGTCCACCCTTTCTTTACTAAGCAAAAGTACTCAGAAGCTTATGATCACATAATTAAATCACTTAATGGTATGCCTATATGGCCACAGTATCTAAAGGCTCCATTAGTTCTATTTGAAGTTGAAACCCAAGCTGGGAGGCCTAAAAAATCAAGAAACAAGAAGGGAGATGAAAAGAAATAATATGGGGGCAGTAGTGGAAAGTTAGGGAAGATAGGGGTGGTAATGACATGTAAAAAGTGTGGCAATCCAGGCCATAATGCAAAAAGTTGTAAGGGACAAGGGGGAGCACTGCTGCAAGTGGTGGGGGTCAGTGGGCAGTGGTAGAGGTGGTGGTGGTGGTGGTGGTGCAAGGGGTAGGGGCAGAAGTGGTGGTGGTGCTACTGTTGGCAAAGGTAGATGAAGAGGAAGAAACAGTGGTGGTGTAAGCAGTGGCACTGGGGGTGTTGGTGGAGTGGGCAGGGGTTTCACTACTGCAGCTCAATTGCAAAAGTTGGCAAGGGAGAGGTACCAGGTATGTGCTTTTATATTTAACTTGCACATTTGTTATATGTAATCAATTCCATGAGAAAATTTGTTATATGTGTAGGCTAAAAGGAATCAAGGTCACGCATCTCAAACACAATGTAGTCAGCAATAAACTCAAGGAGCTCCAAGTAATTCATCACAAACACAACGATAGCATTGTATGATGTTTATGTAGGTAGTTAAAAGGATAATTTTTTTAGGGAAAGTATTAATTTTTTTTTTTGTAAAAATGGTATTTAATGTAAGTATGTATATTTTGTGTAAGTATGTCTATTTTGTAGTCGGGGGGTATATTTTAGGGAACTACTTTGTGGTAAAAACATGGCCACTTTCGTTTAACTTCAGTTTACATGGTTTATGGCAGTAACTATGGTTTCTATACATTCAATGAACTCTGCTTTACTCTATTTTATGTCAATTGTTCTTTGTTTCATTTCTTTTGATTTGTGAATGTAGTTACTAGTCAAAACAGAGCAGCAATTATCTTGGTTGAACACTAAATTTCATTCCATTAGAAACATCAAATACTGCACCTTACTTTACATTATATTCGATTTCACCAAAACAAAATTACACTAAAAAGGCTACAAAAACAACCCACCACAGTTTAACAGGGCATTTCACTTCTCATTTTGCTCCTCCACACTTGCATACATCTTTACCAATAACATTATCTTCATTATTTGAGTTGAATATAAAGTAAAATATGACTAGAAATGCCACAATAACAACCCACCACATTTTTTTTCTTTTCCTTGTTAACCCTTCCACCTTCAGTTATCCAAAGGTACATGTCCTCCCAAATAGAAAAGGCACATTGGATCTGCAAAAACAAAAGGTATGTGCTTGTCATTTCTATAGTTTTTTTTTAATTTACCAAGGTCCAGTTTTATTCAATGGTGTACCTGTTTTGGGCATGTTAAAAATCTTCTACCTGGATTTTGTGGAGTCTTTGATGTCTTCATTTGGGCTACTCTACCGCAATAGCAATGCACTGTCATGTTTGCTCTGTTTTCTCTTTTTTGGTTCAGATTTGTTTCAATGTTTGCTAGGTGTAATGCTCTGTTATATACAATGTTATCCTTTCCATTTTGGCAGGATTAATTGGAGGGAAGGCCTATGTTGCAACTGGTGGTGTAATTTTGAGGGAAAATGACAATTTTAGCCTTAAATAAGGCCATGTGCTGAGCACATGGCCTCAATCCATCATTTTTAACACCTCATTTAGATGGAATGGGCATTTGAAAACTCGGTCAAAAGTTTGATGAGTAAAATGGTTCTTTTTAAAGTTCAGTGACCAAAATGGTACTAGGTCCATAGGTTAGTGGCCAAATGGGCTGTTTACTCTATATATATTTATATATATGGTGAGTTACACATTTACATAAATATTTTTATTATGGCACTTAAATACAAATTTGAAATATATGTGTGTACTATAGTGCTTTCTCCATAAAATGCAACTTAGGGGGAAAAATGTTTACTACAAATTTATATACAGTTTTGAGACATTAGTTTATTATTGTTCTAGATTATAAGGACATCTACGTGCAAGATTTACTACTTGACACATGTAAGTTAAACAATTTTAAGGTTTTTATTATATAAATTTTATATGTTCAAAATATTAATAAAATTAAGTTTGTGAGACGTGTGACATATATATGTGTGTGTGTTAAGTTTTAAATTTTATATATGTTGAGTTACTGCAAACTATATTTTGAGAAATTTATTAAATGTGGTACTTTGTATAAAGTTTTAAAATATGGGAATTTATAATTTTAATATATGTTTAGCTGTGTTAAATTAAATTACGAATGCAAATAAAATGCATGTGAAGATTATACTTGTTATTCTACATGTCATGTTTTCTGTGAGTTCAAGTAATTTTTGAACTTTATTATTTGTAGTGATAGAAAATACTTAAGTTTAAGAAATTTGTTTTGAGATTTGAAGATAAGAATATTTTGATTTATATGCATATGATGTATTTTGATAAATTAAATTCAAGCTTTTCATTTGAAATTTGTTTTATGAACTTGAAATTTTAAGAAAGAAAAACTTGTAAATTTATGCAGTGTCAAAATAAGGAAGTAACTCTTAATGAGTAAGAGACCATTAGCCATAAGTTAATACCTTAAGTATTTATGTGCTTCCTAATAATAGAGATTGCTGAGCACACTTAAAAATTGGTTACTAGTAGGTGAAAGACTAATAGCCAATTAAAATTTGTAATTTATAATAGTAAACCATTGGTCAAGATTTTGTGAGTCATAGTAGTAGAATAAGTTGAAAATTTATGGCAAGCTCAAAAATGAGATATTTATATGCATGACGAGCTTGTGCATGTAATGTAATTCTTGAGATGTATGCCCATGAACTATGTACATATAGTGATAATGAAAGTTCAATAAAATAAAGAAGCATAAAAAATACTCTTGAGAAAAGAATTTCCTCAAGACTAGTTAGATCTTTTTGTCATCGACGGAAATAAGGTAAGCCCATATGGAGTCACTGATAGGAGAAATCCAACCTCTATTATTGGAGGTCCCGTGAAGGAGGTTTAATGTGGTAGAAACAACCTACAGAGCATGATTTATTAAATATGAGAGTGTCTCATCTCCATCCCTTTGGTGACAGTGCTTAGGGATGGATACACTTAAGTCCAAGGTGGTAAGGTTGTAAACCCCCAACCCCCCCCCCCCCCCCCCCCCCCACCTCCATCTCAATTTTTGGATTTGTTTTCATATATATATAGAGATAAAGTTCGGATTTGGTACAGTCTAGTCCGTACACACTGGGACGTTTAGTGATGATTTTATGTCGCTAAAACATTGGGCTAATATTTTTTAGCATGAAAAACCATCACTAAAGGTCTAGTCCGAACAAATTGGTCCCGTACACACATATATGAATTAAAAATATTTTATGCTTGGTATTTATAATGAATAATATGATGTATATATTTGACCATGAATTAAATACTCCTTTCATCTCAAACTAAAAGAATCACTAACACTAATTTGATTCAATCAGTGCCCCGATTACAACTTATATATTTTTTTATTGTTGATATATTATTATGTGCAAAAACGAAAATGAGACTTAATTTGATTCTTGATGTAAAGTGTCAATCCTTTTGTGCATGTTGAAGCATTTAATTATAATACTTAAAGTAATGACATATCTTTTTAATAATTTAATTAATATTTTTATGAATGCGACACCAAAAAATTGTTTTGGCAATGGGTGAAACATTTTTTATTTCTAAAACTTCTTTAACTTTGTTTGAACTTTTAATGTTTATCTTTATTCTTGTGAAAGTAAAGATGAATAATAAATTTCAACAATTAAGTTCTTGAAGACAGATTTTTCAAATAATTGTTTATTTATTTTTTGAAAAAATGCCTATTTTACATATGAATGTGATTTTTCATTTTCCTTGAATCGATACACACATTTGTATTTTGCATATTCTTTGAGTCCCTCAAATGAAAGTTGTCAACCTTAAATGTAGTTCAAGGTTCGGAAAACTATTACAGCTGTTGCACAATATTAAATTGGCCCTATTATATTTTGTTGTGTGATGGATGAAATATTTTTACTCTCATACTCCCAAAGTTTTATTTTTATTAAAATAATGGGAACTGTTGGAATATTTTAATAAAAATAATCATATTAATTATTTATTTAAATGTTACGAGTTACAAATTTAATAATTATCATTATATTAGATATAGATTAAGGAATTATATAGTTTTATTATGTTTATAATTAGAGATGTTAATATGACTTTATTATGCTATAATTATTTGATTTAATTTCCCTATTAATTGTTTGTATAACTTATCTATAATAGTTTCTTCTATATAAAGGGTATATTCCAATTGGAAGAAGAAGAAAAAAAAATCCTAAAATGATATTCTTCCTTTCTCAAATTTCCTATGTCGTTTTATAACATTATTTTAGATATACTTTTATAAGTTTTGGGCAATGTGAATGGAATGGTTTAACGAGTCTTCCTGTGACTGTCATTACCTGCACGTAGGGAGGTAGTAATATGTTTAAAACAATGACTCTGTTGCGACTCTCAAATGCCAACTTTATTTACTTTTATTATTATGCAAAAATTGTTTACTTAACATTTTATTCATTTATTTTCGTTCAGTTTAGTTTAAATCAAATTGAAAAATTATTTTCTAAAAACTTAACGGCAGTTACAATTACAATAATTACATTAACTTATCAAGGCTCAATTGAATTGGGCATAGTTTAGTGCAAATTGAAAAAATGATTGAGCATATGTCCAATCGAATTGGGCATACGCTCCAAAAAAACAAAACAGTAGTCGGGGGAGCTATTGCATGACTCAACTTACGAAGCACATCAGCAAAAGTACTATTGCAATATAATATCTAGTCCAGTCTAGGTACATAAACAAGAGCACAATTCCAAATCCTAGTGTACGTACGTACCGGTCATAGCATTTAGAGATCGATTAGATCAGCAGAAGCATTTGGTGCAGGCAATCCTTGGCTGCAACCAGTTGGACGGCCAAGGAAGAATCGGTTTCAATGACGAGAAGAAGAATTCATCTGTTAACAGCGAGAGTTAACCCGTGAAATAAAGCCCACAATTCCCCAGCCAAAGCGTCGGATGGATCCCGTGCCTCTCTGCCTGTGAATTCCCAGACCCGGCCAATTCTACTTAGCTCGAGTTAAACCAATATTTACAAACATACAAAATACTCAAATTATTTGACCGAAAAATATAATAATTCTTGCCGGACATAATCCGAGTACGTAGATACTTGATGGACAGTCATATATTATTTCTACATTGGCCGACAATAATCTGTTAGAAAATATGACTTTGATTTGTGTTTTGTTTTAGAAAATAATTTCTCAATTTGATTTAAATTAAACGAAAGTAAATGAATAAAATATTAAGTACACAAGAGGGTTTAGTGTATTTACCCATAACTTTGTAGTAAAAACTGATTTTGGAGCTTATGCCCAACTCAATTGGGCCAACTGCTGATAAGTTTATATAATTATTTTATTCTTGACTTTGAGTTTATTTTACCCATAACTTTTTGTATCAATTTGCACCAAATTTGGTGAATACCTGCAAGAGTTTATAAATCTGGTCGCTATAAAGAACCAACTAATACCAACTCCTAATAGTACTTGTACCTCTTCTGTTGGTCGTTAGACAAAGAAAGACCCACCGATGTAAATGGTCCATCAATTCGAGTTAAAGATAATATTCAATTTTTTATTTTTTTTTAAATATCTTTAATTTTAACTATACAATTTTTGAGGAGTGGAATAGTAGATACTTTTCAATATATGTTATGGTAAATACCCTTCTAATTTTGCATATTTTTGTTTTATTTAGAGACAATGATTCGTCAAATATTATTATATTAACTATATATATGATGATTAATATGATAACACTTAATGTTCTTTCTAATTTATGATAAATAATTGTGTGGTATAACTTATTATAATACACATGCAAACACCATAGTGAATATTCTATATTATTTAAAAAAAATCAAAATAAACATTTTCAGTCACTAAAAAAAATTCAAATTGAATAGTTGATATTTTTAACATCTTGTAAACATAATTAAAATGTTAAATTAACAGCTCGAAACCTAAAATGTGTTAATTTAGAGAAGTATCCACCAAAACCTACAGTAGAAAGTACCCTCCATTTCACTACTCTACAATTCTTTAGGGTCCGTTCGATAGCGTTTTTAGAGACCCGTTTTTGTTTTTTGAGTTCAAAAACGGATAAAAAATGCGTTCGGTGGGATATTGACAAAAACACGAAAAACGTTTTCGGAAAAATAAACGCCAAAATGATGTTTTCACCATTTTCAGTCTTGCAATCTTTGTTTTCCCTTTTTTGTTCTCGGATTTTTCGTATTTTCGTTCTTGGAAAATTCATTTTCTGAAATTATTCTCAGAAAATATTCTCTGAAAACGTTGCCGAACGGGCCCTTATCTTCTTATATATTTTTAAAATTCAAAAATCTAACCCCTTATTGTATAGATATATCAAACACAACTCTTGGTTGTTAGATAAAGAGAGACCCGTCAATGTAAATGGTTCATCTAAATAGTATGTAATCTATATCAAAGATATTATTCAATTTAAAAATTATCTTCATTCTCAACCAACAATTCTTTATAACCTTATATATTTTTAAGATTCAAAAGTCTTGACCCTTTATTACATAGATATATCAAACACAGCTACGGGATTTTGGTGTATATATACAAAATTACTAATTTATCCCTTTATTGCTAAAATATATTATAAAATAATACTAAAGGTGGAGTTTTAACTTATAACCCTAAACTTAACTACTTACAACTAAACCAAATGACTTTATAGAGTTTAATGTGAAAAACTACTAAATATCTTACAACACACATATATATAGTCCGTATTATGAGACAAATTTTATTCACCAAAACATTGAGAATGTTTTCAATGATGAACATTCATAGCTAATAGTTAATATATTGGGTTAACACCAGATCCCCACCCCCAAAATTAGTTTATGTTGCACATACAATTCGGTTATAAGCATTTAAAAGAAAAAAAATGAACAAAACTAATAAATTTTATAGTTTTTTTTTTGTCATATTAAAGTAGTTAAATATAAATGTAAACATGTTAATATTGGGGATTCAAGTTTTGACTCTATAATACTCTATTCCTAACACTCTACAAAGACTATTTTCCTCTTACTAGCAGTCCCACTATTCCACTATCTAATTTTAAGTTAATCGGTATTAATTAATATACTTAATGTAATTAATTATAAACAAAATATTCCTAACAACACAATCCCTCTCTCTATGATTGAAACGAACACACAGTTCATCTTTATCTTTACCATACAAATAAAATATTCAAACAGAATGGTTCCCTTTTTCTTTTCTCTCTCCTATCGTTTACTTATTCCTTTAAACATCAATCTCGTACTCGATCTCTTCTTCTACTCATAGGGGGCAATCTTCTACTTCTCAGCTTAAATTCGTCGATCTCTACTCCAAGTAAATTTGATTGATTAGGATACAACCTTAAATTTGTTTGAAGGATGTTTCATTTGCCTGAAATCTGTAATGGAAAAAAAAATCATATGACAAAGTACATTGGGTGTGTATGAAATTGTACTTGGTTCTATCCCACCAAGGTTCTATACATATACTTGGTTTTATCCCACACCATGTACAATTGCATACACACCCGGCATACTCTGTTTTTTGAATTTTTTTTTTGTGTTTTCTATTTCTATTCAATGATTTAGGTCGAAATAAAATGTAATCAATTTGAAAAAGATAAGTATAATACTTCTTTCGGATCAACATTCTAGCTCTTGAACTTTCTGTCCCGCTATTTTTCTCTTTACACTTATATCACTATACATTATGATCCCCACACTTCTATCACAAAATAACCAACAATGATTTTCGTTTTTTTATTCATAATATAATTTTTTTTTGAAGGAAATAGAAATAGGAGTGAGAGTACATGGTTTCTTGGTTGTGTAATGCTCTTGGCTTGGAGTGGTAATAATTGGGATGTATTATTAATGTAAATGATAATGATTATTAATTATGATCATTAATAGTTAATTATTGGAGTAAATATAAAAAGTTGTGGTGTGTCAATAAATAAAACGAGATAGTGTTACATAATATTTGATAGGTGTAAATAGCACTGTTTTTTAAAACCCTTATAGCTTTATATATGCAAATCTAATATTGCGTGTGGGTAACCGGAGGACATATAATTTAATGTACGTACATGCAAATTGTGCGATTAGAGACTTAATATGGAAGAGACAGATGTAAAGTAAAACTATTTTTGAACACAGAAAAAATGTGGCAGGTACACTTGCATTATTACGCAAAATGATATTCATATATGACTAATTACTTGCGGCAATGGCTAGTATCTTTTTTCATTTTGGATAGACCTCAGTTTGAATATTTGGCTGTGCCCCTTTATAATTTGTACCAAAAAAACAAAAGGGAGAGGGAAATTGGATCGAGTGCCCCAACTCTTGCCCTCATGTAAAGCTATGGCACTTACGGCTATTCCATTGCCGTTATGACCTGGCCGTACGTTTAGCTACTATGTTTCGTACGTTGGATTTGTTAAGTGGATTGGAATTCCCATGAGTGTGGAGAGCTGGAGAATTTTTTTTCTCCATCTCAAATTTATATATATATATATAGATCACTTTCCTTTTAAAATATTTTAAGTTGACTGATACTCTTATTTGTTTTCTTTTTTTGAAAATTTTATTTTCTTAAAAATAATAAATTCAATAGGAAACTAGGATTTCATCCCTCCTTTTAAAACATATTAGGGGTTAGGACAGCCCCTTTTGTATTATTAGTATCACATCCCTCTTTTCAAATAGTTTCTTAAAGTAGGGTTTAAATAATTAACTCGTAGATCTATGTGTTACATGAGAAGACGATTTTGCCCACGAGACATAATAAGGAAACAATCTTTGATTGAGAAATCAATCTTTTTTTTATGTTTATTCAATTTTGGATATATTAATTAAATATACAAAAATTTTGGAAAGAAACTATGTTAGAAATTATTGATTAATCAATCACGCTCCAGTTGTCAAATATTATCATTGCCACGGAATTATTTTTAACTATATCAAATAATAATTATTTTTTAACTATACATATAATTTAAGTTGTAGCTGCTAATAATTTTTCATATAATTTATAATGTTACAGTTCGATATAAAATTTGAATGTTTTGTATCTGTAATACAAAATAGTAATTTTGTATGTATGTAATATATTATTGTTGAATATATATAAATATATATATTTGTAGTATTGTGTATGTTTAAAATATAGCTGCATTTTTATACTTTTAAGAATTAATTTTTATCTGTTCTAAATTTTATGATGTAAATTTTACATGTTTAAAATACATTTCCGTTTTTACACAATTGTTTATCTGTAAAAACTGTAAATAGTATTTGTACCTGTTTACAATATTATAATTCTTTCAATAATATATAGATATATATATATATGTATATGTGTTTAAAATATATTTTTCATTATTTTGTGAAGTAAAATCTATCTGTTTAAAATACATTTGCATTTATACACACATATAATTTAATTTTTATCTGTTTTAAGTTTTACAATGTAAATTTTATATGTTTAAAATACATTTGTATTTTTACAAAATTGTGTATCTATAAAACGGTATATAGTATTTGTATATGTTTACAATATATAATTTTTCAATAATATATATATAGAAATGTATACGTTTTTAAAACATATTTTCATTGTTTGTAAATTCTATCTGTTTAAAATACGTTTGCACTTATACACACTTATAATTTAATTTTTATATGTTTTAAATTTTATAAAAACTGTAAATAGTATTTGTACCTGTCTTCAATATTTAATTATTTCAATAATATATATATATATATATATATATATGTATATGTGTTTAAAACATATTTTCATTATTTGTAAATTTTATCTGTTTAAAATTTATTTGCATTTATACACACTTATAATTTAATTTTTATTTGTTTTAAATTTTAAAAAAACTTGTAAATATTATTTGTATATGTTTACAGGTTTTTTTATGATGTAAATTTTACATGTTTAAATTACATTTCAGTTTTTACACAAATGTTTATCTGTAAAAACTGTAAATAGTATTTGTACCTGTTTTCAATATATAATTCTTTCAATAATATATATATATATATATGTGTTTAAAATATATTTTCATTATTTGTAAATTCTATCTGTTTAAAATACATTGCATTTATACACACTTATAATTTAATTTTTATCTGTTTTAAATCTTATAAAAACTGTAAACAGTATTGGTATATGTTTACATTATCTTTATGATGTAAATTTTACATGTTTAAAATACAGTTCCGTTGTTACACAAATGTTTACCTGTAAAAACTGTAAATAGTATTTGTACCTATTTTCAATATATAATTCTTTCAATAATATAGACATACATGTATATGTTGTTAAAATATATTTTCATTATTTTATGAAGTAAACTCTATCTGTTTAAAATACATTTGCATTTATACACACTTATAATTTAATTTTTATCTATTTTAGATTTTATGATGTAAGTTTTATCTGTTTAAAAATAGATTTGTATTTTTACATAATTGTGTATCTATAAAACGGTAAATAGTATTTGTATATGTTTACAGTATATAATTTTTTTAATAATATATATATATATATATATAATGTACATGTTTTTAAAACATATAATCATCATTTGTAAATTATATCTGTTTAAAATACATTTGTATTTATACACACTTATAATTTAATTTTTATCTGTTTTAAATTTTATGATGTAAGTTTTATCTGTTTAAAAATAGATTTTTATTTTTTGCACAATTGTTTAATGAGTGTATCCGTTGATGATTGTGAGTACATACTTGTTTATAAAGTTCAATCATTAAGTTTAAAAAATTAATTTTAATTATTGTTTTGAATTTAAATATAATATGGTAAATTTCTGAACATTTATTGTCTTGGAGTTACCATATAATTTCGGTATGTAGTTAATGGTACAAAATAAAAGGAAATTAATATGGGTCCCCTAATAATTATTAATCAATCTCGTATTTATTATAAACGTAAATTATTAGTTGTCGGTACACGGAAGTGATATATGGTAGTGTCCGTAAATTACTGAGCGTTTAGAGCGTTAATTGAATTTTTAAAACGTATATATCTCAATGATGTGTACAATCAGTATTACGTTAGTTTACGATTTAATGGTTCTGCATTTAACTTTAATTTAAAAAAATGAGATTTATGAATATATCAAATATTTGATGTTTTATTAACATATTAAAATATTAAACTTTATAAAGCATCAAATACTTATTATTCATAGATATTTGCTAAAATATTTTTTTTTAATAATATTTGACAATTAAGTTATAGTTTCTAAAACTATTATCTATTATTATTTGTAAATATATTGCTTGTAACATTAAAGATACACTCAATATATGAATCAAATTCATACTACTCAAAAAAGAAAACTTTTTTGAATTTTAAAAAAGTTATCAAATTTAACCCGTTTTTCAAAATTCATCCGTAAAGGTTTACGTTATATGTGATAGTGATGAGTACTCAGCGAGCGATGAGTACCCTTTGTGGAAGAATGATAGCCTTTGGGGGAAGACCCATATTATCGAAAAAAACTACCTCTGTTAGATATTCCTGGGGCTGACAGGACGCTACCCAGAGCGGACAATTGCATCGACCGGGTACATATATATACAGCGTCCCTTTGTTTAATATTATCGAAAAAAACTACCTCTGTTAGATATTCCACAACATCTGTTTGCGCCAACCACTTAGTTGTAAACGTAAACCACTTTTTTGGTTGTCGGTGAACAAAAAGGTGAATACACATGTTGAAACAGATTGATACGTCTTTTGCATTATTTTGCGGGTGTCATGATATTTTAATATGAATATACAATATTTTTAAGTTTTGTAACTCCATATATAATGTATTTACACTCGTTATATTGTTTCGATATGCAGGATACTGGACTCAGGCACAACTTCATTGGTTAGATGTACGTTTAGGGAGTCCACCATTGCAATCTACGTCGAAGAAAAATCGTCGTTCAAACATCTAAGACACGAGATCAATTCGTTCTTTCCTGACACAGAATTGGACTCAACAATAATACGGTATTATCTGAATGGAGGTACTAAATGCAACTTAAATTCTGATCGTGACATCCATATGATGTTTGTCAGCCAACGACTTGCAAATGCAGACTTTATTGACATCGAAGTTGCCGAACTACCTATTAAAAAGGTAACAACACATCGCGTTGACAATGATATGGGTATAGAGCTTTGTGACCCTATAAGTAATGTCGATTGTGTATTAATGGGATACGAAGAGAACGGAAATAATGTATCTATGAAAGACGTGTGGAAGACATACATAACACAGGTTAAGCAGGTTTTCTATGGAGGAGCAAAGGAGTTTAGGCAACAATTGATAAAATACACGATTGCTGTCGGTTTTAAAATAAAATTCATTAAAAATGACAAAACTAGGGTTACCGCAATGTGCACTAAACGTGTTACATGCGGGTGCCCATGGCGTATACATGCTTCTATTTGCAAACTGAATGGCAATTTCTACGTGAGGACGTTCAATAATGTGCACAACTGTGGTGGTAATATCACGGTCAGTAAGAGTGCAATGGTAACATCTAGAGTGGTGGCATTAATCATGACAAACATGATTCGTGAAAACCCATTGTACAGGCCTAGTGACATTATACGTGATTTAAAATCCAACTTTGGTCTCGACGTGCCATATTGGAATGCATGGTACGGCCGAGAATTGGCAAGAAAGGAACTTCATGGCGACGATGACGAATCATACCAACAGCTCGTTGTGTACCTGTTTTCAGTTATTAACACCAATCCAAGGTCGCACTGCAGAATAGAGTTCGATAAGGAGACAACTCGATTTACTAGGTGTTTTGTATCATTTGGTGCATGCATAACAGGTTTTAAATATTGCCAGCCATATCTTTGTTTGGACGGGACACACTTGAAGAGTAAACACAAAGGTACACTACTAGCCGCAACAGCAAAGAATGGCGACCAAGGTGATCGATAAATATATCTCGCGTATTTGTTAATTTTTGTTTCAATTACAAATTATTTAACATTCATTATCAAATATTTATTAATTTTTTTGTGTATCAGGGCTATACCCAATCGCGTTTACTATCGTTGACAATGAGAGCGATGAAAGTTGGGGCTGGTTTGCAGAATACCTACATCAGATTCTCCAGGGTGATAGTAGGAAGATCACATTCATGTCAGACCGAAACAATGGTCTTATTAATGCAATCAGAGAATGGTTTCCTGGGCATCCTCATGCATTTTGTTACCATCATTTAAAGCACAATATCGAGGCTAAATACCCTGGCTCAAATAACAGGGAGACTCGTGATACTGTTATTAAGCTTTTTACCAGTTGTGCGTACACGTTATCAAAGAAACGTTTTCATAAGATGCTAGAGGAGCTTAAAAAGGAATGTGGTGATGTAATAAAATCTTTTCTAAGTGGTTTACCATTTGAGAACTGGGCAAATTCATACTTTCCAGGAGAACGTTATGGTGAAATGTGCTTGAACATTGTTGAGTCATTCAATTCAATGATGCTTAATGAGAGGGTACTACCTATTGCACAGTTAGTTGATGGTATAAGAGCCAGATTGATGCGTTTTATTGGCGAACGATCACACGAAGCAAGTAAGTGGAGCAATGTTCTGTGCCCTAGATATGAAAAGCTGTTGTCAAAGCATGTTGAAGCAGGGGAAAATTGGATAGTTAATCTCTCAAATGAAGATGTATATGAAGTTCTTTCAAAATTCACATGCAAGGTCGACCTTGCAGAGCGATCATGTACCTGTAATCATTGGAAGTTTACTGGCTTCCCATGTGTGCACGCCGTGACTGTTATGAAGTTCATTAACGTTGATCCATATCAGTATATTGACTACTACTTCAAGGCGGATACATTTAGGGAATGTTATTCGCACATCATACTGCCAATTGTTCAAAATCCCGATAAAATGCCTGATGAAGACGAAATTCCTTTACTACTTCCTCCGAACACTAAGAATCAACCCGGCAGGCCACGGACAAAACGGTTCAAGTCAAGTGGGGAAGTTGGAAAGATAAAATGTGGAAGATGTGGACAATTGGGTGGTCACAATAGACGTACTTGTTCTGAGAGAATATAGTTTATATTTAAAAAAATCATTCTTAGTTACGTTCAAGTATAAATAAAACCGTCAATTTTATGTATGCCGCGTGCTTAGGTAATTTCTTGTTTTTTGGATTAATTATAAAATGACAAAGCGTTGTTCTGGGAATTTTTATTTACTTATGTTCGGATATATATTTTTAGATTTTTAAATTTTTATCGTATTTTTGGAATACATTATGTAATTATAGGATCAAATATCGACCTATACCTTACATATAAAACAAATATATATCTATATATAATCACACTAAGACTAATAAAACTTTTAATGTACATATATGAATGTTTTACGTTATAGTCTTTTATTGGATTATTAAATTCAGCGTTCATGTATGTATATTATAAAACAATATGAAATATTATCATTGAATTTTATAAAACAAGCATATAAGATGGTTTACCTGTTACATTTATTAAAACCAACCCGGGCTTACACCGGGGGTCGCACTGCAGAATATAGTTTGACAAGGAGATAACTCGATCTTCTAGGTGTTTTGAATATTTTGTTGCATGCGTAACAGGTATATTCGATGGTGAATATTGTTTAAATTATAAGCATACTAAATGCAGTGTTAGCATTTTTATATTATACTATATTATGGAATATTGTTATTGAATTTTATAAACAAGTATATATGATGGTGTACCTGTGTTTTCAACTCACGTCTGACAAATAACTCAATTTTATTAGGTGTTTGTATAGTTTGGTGTATGGATAACATGTATTTTATAAGCACATTAAATTCATTGTTAGTGTATTTATATTATATACAAAATTTAGTATATTGTAATATTACACACATTTTACCAAAATTACAATGACATATTAGGAGTTCATAATATTATTACTCATTAAAATGTAACACACAATAAGTAATAATTTTGTGCAACATACGAATTAATATTACCAAATTAAAGTGTATCTATAATATGTGACTATATTATAAGCAAATTAATTTCAGTGTTATTGTATGTATAGTATACGAAAATATGGAATATTGTTATTGAATTTCATAAACCAAGTATATACGATTGTGTACCTGTTTTTAGTTATTAACGCCAATCCGGAGTCGCACTGCAGAACAGAGTTCGATAAGGAAACAACTCAACTTACTATGTGTTTTATATCGTTTGGTGCATGAATAACCGGTACATATGATGGTGAAAATCGTTTATATTATAAGCATATTAAATTCAGTGTTAGTGTTTTTATTTTATACGATAACACTGCATTTGATAATTAATAAGTGAATGTTTTATGTGTACATATTTAAATATTGTTTATATAAACATATATTCTTATACCTTATAGAGAATCCGATTTTTCAATATCTGTTATACATTTAAAAAATGGTTGAATCGAATAAATATATTTTCTAAAATTATATGTACACTTATGTCTGATATATATATATATATATATTTACATATATAGGTATTACTAGGTAACAATATGTGTACACAATAGGTGTGCCTGTTCAAATAATATCTAGTTCATTGATATATGTAAGCTTTCTCACCAATTGATTGAAATAAATAAAGTGTGAGTCTTTATTTAAGCACCATTGTTTTATCTGTACATTTTTAATGTGTAACTAAAGTTTTCTCCCCATTTGGTAATTGATAAGTTAATGTTTTCTGTGAACATTTCAAATATTGTTTTTGTAAACAGATATATTTAGTTGAATAAATATAACATATATATATATATAATCATTAATAAGTAGTTCTTATTGACAAGCCCATTTTCCAATTGCTGTTACACACTAAAAAAGGTACAGATTATTCCAATACATGTACTACTTAATTATCATTGAGATTTCGATTTCTCAATTTCTGTTATACATTTATTGAGACAATACAACTATCTAATAAATATATAAAGACTTTATAGCATTCTGTACACCTATATGCAGACTATATATATGAATTATATGTACAATATGGCCGAATCAAATAAATATCTTTTCTACAATTACATGTACCATTTTGTCCGACATATATATATAGCTATTCTTAAATAACAATATGTATACAAAATATGTGTAACTGTACAAATAATATTTAGCTCATTGATATATTGAAATAAGTAATGTGTGAGTTGTTATTTAAGCACCATTGTTTTATGTGTACCTTTTTTATGTGTAAATAAAGATCTCTCACTGATATCTATACCTTTTTTTATGGTAACTGATAAGTTAATGTTTTGGGTGTACATTTTTAAATATTGATTAAGTAAATAGGTATGTTTAGTAGAATTAAGTTAATATATATATATATATATATATCTATTTAATCATTACCACGTAGTTCTTATTAAGAAGTCGATTTTCCAATATCTGCTATTCATTTATAAATGTACAAATTATCCCAATATATGTTATATACTTATTGTTAGTTAGGCTAAAATATTGTACTTATATATATACACAGATTCAAACTTTACTACTTACCTATTATTTAGATATTTATTGTTTCTATATATGTTCAACAATTATAGGTACAATCAGCCGAAATGATATATACATACATATATATATTTTTTCATTTAACAAACAGTCACATGAATATTGTTCACTTACCCATTACACAAAGTTCAAATTAGATGAAAGAAAAATATTAGATCACTATAGAAAATATTCATAACATTGGTAAATCACAGATACTATCCCCAACACACAAAATATTCAAAATAAAAGAGATTTCACATTATAAATATGAAAACAGTGATATATCACTTATTATAGTTTATATAATATGCTAGTAGATTGTATCCATGTTCAAAATCCCATTTATCTTTCGCACTACCAAGATGCTCCATTCGAAAATTAACCATTCACTGCTTCTATGCTGGAGTTGCTTCCAACGTGAATTGGATGGTAGTTTGCGAAGCACCATCCATTGATGATTTATCTTTGGTCCGCTCCGTGTTCAGCAACTCCAGCATGGAAGCAGTGAAGACCTTTGCGACCCTTTCCCTCATGTCTCTTATCACGCTGCTTCGCAAACTACCATCAAATTCACGTCCAGCATACAGCTCAGTCATGTAATACATGACCGCTACTGCACAATCAACGCTGGAAAAAAAAGTGGTAAGATCAGTAATAATGAAAAGTCTAACATGTACTGCAAATCCACATCACATACCTGTCGTTTGATTGGTGAGGGCAGTCTGTCTTTGCTTCCAATGGATAATCCACAGTGGAACTAGCCAACCACTAAAGAGCATCGCGTTCTGTATCACTTAGCACCTGTTTGTGCTTTGACTTCCCATCATCTTTGGTGCTGAAATGATCTCTTGTCCCTTCCACTAGTGTGTAATGCATTCTCCTTCATTTGCAGTAGGAATCTCCTTATCTCGGAATGCTGCATATGGACATTTAATTAGTTTGAAACAGATAAAAGAATGCATCGAAATAGAATAATCTAATTGTCAATGTAATTGATGTCGAATTTTTAATACCATTCGGGATGCATCTCTATAGCATTTGTTGAATTCATCCCCTTTCTTACGAGGCTTCATTGGATTAATGTGGTATCATACACCCTTTCCCTTGTCTAGGTACATCATGGTGAAATGATACTTTTCCTCGTGGTGTAATGGGATCATTATATGTGTTGATCGATGTATGCTATCCAAGATGGGATCAAGTAAGAACTTGTTGATTCCAATTTCACGTCCCAAAAGTACATATTGCTGCATTTTCCAACATCTATTAGTAGGTTACCTTATAGGAAACTAGTAATCTGTAAATACCCAAATTGGTCTATGCATACTTTAACTACATAGGAATTTACAAAATTACCCAAGCAAATGTAATCAGAATAGTTGGATTAACATTGCATCCTCTGTCAACAGCTGCACCAGTTTTCAAAAGCTTCGCATACGTATTAATTACCTGCAATATAATTAGTATACTTATTAGATCAACTATAAATTATATTTAAGACAGTGAAGTTTTTACTTTTAAATGAATCTGATAGCTAATATTACATTGCTCGATAAAGAGTTGTTGTCGAGAATATCCACCATGTCCTTTACAGACAGGGACACAATGTCAAGCAATATAAGCTCGTACCTGTATATTACATTGAACTTGTTATTAAAAGAACAACTGATTTATATTGCACTATAAATATTATGTAATGAAATCATATAACGCATCAGGCAGTTTATTCATACCCGGGGGATTTATCCGTCAGTATAGTTTGGAGCTTCATCTTAGTTTCGGACTCAAGATGCTTCGCTATTGATGTTTTATTGACATTGAACTGCTTTGAAGGCCTTCGTGACTTGGTTTTATTCGTATCTTCAATGCAATCGTCAATATTAACAGGGTTAATTTTGTCCCCATCACCCGGCACAGTCGCACGATGTATCGTCGCAGAAACAGACCTCCGAGTCTTTCTGATATGATGATCATTAAGTGTCGCGTAGTCAGTCACCCCTATATCCTTACGCTTTCGGTCGGTGCAGTGTTTGCCATCACCTTGTGTGGCTGCTTTTCCTCTCAGACCTCTCTCGACAACACCTCTGGCAATTGAACCCTGTTCTGGTTCCAATTTTGGAACAGGAACGCTTGGTTCATTTTCCTTAAGCTCAGACTGCAATGTACGATTTATTATTGTAAGCTCGTCGTTCACTGACTGCACTTCCACCAATTTATCCATAAGCTTCTTATTAAATACAACCAACTCATCAAAGTCTTTCCTCTTCCTCTCAAACACGGTGCGCAGATGGTCCGCTTCACCTTTTGCATTGTCCATCCCCCTACGCCACCTCTCTGCTTCTTCTTCTAGTCTGTTATTATTGTCAACCCAACTTAGTATTTCACCATCCTTTGGGTCATCATGTCATAATTGGTATGTTGGAGAACCTCAATTGCAACTTTCAGCTTTTCATTTTCAACTTCGAGTTCCATCAGCCTTTCATCTGTTTCAACACCTGAGCTGGTATTGGCAGCACCTTTTTTGGTTGATGCTACTTGGGATACGTGCAAGTTGAAAGAGGGAATACCACTATTTTCAACCGTGTCGGTCTCTCTTTTCCACTTACTTCTGGATTTTATAATACTGTGGACTGTATCCGCAACATCTAAGCTCGAGCATCTCTTCTCAAGTTCATAAGCAGCTGTACGAGACTCATCGAGTAAGCAAAGAAGCGTTCTAACCCATGTCTCGCTTCTCTCAAGATGACCCTCGTTACTCTTCAATCGAACTGCCATCTCATTTGCCATGTCCTCGAGATTATTGCATCGGGCCTTCAGTTCATTTATCTCAATGTCCCTCCGCTTTAACTCCTCGATCGATTTTATGTAATTGTCGGTTAAATGCTCGTGTGCAACCATCAACTTCTTGAACTCAGTGGTAGCATTGTCATCCACTCCGGATATTAATTGGCCAATCATGTCACAGCTGATTGACAACTTCGGGGGAACAAATGGTACAAATACATGACTCACTGTATAGTTGTAAGATGGCCCTATATTTCGACATGAAGAAGCTACATTGACATTGGGAACTCTTGTTCTGGTTGGATTTATCGTCACACCATCTGCTCTAATCGAAGTTTCTTTTGGAAATTCTATTGTGCTAGAAGGATTACTCGGAGTATACCCACTCGGTGGATTACCATATATAGGTGGGGGCGCAGTTTGTTCATCCAATTCAACTCGAACATCAGCTTCTTCTCCGACTGTATTAACATTATCCGTGACTTTCGCCTTTGACAATTTTTGTGCTGAATCAGATTTACTGACACTGTATTTAGAAAAATTTACATCAAAAAAGGTTTGTACACCTTCTGAACCCTTAACATTCTCAGATTCGCCTTTTCCGTTAAACATATTATTCACCCCATCATTAACATCCTCTTTTGGTTCTGAAGTGTTTGTATCCCGTATGTCGATACCCTTACACTTCGATGATTCTGTTCCTTGCACGACAGGGATACTCGCCATTGCTCTTGGCGCCCTTGATCTTTTTCGAACTTCAATTTCGATGTCAGATACGTTTAATATTGCGCCAATGTTGTCCACATCAATTACATACTTATCTATTACCTGAGTTAATGAAATTTTACAAAAAAAAAAATGAATATGGTTTTTTGTTTGTCAAAATATACAAGTAAAGTAACAGATAATATGATACATGCCTTCACAGGTTTCACATCTGCTTGCTGGAATGCCTTCTTTAGTTTTCGTATGTCCCATCTCACAAACAATGGCTTGTCTTTATCCTCAGCCTCATCTGGATCTATGAACATGGTAACCTCACAAAACCAGTACTGAAATGAATAATCAGTTTAATAGGTCATCATCAGTTACTAAATATGTTAATCACTACTAACAGAAATAAAGATGTCCACACTAACCATTAATAGTGGTACACATCCCGTTACTGTCGATGGCCTGCTTGCCTTTGCTATTATTGATTCCATCAGCCATTCATAGATAACCAATGCCCAGTTATAATTATTCATCTCATTAATGCTGGACATCAACTTTGCAAGGAACCATGGGATAGAAGTACCGGTATTTGGAAAAAAAACAGAATTACACAACAGGATACACATTAGTTGTGTAACTCTATCCACATCTATAGGGCTAACCATGTGTAATCTGCTGACTATCTCACGCTCCACCTGAGTTTTTTGTAGCTGTCCTCGGTTTAGAATACGAGTATTATGGATACCAGCATCTATTTGTTGATTACCAGATATATTTATTCTATCACCCAAACAAGGTACTCCAAAGATCTTAGTTACCCATGTAGGGGTCAATTTCACATGTTTCCCACCAAAAACAAATGTACCAGTAGGGGCGTGATAGTAACGAATTATTCTAATGATGTCCAAATCAGATTTGCGATGCTTGGTCGTTTGAATAAGCCCATGATTGTACATATCAAATAAGGCGTAAAACGGGGTATTCATCATTGAGTTAACATGTACAGATTTCAGGCCACCCGCTTTGAACAAGACCAGCGAACGGGCAAAAGATATCATGTTAGACCGAAACTGGTCTGTTGTGACTATCGCAGCTTCACCATCTATTTGTACCGGTTGTATAATATGTGAAAGAGCAGTCAAGTTAGTTCAATATATAATAAGTACCATACTATTACGTTAGTCCACTTTATTTTTTTATTATAGATTAAAAGCAAAGAATACCATAGCCGCCGCACGGCATTTACAATGTGCAGTAGGTCGAGCCCTCTTAGTTCCCTTTTTATCACTAGACGCTTCCTCATGATGTATCTCAGGTTTCGAAATATTATTCACCACTGCAGGAGCGACCTGTTGATACATTTAAGCAGTAGTTTAACTTTAACCCACATCTTATCTTTTTAATAATAAACATGTAATTTACAAACGCGTAATCAGTTATAACCTACCCTGCTCTTTGGTATATTCAACCGTGGACTTCTTCTTCGGTTAATTACATCTTGTTGCCTTTCCTGTATCATTTAACATAAACTATTAAGTAACTACAAATCGATAGTGAGTTGCACAAATATATATTATTATTAATTTATATGGTTTTCAAATGTACATGTCGTTATAAATGATATGCAATAATATACGTAAATAGCATTATCAGTATATCGTCGATATCTAATCAGGTCATAATCAGGTTACAAGCCATCGAGAATAATTAAGTATGGTATCCTTAAACAGATATCCAAATGTGGTCCCAACATAAAAAACTGGTCCTGTTATTATATCCCCTTTAACTGTTTAGTTACTTATTAGAGGAATCATCTATATATATTATCAGATATTACAAACAGCCTCATATCCAAGTTATAAAAGCATCAATACCAGTCACATTTTACATTTATAAAAGAAAGGTATTAAACTATTGTATATTGTTTCATTACACAAATCACAATACATATGGTGATATAACGACTTATATAGGTAAATATATCGTATAATTCTTCAAATATTTAGGACATTTATCAGAAAAGAAAAGGGCAACATAGAACTACAATTCATATATACAAATACGGTTACTATATTAGAAAAGCATTAGGCAGCGACTATATCATTAGTCCATAATTATCATACATAAATCAATTACTTACCCAATGTACGAGGGTGTTACTATCTATTTATGAATTAATAGCTAGTATTAGTTTAGGTAAACTATATATGAAACAAAAGGGTATACGTTAAGATAATTATTCAGCAAAACTAAAAACTTTTTTCGTTATTAGCTAGTATTTTTTTAGGTAAATTATATATGAAACAACAGGGTATACGTAAAGATAATTATTCGGCAAAACTACAAACTTTTGTATATTTCCTCATATATTATACTACATGTTATGAGATGCATTATCTGTTTGGTTAATAGTATTTCAAAGCATTATAAACTAATCCCCAAAAATTAGGGCTTGTATCACAAATAACAATATACAAAAACAGATACTCGATGCCTGACCCAAAACAAATTAAAAATCTTGTACCTATTCTACCTGGTTGGCCATCAGCACTACCACACGGCGAAGGAATTTAGCCTAGTTTGATTTATAAACTAAAACTTTTGCAATGGGTTGTTCAGACTCACTGTTTATATCGTACCTAATTTATATATAAACAGAGAAGGAGAATCAACTCGGGACTGAATATCTTCGGAGGATATTGAATCGTATCTGTTTTCGCCGTGATTAGCACCAAGATTGTAGTTGTCAATCTGTTTGGTATATTAACCGTTGATTAGCTCTGTATTCATTATTAACGATATTAATATTAACCTTGGTATAATTGCTTACGATTCAAATATATGTCGTTGAAATAAAATTTCACATCAAATATGGAAACATATCAATATAAGATATTAGGCCCTTAACGGGTACATTGACCCGTGGTGGCCCACTTTATCCGAATGGTTTAGTTTACAAAATAATATTTTCTTCTTTAATTCGTAGTGATACATTCCATTTTCCTTTTAATATATCCAAAGTTACTAATTGGACGCGTTCTTATTTTTATGTTAAATATTATATAATCAATATATTAATTTTAAAGAATTTGTAACTTTACTTTTTTATTTCAAACATTGTTAACGTCATTATAATAGGTTACATTAAATATGTTGATTCATAATATTATATATAATAAAAGTTATATTAAATACTGACAACATATAAAACAATAAACATATTTGTTTATAAAATAGTGTGTCATAAAATGTGAAATCTATATAATGTTATTGTATCTTAAAAATGCACGCCTATCTTAATAACATATATATGTGGGTTATAATTTAATAGAGATATATTATTTCCATTTACACACTCATATTTGAAATTTCATATTACTTGCATGTGTCTAGATGATTTCCATTACTTGACATATGTACAATGTATGGATTCACATATATACAATGTAAACTATTATATAATATAATAATTTTACGTCATCATGAATGCAACAACATTGTATCAATACACGTACAATGTTATAACATGTGTTTCATTACAGATTAAATTGTATAACATTGTGTATCCCGACAACGTATAATGAATGTAATTCAGTTGTTTTAAAACACAATTATCAGTATATAAAATATTACTACTATTCGATGTCTAGTACCACATTAATTTATAATAAAATACATATAGTATACATGGAATACAATTAGAATATTATAAACTGAGTTTCTTTAGACATAAAATAATATTACATTACGTATCCCCATAATGTGTAATGAATATATCTTTATTAAAATTACGTCTGAGACCCTATCTAAACCAATAAAAAACGGATTGATTATTATATTCTATTTAAAATATTAATAAATTTTACATTTATATTAATATGTTTATGTATCTGTTAAATGTATACTAGTTTCGGTACTATATACAAATATATATACATACATCTGTGCAATAATTTGATACTATATGCAATATATATATATGTTGCATATATCTGTTTAATGCAGATGGTGTGGCTTTATAGTAAATAAATATATCTATATACATTTTCATATTTTGCACATGCTTAATCTTTGTAACTGTCTATAATCAAAGTAACGGTAATCTAGTTAAAATATTATTAAATGTTACATTTAAAAAATATCTCTATGTATCTGTTTACAATACTAAGTTATAATTAGTTAAAATGTGATTACATAATTGTTTACGAGTTGATATTATATTTATGGTGTAGCATTCTGCATTCACTTGTTTATATCATATTCTATATTGTACACTAAATAAATATCTTTAATATATCTGTTTAAAACTTGAGCAATAATGATTAGTTAAAATTATATTATATAACTCTTCATGGTTTGATAACATATATACAATGTAAACTATTACATGTCGTTAAAAAAAAACAAATACGATCGTTATTGCCGACCATATATAGTATAATAAGTTTTACGTCATCGTGCATGCAACAACATTGTTTCAATACACGTAGAATGTTATAAAATGTGTTTCATTACACATAAAATTGTATTAAATTATGTATCACCACAATGTATAATTAGTGTAATTCAGATGTTTTAGAACACAATTATTAATAGATAAAATATTACTACTATTCGATGTTTAGTACTACATCCATTTGCAAGAAAATATAATAAAGTACCAGAGATTATGATTCATAGAACTAAGAGTAAATGGGTTATTTTTGACGATAATTTAGACGTATTGTGTTATAGCAAATGCATGTAACATTGCATCCACAACTACTAATACAACCACAACTAGATTACGAATTAAACTGTCTTGTTCAATATATCTATATAATTTAGATGTTTTAAAACACAATAAAACACAAATATTATACATACAATTATAAATCGACGGCTACTAATACACCCGTTTACAATAAAACACATATATTATACATGAAATACATGCAATTATACACGTGATTACATATACGTACATATCATGTATACGCATTTTTTAATATCACAAAATGCAGTTTCAAATTTTATGTATGTATATTACAAAATTCATTATGAAAAATGTACTAACATAATATATGTATTCATGTAATTGACACATTTATTTATATAAACATTAAGTTAAATATATTGATTCCTAACAACATATGTAATGAAAAATATATTAAATACTCTAAACATATAAAACCAAATATGTATATGTTTGTACAATAAGGTGTCTTAAAATCCAAGACAACCTTATTACATCTATACGTGCTTTGTTTTATTGTCATCAACGCACAAGTCCATGTAAGATTACCAGAAGCATACATAAATTTGTTTCGACATTAATTGTAACAATAATTTTTAGTTATAAGGATATCGATACATAGATTTATCAAGATATTGAATATTGTTTATGATTAGTATAAAGTATTATAAAATATAATATTATTGTACCTGTTTATATGTTACACGTAGATTAGAAGTTTCATGTAACATATACTGCGTACATTGAAATTTGATAAATATATATATGCTAGCATGTTCATATAATTATATTAAATAAATAATTGAATAAACTGTATATGATTATAATAATTTTAATTAACAGTAATAAACTACTAAACAATTATATTATCACCAAATATTGTAATTTGTTTATAAAATTCCAACTACATACATTATAAGTTTAATGTTACATATATTTATTAACTGATTATTATGAATATTAATTAAATTTTATATAATATGTTTCAATCAAAGGGGTGTTTTAATAGTTTCATATTAATATAAGTACAACACTAAGATATATACATTGAAAATAAAGATATATGTATATAAATATACGTATATACAATTATCACGTAATATATATAAATATATATGTTAAATCATTTTTATGTCTATGGATTAAATTTACGAAGTATGCTTCAAATTATATTAAATAACTAGTTGTATAAATTTAATATAATTGTAAGAATAATTATGGATTGCAACAGTTAACTAAATAATTATACTATTACAAAATATTTGTATATTTTCTAAATTACGGGAAAATGAAATATGAACTCCCTCCAAATATGAGCAACCTAATTCTTAAAAACTCACGCCAATAGTACTGTATATAAATTAACATTCACAGCAAGATACAATAAAACAACAAAACCAAAGAACTTCACCAGACTGATATAGTAAATGGTAATGGGATTCATTTGTTACTGCGGGTTTCAAACAGTCACTAGGACTTCGACAACACCACAAAACCCTGGCCGTCGATTTCTCACATGTCCCAAACCATCGGTTAGTTTAAATTTTTATAGATATTCGTATTTTCGGTCAATATTTATGATATACAACTCACAAATGTTTTCTAAACAGAACTCTTCATGTGGATTTTTCCTTTGGGAGGACATCGCTATTTGGATTCATAACAGCCAACGTGTTGCAAAACGGGAGAAGTTTTTGTGGGTTGTATTGTTTATATGTTTTTACATTATATGGTTGATGTCTACATATGAAAATTGAAAAGCCTGATATGTTATATATATATAATATAGTAAGTAGCCTTTTTAATTATATCTGTTATATGCAGAATATGATTAAAAGCCGGATTATGTATTTGAATTTCTATCTATAACAAATAGGTTTACGTAATTCACGTTTTGTATAAAGAATGTGGATTCTTTAATTTAGGTAAGTATACTTTGAAAACATCTAATCATATATAGTTAAAACATAAATCGAATTCCATTATACATATTGTAAAATACAACCAGAAAATCACGCAAATTAAGACTCTCAATCATAGAGCAAATTCAATAATAAAACATTCCAAATTATAATTAATTACTAGTTATAAAAAACTGTTAACATGTCTGCAACATTACCAAATTTAACAAAATTATAATTTGTTCAAAGCAAAAACAACAAAACCATAAAAAAAAAAAACATACCATCCAAAAAAAAACCATTGTTATCCATCACCATTCACTTGCCAGGGTACGGATTGTTTGTTAAAGAGCCGTGGGCATATCATTCATCGTCATCTTCACTGTATCCTCGTCCAATCTCATTCACATCAAAGTTCGACCCAGAAGACGACGACTCAGATGTAGACAGATCCTCATTTTCCTCACGCTCTATATCTTCCATATCCTCAAGCCATGGTGCATCATCGAATTGTTCATCATCGTCACTGGATTCTTCACCTTCATTGTCCTTATCAGAATCACCATTCTCGTTCTCCTCATCACCATCTTCATCATCTTCGTTTTCTCCCATATCGTCTTCATCATCTGCTACCAGAGCATTCATTTTATCCAATGATGGATCATTGGATCTATCATCTTGACACAGACGTTGGTTTTTGGGTTGATCTTCTCCAACACTGGGATTGTTTAAGTTTTGGTCTGGTGATGATTCAGATGAATTTACCAACGTTCGTTGTCTTTTATTTGGTTCTAGAATTGCTAGTGAAGAGGTTGTACGCTTTAATATTCTATCTGGACTCTCCATTGGTACAACCGGTTTCTATAAACAGTTACAAATGATATATCTGTTTGGATAATTATATATTGTAACCGATGACCGCATATCCATCGGAACAGTCGCATATTCATTAATGCAAGTATCGGAATGCGTGGGGACGTGTCTGTTGATGATTCCGGTGGATAACATAATTCGATGTCTGAGCATTCGTATATCTGTTTTAACGCGTTTCAAACATGTATGATACGTTTTCCAATATAAGTGATAATTATCTTTTATTAATCATATTATTATATATATTAAATGCTTATTATGATTATTAATGTAAATATATATATATATATATATAAATATATTAACTGTTATTTAGTATATAAGCAGCAATCGTTTTAGTCAATATCATATATAATTTTTTTTAAAATTTAAATTGTATGTATGATATGCCAATATCAATATTGTATATATCATTTATGTTACATGAAACAAATTTTATAATACAAATATTACACACAACACTTAAAAATTGATAAAAAATTAAATTTTATACAAACTTTTTTAAAAAAAAAAATTCGTATATTGTTTGATATTTTGAAAATCTTATTTGATGATTACATATTTTCAAATTATATATAAGTATCTGTATAAGTATGCATCAAAATTTACTTATATAGTGTGGATCAAAAATTATGCATATTAAATAAAAAAAAGGTAATTATAGTATGTTAACTGAAAAATTACACAATTATGGGAAGAATATTTACTTATAGTTTCCTTATTTATGCCACAAGGGTAATTTAGTCTATAAGAAATGTCCTAATTATGGCGCTATAATTATTTAGGGCAAGAAGGACATGTTACTAATATATCGATCTATCGTGTCCTTAAGTTTAATTAAGTATGATTACAGGGAGGTAAAACTAATTGCCCCTAAATTCAAATGGAACTGTTATAATGCATGCATTACTCCTTCCATTTCTAATCAACAATATATCTATGATTGATTTCATATTTATTATAAATGCAATATTCACAATAAATTATTTAGAACAAAACTAGATCTTTCTCACAATGCCCCTTCATCCTTCCCTTACCCTCCAAAGAAAATATCATTAGGCTCTTTGGCCAAGAATTTACCGGTGACTCCTCCACTACCACCCCTACCACCACCGCCAACTCCCCACCACCTCATGCATGCTAACTTGCACCGTGATGCAAAGGACAATTTGCCCGAAGAACCCAACCGAAAATTCAAGTGCCATTACTGCTGCCGTAACTTCCATACCTCCCAAGCTCTTGGTGGCCACCAGAACGCGCACAAATGTGAGCGCCAGCATGCCAAGCGGGCCTACCTCCACTCGGTCGCTATGGCCCAAGTTGGCCTCTCAAACTTTTATGGCCTTACCAAGTACCACCACCACCGGCAGGGGCGGATCCAAGAGTCGGCTAGGGCGGGTTTCGGGCCGTCCCCAAAAAAATCAAAAAATTTAATAATAAAATTATATGTATAATAATATAGGAGTTTTTGTGCGAAAAATTATAAGTTTAAGGTTTATTAAAGTAATAAATTAAAATATTTAGAAAGTAAGTGTGGGTTAAAAAAGTTTGTTGAAAACATTGATTTGGATTTGTTCATAAATGATTTTGATTCACAAAAGGATAGTAGGGTTCAACTTCATTAGTTTATATAATGTATTTTTTTGTGTTACATGTGACTAGATATAGCAAAAAACATCTTTTGTCTATTTTAAATCTCTAATTATGATATGCTATTATATAAGTGTTTAGTATTTTTATTTTTTTCATTCAAATAAGTACTTATTTTTTTATTGTTTTTAAGTCAATATTTAATAAATACTTTAAAACTCCCGCATATTTCTTTTTGGTCTAACCCGCCCTATGGAAAAATCCTGGTTACGCCACTAACCACCGACTCACCTCGGCTCCACCGATGGGTTACCGTTATGACTAGGTTTTATACGAGCCACTGCACGTATAATTCTCAGCCACCAGCTTATAATGGGAATCCTTTGGCTTTGTGGAGAATTCCGGCTCGTGAACCAAATCAACAATCTTTTACGCCTTTGGTATATGACTTTAAGCCGATGCAGATCACCTGCTCGAGCTCTCAGAGGCGCCTTATATTCGAGCCCAGGCCGAGTGTGTAGGACCGCGTGAGTTTGGACCTTCATTTGTAGCAGTTTGAATTTTTTTTCTTATTTTTTGGGGGAGGAAATAAAATGTTTTATCTTCTCATGGATGACAAAATGCTTCCAAGTGCAATTCTATATATATTTTAAAGGTGCCAAAAATAATTAATTCTTATGGGACGCTAAAAAATGAAATGACTATTTCTTTGTTCAAACTTCTTATAAAAATTCTTTATTTGTCTAATTATAGTTCGGGACTTTGTAATCAAAGGGAGATAATTTATAAACTTAACGGTAATACCACACACACAAAATATAGGAGTCTTCATCGTTAATGCATTACATAAACAAATCAACATGGAAAAAATTTTCAGTACACATGTATTATATGCTTACTACTCATTAGCATGCTTCTTCAGGATAATACATTCTTGAAATTTTACAGTACAATGCTTGAGAATCATATGGACAAGAATTTTGCAGTACGTTGAGAGACTTTACAAATTAGCCCACATTTAATTTAATTTTTTTTTTCAAATAAGAAATATTACTAGGTTGTTAGGAGCAACTCTAAGTCCTGGTCTTAACCCAAGTAGTCAAGAGTGCGGCATATTACAGTGCACAAATGTTTGAATTCCCCTCTCTCATTAAACTCTTGGATCGTATCATCGTTTGTATTAGAAAAAAAAAAAGGGCAACTCCAACTCCTTATAGATATTTTACTCAAATTTGAGAATAAATTAATTTGAGGGAAAAGTCATATTTGATGAGAAACTACTCTCCAATTTCTTCCCATGTTCTATATCTTTGAGTGTTTAAATCCACTGAATGCTAATTATTTTAATTTTTTTATAAATTTATACTTTTGTTTTATGATTATTGATGTTTGGGAACCCTATTCTTCTCCCTATATTTATGCATACGTTTGGGGAGTTTTCAAATATGAGAAGAAGATAGGCGAATGTTGGTGCAACATTTTAATTAATTTTTCCTTAAATTTAAATTTAGGAATACATTTGGAGAATGATTGGTGTAATTAATATTATACAAATGAGTATAAGCGTATATGTTGAACGTGTGTTAAATGTGCTGAAGCAGATATCTTTGTTCATTGTGAAAGACACGTACGTGTATTTTAGTATGTAGAGCATCTATTGTTCCTACTCGATCGTAGGTTCTAAGACTACTCACTAAGGGTTCGTTGGGTTCGAATTTTAAATCATTTTCGAAATGTTACATTTTATTTCAGAAAAATTTTAATATTTGGTTCAAGTTTTGAGCTAAGAATGCATCATTACAGGAATGCGATATTCCTTCAAAGTTCTCTCTCTTAAGTGGATGGAAATAGATGATTGCTTTAGGTATTTCTCTTTAAATTTTCTCCTAAGATTTCCTCTTAAGATCAAAATATCTCTTTTATATACCAAGACAATTTTATTTTTTTCATTTATATTCTTTTTAAAAGAAAAAAAATTGTCATTAAACTTTTTATTTTTACTATTATTATTATTATTTTATTTTCATTATTAAATACATATAATGACTTTTCATAGTTCTTAACAATATAAAAAACATAAAATTTGCCTTTGTAAAATTGTTAAGACTATTCTTTTAATTCTATAAAATAAAGATTATTTTGGTAATTCATACGTATTTCATTCTTATTATAATCATTACACTAGAAATAGCAAATATGAACGGTTTTACTCCGTGCCAAAAATGGAAAATCGGGAACGGTTTTGAAAGGATCATAATCGTGCCAATTTTGTTTTTTTTTTGCCCCAGTTTCTTATTCATCTAACACGTGTCATTTTTTATTTGACCACTTGTGACTTTTGTATTTGTCCACATGTAGTTTTCTCATTTGTCCACATATAAGCATTATATTTGTCGCGTGTCAGATATATATTAATAGACATGGACAATTGGCACCGTTTTGGAACGGTTTTCAACCATGCCAATTAAAAATGCAATTTTCTAGGAACCTATTTTTTTTAGCCATATTTTTGTGACTTTTTTCCCATGTTACACACCATCAAATCTCAAACAAAACCCCACAATTTAATCCAAATTAACACCACCATATATATTTCAATTAAAAATGACAATCTAATCTATATAACAATCCCCAAGTAGTAATTAGTAATACTACAATGCACAAAACATTGATGTTAATGAAAATACAAGTTAAATCTAATACTGGAATGTGTAAAACCTTCGAAGTTCAATTACATTTCCCATTTGCTAACATTATCGCCCACAAAATATGCTCTTTGATTTGATTTAAACTTCTTCTACATATCGCTAACTTTGTTCAAAAAGAGCTTTTTTGCTTATCATTCACTTCTAGAATTCGACGTTACAATAGAGAAGAATTCATGTCTGAACCAAACATAAGAAATGCCTCCTAAATAATAGGAGAAAAACTTTTCAGAAATCTAGAATAAGTTCATTACATTTCTAAAACTTGAATAAAACGAGCCCTAATTAAAAAAAATTCATCTAACCACCTAACTGTGATCTGATTAACTATAAATATATTATCACTGGTTATCACGTGACCTCTATTGTAGACACCCCAATTTGCGACTTCCGCAAGAACCTTTATTTTATTACTAAGTTATTCTCCATTTTTATGCTTAAGTTTTGATTTGATAGTTTGGCCTTTTTTAGGCTTATTTTGCCTTTTTTGCCCACTTTTTTAAATCCTACATTGGATGGGAACTAAAAATGATGCCTTGAGTGAGATCAATTACAATGATGAGAGAGAGAGAGAGGGAACCAATTCAAAAGGTGAGAGAAAAGGTAAAAGATGAAAAGTTAACGACATTATTATTTGGGATTTAGCTCTCCTCCATTACACCTTCCATCTAATTTTTTCCAACAGAGTTTAGTTGGAGGTTTGAACGGATTAATTTGTTCACGAAACTTAGTGAAGATGATCGCTACAATGATTAGATCATCTCCACAAAATTTCATCAAAAAATTCAAACCGAAAGTAGGTGAGATGATCTTTAAAATCTTTAATTGTCGAAAATGAACATATGTATTAAAATTTTAGTCCACCCACTTCCGGTTTGAATTTCTTGATGAAATTTTGTGGAGATGATCTACCATTGTAGAGTTTGTCTCCATTAAGTTTCGTGAAAAAATTCATCCATTTAATCCACCAACTAAAACTCCATTAGACGAAATTGGATAGAAGGTACAATGGAGAAGAGTCAAGTCCTATTATGTGCACGAAGGAAGTAACGCAGTTTCATATATCCTTTTAATTGAGTAATGACGCGGCAAGCTCTAATCTGCTTATTTCAAATCCAGGGTTAAGATTTTAGTAACTTTATTAGTGCCATCTTTTAAGCAATTTTAAAGGATCCAATTCATTCCATCCTTGTGTTTTAACAACACCACCATATATCCTGTCAAAAAAAAAAAAAAAACACCACCACCATATAAATATATATATACACACACAACAAAACACCTCATACATACAAACAACTAAATATATCACGTAATTTTTTTCTTCTCTTTTTTGAGGCATCTACGTAGTTAAATTTATGTTTACATGCATTAAATAATGCACAATTATTATATTTAACAAAAAACGAGTCTTTCTTTATTGACATACATATGTTTAAACATTTTCAATAAAGGGGAAATCCCAAAATTTTATGTTTAACCGTAATATATGTTAATGAGGGGACTAGCTTATAATAAATTAAATCAGGTTCTTTTACATTATTGGGACTTGGGAAGCACTTCTCTGACCCTTCCCGGCTTTTTGAAAATACTGTCTAAAAAACAAGCCTTAAGAAAATTATTGTCCTCCTAATTAAAATACTTGTACGTCCTAACGAAGATGGTGCTCAGATTGCATCTTCATTTGTACCTTATTTTATCCAATAGCTTTTAACTCTCTAGGTTCTATATAGAAAGTTGACCTATATTAAACCATTAAATTAATGTCCCAGGCTTGATCGGCCATAGAGAACTTTTGCTCTACATTTTCATAATAATTTGTCTTTCAAATATAGCCCATTTTTTATTTATTTTTTTGAAAAGTTTTCTTATTTATCTGTGTTTGAGTGGTACGTGGAGTTTCATCTCCATCTTGATGATCCTATGTCTCAAGATTGATAATTCACATATAATGTCTCACATCAATCATGTATTGAGCTTGGATATAAAATGCAGTGTCTCAGCTTTTATATCTATACATACAGTTTTCTACCCTCTTTAGTATGAAATATATATATTAACATGTGCCCTACGGATATATTTTAAGAATTTAAAAATGGAAAGAATAAATGACAGACAAACACTAAACACAGGCAGAGATAAAACCTAGAAAGCACCAAATTAATGCTTTCAGTAAGTGGAGTTTTTAACATGTGCACTTCTGGTACAAATTAACGATTCAACAAATCCAAACATTGTATAATTAAAACCATTGAAACCCTCTACCTAGCTTGTAGAAAATATTCACTACTCCCGAACACACATATATCACATAAATGAGTTTGGGGATATATTTAAACACAACCGTACCCAAAATACACACCTTTTCGAAATTAGTTCACAGAACAAAGACATGGTGGAGATGGATCGAAAGCAAATCTGACAGAGGGTTGTGTTGGAGCGATGACGTGCGTGGAAAAAGGGAAGGAAAAGAGATAGCACGAGTCTGAGATTAGAATGAAAATCAATATAAATATTATTCAATTATAAATAATAATATTAAACACTCAGTAACGGTTGTATTACTGAATATTTTAATTTCCGTCTGGACTACATATATCAGTAACGGACTTAGTGCGTTACTAATACAAAAAATAGTACTAATAGTGATAATTAAAACCATTGAGCTTGTAGAAAATATTCACTACTCCCGATATATCACATAAGAATATTGTACCCCATAGTTGAGCACCAAATTAATAACTGCACATATTGTTCATATATATATTTGTTTGCCTCCTACATATATCATTGGACGTACTATAGTAGAGTACCATGAGTCCATATTGACAGTTATATAGCAGCACAAAATTTATTTTATCTTCATGTACTCATCATTTATACACTAAAATCTAACTATCACTTGCACCTAGATAATCTCAATAAGCCTTCACCAATTACAACATGTTTGGATTAAAGGACTATCAGATACACGAGCGAGTGACTAAGTACAAAATTTCCTCGAACATAATTTCATCACTGCGTGGCTATATTGCGAGCACATATATAGCTATTGCAGATCAAAGAACAAACGTTAAACCATATGATACAAATTTTCACAACAATATAATGCTATGGCAAGGTTATAATAATTGTTTTAGCAACAGATGTTTTCTTCTTTTATGACCTATATCTATATATAGGTACCCTCAGGCATATGAAGTGATAGAAATAGAGTAATCCCATAAACTTTAAAGGCTATATGAAACCCGAAACCCAATTACCAAATCAGTACAAATTGAAAGGATGACACCCATAAAATCTGTTAGTAGTTTGTACCATAATGCATAAGTTTAATAAACATACATCTATATTATATTATATTATATTATATATGCATATAACCATATATATATACAGATTATTTCTCCTGCGCACAAATGCGTACGCATTTCTGCAAATGAGCGGGACCCACATGCTTTTCGTAAACAAGAGGGGCAATTTAACGGAAAGAGAGTTACGGCTTAAAAGAAAAAAACAAAAGAAAAATAAGACATGTACTTTTTCTCTCATCTAAAAATAGACAGTTTCTCTCTTTGCTGGTTGTCCCTCTCTCTCTACGGCCTCAACTCTCTCAAATTCCATTATTCCATTGTCGGGTTTCTCTCTACTAAAGTTACAAAAAAAAAAGACATTTGACGGGTTTCTCTCTCTACTGAGCTCCAGATCCGACTTTTTTATCACACTTTTAGTACCATAAACTGGAGAAACAAACAAGAGCTTATGTTAAGATAGTAAGGTGGAAAGTGGAACCATCGCTTTTAATTTATGCTCTCGTAAACTTGCATCTAGCAACAAAGATCAAAGTGATAATGTTCTTCACCACCCCCACAAGTTGCAAAGTTAGAGTTTTCATGATGATGTAACTTCCGACAATCTTTATGGTGCTACCCATGTTCACCTCTATGATGGAGCCTGGATCAGGTCTTATTACTTATTCGGGCCCAATAACATTTTTCGGTAGCATATCTCTTCGATCAGATAATAGCACGACCAGTACCCGATCCCTCGCCTTCCCCGTGTAATTTTTCAAAAATACCCCTTTTGCCGCAACTTGCAGATATGAAACTTTTGTGAAACCACAGAGGATGGAGGCATGGGCTTCTTTGCTGTAGATTCTGAATGATTATATTTTGTATTTATTTATATAGGTTTTTAGTGCAAATATAAAAAATCATCATATTTTACAAATTTGAGTAAGGTAAATATAAATTTCTATCACCCCTTAGGTTTGTTAAGGAGTTTGTGACAGTTCTTGAGGTCCTGTTTTGAGTTTGAGTACAAACTACAAAGCTTGCAGGTTGCAAGAGAAACCCGTCAATTTTTATTGTTTTTTAGTAACTTTAGTAAAGAGAGAAACTCGGCAATGGAGCAATGGAATTTGAGAGTTGAGGTCGTAGAGAGAGAGATGAACAACCAGTAGAGACAGAAACTATCAATTTTTAAATGAGAGAGAAAGTACATGTCTTATTTTTCTTTTAAGCCGTAAATCTCTCTCCGTTAAATTTCCCTCCTATTTACTGAAAGCATGTGGGCCCCGCTCCTTTGCACAAATGCGTATGCATTTGTGTCCAAGAGAAATAATCTTGTATATGTGTGTGTGTGTGTGTGTGAAGGAAAAAATGGAACGTACTTCAACGGCAGAATGGTGCAAACTGGGGTGATTGTCCATTACCTATAGCCTTGCTTTTGAAAAATGGAAATATACATGTTAGGCATTTCAGCGAACAACTAATGTGCAAAAACTATCAACAATATATACAAAGAGAAGTATAGAGTTGAGATTAGAATCCACTGTTGTTTTGTGCTACAGTGGTTAATCTCGTAACAACTCAGCTAACGGGCTATAATCAAATTGTTATCATTTAATCCTCCAACTATATGCACCAATGTCAATTAATACACTTGGCTGGTATATATAAATATCTGGCATAAAAATTGACATATCAAATGTGACCATATATTATATAAAAGATTTTATCACATTTCATTCTAACCAATGAGTGATTGACAAAATACTATGTCAAATTTTTATGTCCTTGTAGAATTACTTGCAAAATAATACACGCTCGATATCAAAATTTAACCAACACTGAATTAGCTTATTATGTCCCCTTATCCCTCCAGATCAAAACTAATAATGGATGGCGAACAAAAGAGTCTGAATCGAATCTTACCACGACACGTCAACTTATTTTTTCAATTTCTAAACAAATTAATTATTATTTTTATTATTCTCCATCTTATCATCAAACAGAACCGAAGTTATAATTTGTGAGGTCAATCTTAAAACATTAAGACTTTGATAACAAGATAAAAAATAATATAAAAGGAATCGATTTTTGGGAAAAGTTAAAAAAATAAGTTAGTGAATGTTGTGACACGCTTTCCATCTTATACTTACTTTTATAAATAGATGTTCATGTTATCCATCCTCCTTTATTTTTTGTGAAAAAAAATTCAAATTAATTTTTTCCTTGGAAAAAGCCAAAAAGAAAGAAAGCATCCTTTAACCCATCCCTCAACTTATTTTTTAACTTATTACCAAAATCAATGGTTTTGCTATCTTTAATAACAAGATGAAAAATAATAGGAAAATAATTGATTTATATGAGTAATTGAAAAATAAATTGAATAAAAAATGCTTTATATCTGATTGTTATTTTTATGAGCATATGTCCCAATCTTTCTTTATTTTTGTGGAAAAGTTTTTTTATCTAGCTATGCAAAGAAATTATTTTTATAAAAAAAAGAGCTAAAAATAAAGAAAACATCTCACACATCTCGTAATTTATTTTCTAACTTCTCACACAAATAAATTGTCTAAAATTTGAGAATAACACATTACAGCCTAGATGTTATATGTTGGTCGTGTAGTACTACCGCAGGGGAAAATGCTTATTAGATGAGCTTAGATTTGAAACTTGTCCCGTTCACAAAGGGCCCAAACTTTTCATCCATTTGTGTTTTTTCTTTTACCTAGCAAAAGAACAAGTTTGCAAATCTTCCACCAATTTAAACAATAACTTTGGATCTACAAAATTGGGTGAAATTTATCATCAACACAGATTTGCTTTTATGGAGTTGATGGAATTAATTATCTACTGTCATTCTCTGCTTTTTTTAGTAAAAGTTTTTTGTCCGTTCCTTGTGGATTATATAATTAGTCCATTTTAGTGTCAGTGATTGTTCAATTTTTCATGTTATATTTTATAGTCAATTGGCTGTATTAAAAAAAAAGTTTTATTGTAAACCCTATTATAATTGAAATATATAGCTGTGAAATCCGCAAATTAAAAACAGATTAAGGAGTGTCTCTCTTGATTCCTATCAAGATGTTCTATTTCTAGATGCAAAAGGGGTTTGTTCAAGTCGCCAGTACGTTTTACGAGAAAACGGATAAAATAGTCGTGTAAGAGAAAAGGCTACAGATAAGCCTTTCTTTACACGTTGTCTAATTTCTAAAAAACTAATTAAAGGTGTTAAGCACCCATTCCGCCCTTTCGGTCTCTACTTATATGTTTATTTTATGTTGAAAAACTTGGATGCTTTTACCGAAACTACTTTCTAAGTGAAAACCCTAATTCTTGTAGAAAATCAAAAAAAAATATAAATACAAGTTACTTATTATTTCTCGGATAATGACACAAATTTTTCGTAAAGTTAACATTAAATGGAATCATTAAATCACAATCTATGAAACAGATAGGATATATCTTTTAATTCCTAAGTAAGTCTTAAAGATAGGATTTTATCCGGATGGTAATGTACTTACTCTTCGGGTTTTACAAATAATTTTATCAGGGTCTTTTGTTTTGAAAACGGTAGACTATTGGTAACTTGGCAATAAGTTTATTCAAATAGAACGTGAACCAGAAATAAAACAAGTACACAGATAATGTTTAAATACAATTAAGAGTTTGAACATCAAATCTTTGTTTTCCGATTTTCCAGATTTAATATATCCGATAATTCTTCAGAGATATAATATATGCTTGACAGACTAAAACCCAGAATGATTCCAGTTGCCCCCCTCCTTTTTTATGTGTTGGCCTACACATACATCTAAGTTAGAATAAAAAATTAAATAAACAAAATCGAATGGAACTCAATTGTTATGATTATCACATGTTAACAAAAAAATTTCAACATTATTGATAATGGAGCAAAATAAGCAAGTCATCATATAATCAATTAAAAGGGCGTATAAATACATCTAAGTTAGAATCAAAATCGAATGGAACCTTCTCCTTTAAGCAAAATAAACAAGTCATCATAAATTGGTGTCGTAATCAAATACAATACCTTCTCCTTTATGCGTACGCTAGGTATTCCCCGTATGGGTGGTTAAAAGTTGTTCAGCTTGATAAAATGAGAATTCAAGCCTAACACTAGTGGTTGGCAACCAAAAATGCAATAGAAGCACTTCAATTGATCGTCCAATCAATTAAACAGTGAATGAACAAAATAGTAACCAAGTAAAGATAAGAACAAGAACCAGATATGAGTTTGAGGGCAGGCTCCTCTAGTGGCTTTTAAACCCAATCCAATAATACATGCTCTTTTGTGTGTGTGAGTGAGTTGCATTAGCTTAAAACTTAGTAACTAATACAATAGTGAGATTATAAATAAATAGGGGTTTGGCTTAAAGAAAAAGAATATGGTTGTCTAAGAGTGAGTGTGGAGAGAATTCAATTGTCTTGAATTAATCGTTATCCCTTCTAATTATAAGTATATGATAATGTGTACATTAGGATTGGTGAGTTATGAAAATTATTATAAAAAGTAAACTTGGTCACTAATCCAAGTTAACAGCTGTTCCCTAACCATGTTCACATTGTGAAAGTGGTTATTTTCGATTACTTATCTTTCAACTTAGCTTTCCTATGTCAATTGGGCGACCACTTAATGATCGGTATTCATCATCTCTATGTTTACTTTGCTTGACTAAGTAATATTAATCAACCATTCTAGGTGCATCACCTAATCGACTTATGCATTCCTCTCTAAAGACTTGTATATTATTTGAGTAAGTATATACAATGGGCTTGTATGCCGTGAGCCATGGGCTGAGCAAGGCAATATGGTATCAAAGTTGGGCCTAGTTAAAAGTCTATTTATAATTTTTACCCATCATAAACCATGTCGAAATACACAGTTAAAATAAATGTAATTGGTAAAAATAAGTGTACCTGGTGAAAGCGCACAAATTACAATTTAATTAAAGCAGATAAGCTTTATTCACAGTAAAACCAACATTACTTTAGGTTTGAAAATAAATTTGCTAACTAATTTAACTCGAAATAACTAATAATTAACATGCAAAATTAAATGCAAAAACAAATGTTCAACTCGTAAATAGTTGACCAAAATATTTATTTACATAAGTTTATCATACAAAAACATATAAAATATATCTTGAATTTTTTTATACAATTTTAAATTCACAATGGAGTTTGTTTTATATATATTGCTTACTCTGTTTGAAAAAAATATAAATTTTATTAAAATTTAATTTCTAAATTAAAAGTTATGACATTTAAAATATCTTAAAAAGTTAATGAAAGAGAAAGTATATTAAAAAATAGAGATTTTGGTGTATGTTTTGAGTGTGAATGGAAGTGATATTGATTTGATATTTCAATGTGAGAAGAAATTACAATTAAAAGCTAAACATGAATTAGTAGAGGTGCAGAAAGCTGGCCCGGACATCTTGTGATATCTAGACCAAAAAAAAAAAGCTAAGATTGATTATACACCAATTAAATGTCATGTGAATCCTTAATCTAAGGGATTTTGAAAAGAAAATAGTTTGTCAAACTTTGTGTTTTATAATATAGCTAGATTAGATTAAAATTTATTTATGGTATGTTCTTTTGGTGTGATTTAAAGATAGCATTTGGTAAATTAGGTGATTTATGTAATTTAAGACTGTTCTTTTTGAGATAAGTCTTGATATTTTAAAATTCCATCAATTTTTTTATAAATTATGTGATTTCAATACTCAAAATGTTAGGATTTTCAAATATCATATTGAATTATGGAATTTAAATTTGATCAATCTCTTTTTAATCATATATCCCCTTCATTATTGATCAATAACACTTTTTCTCTCTAACTTTATACATAAATAGAATAAAAATTTCACTTAAACTTAACTTACACTATTATTGTATTTTAAATTTTTTTAATTTTAAAAAAAAAACACTAAAATTAAAAATTTTAAAATCAGAGATTTCTCATGAACACAACGTTGTTTGTTTTTACTCAGAATTTGGTTGATCCAAATAAAAAGAAATCCAATCAAAGGCCCAAACCATGTTTGGCCCATTGCAAACATCTTGCCTACCACGACCAAACCCTAAAAATTCTTCCCCCTCTAACTTCACATCACACGTATAAGAAGAACAAAGTCCCAAATCAAGGGTTTTTGTCACCCCTCTTCCTCTCTACGACAAACAGAGCTTCAACATGCCGGCCGGACATGGATTGCGGTCCCGGACTAGGGATTTATTCTCTCGAGGCTTCAGGAAGAAAGGTACCATCAATCTATCCACTTACCTGAGGACCTATCATGTCGGAGATTATGTCGATATCAAGGTTAATGGCGCCATTCACAAAGGTATGCCCCACAAGTTCTACCATGGCCGCACTGGTCAGGTCTGGAATGTCACCAAGAGAGCCATTGGTGTTGAGATGAACAAGCAGGTAATGAATTTCTCTTGTTTTCCTGTGGTTGATGTGTTTTACAGAAGGAAATGGATTCGATTTAGGGTTTTTTTATAGGTCTTATTGTTAATTGTTGTTCTAGTATTTGATTTGTCTTGTATATATCTATGTTAATTAGGAAATAGTAAATGAACAAGCAGGTAAATTCCTTTGTCTTATTTTTATGTGATTTAATTGTAGTTTTATTGAAGTTATGATTCAATTTATTGTTTTGAAATGATGTTAGATTGTAGCTATGTTAGTCCGTGTTTATATATTTATGTTACAAGCTTTTGAAGTAATCTGTTTACGGTTTATCTTTAATTTTTCTGTTGCTGTATTAAATTTTTGTTTGTATATATATACAAACACTAGCTTTATGCAAATTATATTACCAATTGAAAAACTGTAGCTTAACTTCTAAATACCAACTCATTAAGGCAGGTCTAAAATAATTGTTATGAAGATCTAAATTTGTTGCAGTGTGCCGGTGTCTACTAGTTTTATTTTGATTATGCGAACAGTTGTGAAAAATATTGGATGGATTGATGTGTTGCCTTCATTTGATAGTATTGATTTAGATAGTGTTTTTGGGTCAAATTTAGATAATTTAAATATTTGGAACATATAACCAGCCTTATATCACTGTCACCACTCTTGCCTGTTTTGTCTCCACTGTCTATTTGGCTTAACGTCTGTGCAGGTTTGTAATGGTAGTTGTTGTTTAGTTTATCCCATTGTTGTTTCTATAGTTTAAAGAAGAATTAAGTTCTGGGCTAAGTGCTTTTGATTATTTTTTGGTGTTAAAATTGATTGAATCTTGTTATTTGGGGCTAAGCCTTCTACCTGTATTTTTGACAGGGCTGTTTTGTTGCCACCTCATTCGGGCCTTGTGCACTAAAAGAAAATATGTAGTTGGATTTGAGTAATTACTTTTCAACCAACTTAAAAAAACATGTTTTAGGACCAGAGTTCCATGATCAATTCAACTTCTATTTTCAATCTTACTTTATAATATAATGGCACATCTGCACCACTATGATCACGTATTTCAATCAAAGATCACCATTGAAAGTGTGAAAATGCTCCCATAGTTCTCCATTCTGGCACTTCTAATGGTATGGTACATAAGTAGAGTGGAGTAAGCGGTCAGTTTAATATTCTCCAGCACTCGTGATTTGAACATTATTTCTTTCATTGGTACATTATCAATGTACCAATTCCCACAATAGATTATATAATTTGTATCTTTGAACATTGATTAGGTCGCAGCGAGTGTTTCCTTAAAAAATGTACTCTGAAGTCAAGAGTGGGACCACCAATTTGAGACTAAGGGAATCTTATGTAGTAGCATGTGGCTTTCTATCTAACCAATGCTTTGCCATTCATGAATTTAGGTCGGAAACAGGATCATCAAGAAAAGGATCCACGTGCGTGTGGAGCATGTGATGCCCTCAAGGTGCACAGAGGAGTTCAAGTTGAGGAAGAAGAACAACGACAAGCTTAAGGCTGAGGCCAAGGCAAGAGGCGAGATTGTCAGTACCAAAAGGCAACCACTTGGACCCAAACCAGGTTTCATGGTCGAAGGGCATACGTTGGAGACTGTAACTCCTATTCCCTATGATGTGGTCAACGATCTCAAGGGAGGGTATTGAGTTTGGGTTACTTGTGGTTTTGTTCTTGTCCTCTTGAAGACTTATTTGAGAGGGTATTTTTGAGTTGGTTTCTCATGTATTTGTTCTTGTTTGAAGACTCATCTTGAAGAAGACTTGTTAGCTTTTTTTCTCCTTTTATCTGTGTTTTGTTAAGTAAGTTGTATTAGAAGAGATATTTTTTTTGTTTTACAATATATTATGGTTAATTTTTTGGCATATTTACTTTATGTGTGCGTAGTGTTTTTATTTTAAATTGCTCTGTTTTTACAAGTTTGGCAACAACCACGAGTCGAAATCATGATCTTGGGTTAATTTAGGGTGGGTTTGTCGTGCGGGATTAGAAATAGAATAGGATTAATTAATCTTATCCGGTGTTTGGTGTCAGAAAGGATATGATAAATAATTCCTATCCCGCGTTTGGCGCAAGGGCGGATAGGATATTTTAATCCTATCCCGCGTTTAGTGCAACTCGAGACTGGATTGCACTCGAGATTAATTATCATTTTATCCCTTTAGAACCGGATAAATATATACCACCCCTATAGGTGGTATTATTTTATCCCATGATTGCCGGATAACAAAATGAATATAATTTTTTTTTTATTTTAATCTTTTTCTTCACACTTTTTTATATAATTCAATTTATTAATGAAAATTTTTAACCACTCAAAATCAGAGTAACTCAACTAATAAAATAGCGGACAACAATTAAAATTGTATATATTTTTAAAAGAAAAGCAAGTTGTATTATATAATATCTGGACTTGTAATTTGAAACTCCATCAAATGCAAAGTTTATTAAATCTTTATCCGACTAGTCCTTATCCTGTCCGATCCCGTTTAATCCTCATCCGACTGATTCCTTTCATATCCTATTCCACATAATTCCTATCCGACTAATTCCGACTCTTATCCTATCTAGCCTGTATCATATCCTATCCTACCTCCTTATTCGGCGCGCCAAACACACCCTTAGGCCTCGTTTGGTTCACGGAATTTAGTACTCGGGAAAGGAAAGTCGTTCCTTTCATTTGTTTGATAAGCACAAATTCCGGAAACACTTTCTTGAGAGAGAGAAAAGTAGGGGGTAAAACCATTCCTCCCAAAACACATGGGATTGATTTTCTCATGTGATTTTCAAGCATTTATTACACAATTTCTAGACAATAATACTCTTACCTAAATACTTTCCATTGTTTACCAAACACAAGAAAGGAAATTTGACAGGAAAATTACTTTCCCTCCTCCATGGGAAAGATATGAGAATTAATTTCCTTTCCGTGAACCAAATGAGGCCTTAGGGTATAACAACTAGTACCAGATGAATATTTCTGGGGAGTTTTTAAATAAACCCAGTAAGAGAATACCCCAATGGTGGGCGAGTTTACTGAATGCCACTTATTTTTTAAAAAAACTTTTAATTTAATTCACCCCAATGGTAGGTGACTTTACTGAATGCACTATTGGGATGTTAATTTCGTCATCGCTGAAATTAAAACATGAAAATCTTATATAAACCAATAAAAATATTTTTTATCGAAAACATTCAACATATCTCCATCTTGACATATCACCTATATTTTATAAGCCAAATAATAAATTTATTTTTTTATTGCACATCTACAAAATTCATTATTAACCTCACAAAATTCCTAATTAAAGATAGAATCAAGTCCCATAAGTGACAATTTTAAAGACAGTAAAGTGTAAATTTAAAAAATAAAAATAGCAACAATAGTTGTAGACTTTTATGCGATCAACTGTTTAAAATGAAACACCTGATCAAAGTAAAAATTAATTAGTTAACACAAGATAATTACCTGATCGTTTCCACTAGCTAATAATAAAATTTAAATCTTCGTAATATTACTGTATCATATACGGTTGTATTTAATGAATTGGAAAAATAAAATAGATTTTATAAAAATAAATCATTTATTAAAATATTTTGGAACTAGAGTTGTAGAATTATTGAAAAAATGGACTTTTTTAATTTTAAAAAATTTAAATGGACAAGAAAATAAATTAGTGGCAATTTTTTCAAGTACAGAAATTGGGGTGAAAAGAAATGATCTTACACTATTTTTTAGGATTTTTAGGTTAAGATTGACATAATATTGACTTTTAGTGAAGTGAGAAGACGAATTATGTGGGTGTATTTAAGAACACATATATGTTAGTTCTTTCAAGTGTCCTCTTTTGAATTGTAAGTGAGACTTTTTAGGCGTAATTTGATTGCATCAATATTTTTTTTTCAAATAAATTGCCATACACAATATCATTAAAATCTCGAAAATAGTGTAAAATAAAATGCTTCTGTTTACCATGGTAACAAAGCAGATTGTTTTACGTAATCTGTCTTGTATTTATACGCATAGGAACTTTTTTTAATCATATTTATTATTAGTGAACGTTATTTTTAAATATTAGTAGATTGTAAAAATAATCAAGAATTAGACATAAAAAAAGTTTTTTTTATCTTTTTGTAAGAGTTGAAATAAAATAGAACAAGAAGATGCAGCGTAAATAACTACAACGGCTAATGACAATTATTTAAATGCTAAAATTTTTCTTTACAACTGAAAAAATATATTTGGTGATATTAATCGATAAAAAAGGCAAAATAAAGGAAACTTACCACTAAGTTGTCTGCAATTGACATCTGTGGTTCTCAAAAATTAAAAAAAGAAAATCTAAATTAAAGAAAAATAAAAAATAAATCTTTCTTATTACAACGAGAAGAGAAGAACCAAAGAACGAAAAACTCGATTTCGAGTGCCTCTCTCACTGGTTCTTCTCCGTAAAACCCAAACACACAATCAAAAGTTCAATACTTTCTCTCTCTCTATACAATCAATGAATTGTCTATAATCACTTCACTTCACTTCACTCCACTCCAATTAAAACCTTGCATTTTCTTTCTCTCTACACTGTATGATGATCTTCTAGCACATTCACAAAACTTGAAACTTTCATTAGGGTTTTTGCTCAATTCCTCAACTCTGGCGGGCTCCGAGCCCACGTAATGGCGGATCCGACAGGTGTCCGCCAACCATTGGTCCTCGATTTGTCTCAAGTAACATCTTCATCATCATCATCATCATTTCTAGGGTTAGGGTTTTTTGAGTGTGATTGGGTAAAGGTTTTTCAAGTGAGGAGAAGAAAGTGGGAAGAAGAAGAAGAATGTTAAGTGTGGTTAGAGTGCATCTACCGTCCGATATTCCGATTGTGGGCTGTGAATTAACGCCGTACGTGCTCTTACGGAGACCTGATAAGACTTTTACTACTGAGGATGTGCCCGAATCTTCACCTCTACAAGGCCATTTCTTGAGATACAAGTGGTTAGTACTGTTTTTACCACTACCACTACTCATGTGAATGTGATGCTAACAAGTTTGTTTGCTTTGATACTACTACCACTACCGTAGCGTTTTGATTGCTTTGGATTGTTTTGAGAAATTTGTTGTATTGCTTATAGTATATTTCTTGGTGATAAGATTGAATTTTTGTGCTAACACGGTTGTGAAATAAGCTATGATACTAGTGGATATAAACTCGAAGTACCTCCGGAGTAGTGCAGAAAGAATAATTGGATTGGATATTTTTTAGCATAAAATTGACCTATTTGAGGACTTTTAGTCTTTTATGGAAGATTGTGTGCATAGTGTTTCGCGTATTCCCTTTTTTGGTATTTAGTTGCCTTCATCCAGGAACTTTCGTGGATAACCTTGAAATTAATAGGGACAATTTTAGTACTATTGCATGCATGTACTTTGATGTTTACAAGATGTTTTTAATACTGATAGTCTGATACATCCTCATATCCCAAAGTGATTGAGAGATTTAAGTCATTGCTCTTTTATGATTCCTCGTGTAACTTCTCAAAATGTGGGCGCTAACATTCGTATTAACTTATTTACCTTCTCTGGACCTATTTACCGCTATGTTTTATGTTGCCACTGAGAGCTGCTTTCTAGCTTTAAATTACATGTCTATCCTAAGCTGCACGGTGAATATTCATTACTTATCGCTTTGGCACCAAATAATTTCCCCTCTTACATTTAGCCATTTGTCTGCTTTACACATTTACGTTCTTCATGCTAACGAGTAACAATAGCATAGCTAGGCTTAAAATGTTAACCTGAAGACAATATTTCAAGTTATGAATTCACAAAGGAAAAATAAGCCTATTCACGGATGCATAGTTACTCTTTGGGGAATATAAGGCTTGTGGTTAGTGTTTGAAAAACTGGCAAAACTGAAGTCAAATAGAATGTGGCCTTGCTGTAAAATTCAACATTTTCTATGAGAATCCGAGTATGTTGTACTATATTGATGATTGTGGTTCAGTTGTTCCCCGTAGTCCTTTTCCTAGTCATTGTTTACGACTAGTGTTTTAAAAGGCGTCAGAATGCGCGCATCGGGGTGCGCATATATGCGCCTTCAACAAAAAACACCTTCAAGCGCATTATGAAGTGTGATCTGCACATTAGGCTCACGCCTTTAGGTCTGAGCTCAAGCTTTTTATCCGAGGCGTGTGCCTTTTACACCTAGGTGTTTTAGGCTTACGCTTTTGTTGCTTTGTTTTGAAGTTGCAGGTGATTGATTTTGGGGAAGAAATTAGGATTTAGGTTTAGAGATTTGGGGGAAAAAATAGGGATTTGTTGAAGAAAGAAGAAGAAGAATTATTAGGTTTTTTTTTTTTTTGAATCATTCTACTGACCATCACCGGCGAGATCAACTGCTAAACCTGAAAAATTGGCTCCAATCCGCCATTTGTAGGAAGAGATAGAGAGATTTACAAAGAGTGTGAAACTTGAAAAACATGGAGCACCTGTTTTCCTTGATTGAAAAGCATGGAGCACAACTGCACAAGTGTCTGGGAAGAGAGGGGAGAGATTTCCGGAGAGAGAGAAAGGGACGAAGAGAGAGAAAGGGACGAAGAGAGAGAGAGAGAGGAGGGAACGAAAAGAGACTAAGAGAACGATGTTGCTTTATTCCTTTATTGTTTAATTTTACTAAATTACCGAACACCCCCTTAGTTATTTTCATTTACCACTTTACACCTTAAACTAAAAAATTTGTCAGTGAGATGACATAAAAAATCTAGTTTTATGCCTATATTAATTATTTTCTAATTTTTTTTAATATAAAAATGCTTTGCACGAAAGGCTTACGCCTAATCGCAACAAAGCTTACACCTCACCTTTGGTCAAGCAAACGCCTAGGCTTACACATTCGCCTTTTAAAACATTGTTTACGACGCTCTGAACTACTAGTACCTTAGTTGCATGTGTATTTGAAGGTTGAAGAAATTTGAATTTTCAAATTTCTTCAAGTGTAAATATAATAATTGGTGGTGTCATATCGCACTTTTATTAACATTTGGATTCAAAGTCACCAACAATGTAATTGAACCTGGATGACTATGAGATGTAACATTTTAAACTGAGATTAGCCATCTTAACCAACCTTGTTTGCCCATTTGAAGCTCGTGGTTGATTTTCTATCGTTTGTGGGTTCACAGAGTGAAAATGTCATGTAAGTGTTGCTAGTTATGATACGGTGGGCACTTCACCAAATCTTTGCTAGGTGCATGACAAGCTTTTTATTGGACCCATATTTTTCGAAGTCTTTGAACATAATCTTGAACAATTAATTGAGACAAGTGTTGCCGTTGATAGACCGGATGGACAGCCTTCTTTCCTCTGAGATGCTAGACATTGATTCTGTTTCCCCCTTAAAGGAACGGCGAAATTCATCTTTCTTTTAATATAGGATCGATCTTAGAAGTTTAAGGTCATGGGTTTCTACTTTAGTTATAAATGTGAACCAGCAGCTATCCCATTTTGCAGAGATATTATAGATCAACGATTTGTTGTGACCTATGTTTTTTTTTTATTAAGGGGGCTTACCTGTCTTCTACTAGCTGCCTATATTTTGTAGGTGTGTCATTTTGTTTGTGTCGTCAAATTACATTTTGCTATCCATCATGCTCTCAGCATAAGAAGCTATTCAGTCAGATGCCCGCCTCTATGATGAATCCTGTGGAATCATGAGCCTAAGAATTTTGCCGCAATACATATAAAATGAGGCACATCTTGCTAGTAAACAAGGATTTAAAAGTTGTATAGCTTTTGGCATCAATTACCTTTGCATTATTTCTTTTTTTTAGCAAGCACCTATAGATTATTTGTACACATTATTGTGAAATTTGTTGCAGTGGTAAGTGCTGGCTTTATATTAAAATAGGAAAGGTGTGATCTTGGGTTTTTCATGCTAACAATGATAAGGTAAATACGTTATAACAATGTCTGCTATACTCGTTTTAGTGTTTGTTATGGTTTCAACTGAATATGTGATACTTAAAAACATGTTCAGGTTTATTTATTGGAGGATCTAAATGCACCCGAGGTTGTAAGGTGCTTAAGAGGCCTTTATAGCGGGTTAACACCCCCAGCCAAAAACATTACATGTCGTATAATCATATGCAGTGTTCTAAAAAATCGGTGCCTGAGCCGATTAGTCTGTGCCAGTTGCCAAGCAACCATAGCGATTTACCTTTGTCGTTTGAAGGAAATCGTTTATTGGCAAAATCGGACATAAATTGACCAAATCGGCGATTATTATGTGAAATCGCCCAAGTCACCGGAATTGTTGCTGTTTAGAAAATCGTAATTTTTGTCATGAAGCAGAGAAAAAGTAGTAGTAGAAAAAGAAGATTTTCTATCTCATGCACGCTTTTCTCTCTCTCTAGGATTCTGCAAATTTTTACACCACCTTTGACCGTTTCTGAGACTATGAGTTTCTATCAAATAAGATCAAGTGGGATATGCCTAATATTTATCTCTTGCTGGGCCCTTTTTAGCTTCAATAGCATTAATTGGACGGTTTGGACCTCATTTATTCAGAGCCACTTACCGTTTGTGTTGGGTCCTTCTAAATTATGAAAATATTTTGGCCTTTTCTAGTGTTGTATATATTATTAGCATTATCTTATTATAAATAATAAATATACATATAAATAATTTGTCCGATTAATCCCCTAGTCCCCACGTCGCCGACGTAAGTCCAACCAGCGACTTTAGAACATTGATCATATGGTTAGCTACTTTTCATGAATTACAACTTTGTTAGAAGTGGATCATAATAAATTTGTACTAATTAGGGATAATGGTGTAAGTTACTCCATTTATGATTGTCTTTGTTATCAAAGTTTAATCTCTGTGTATACCGTGCCTACGTTATAAGAGAGTTTTTGTGCCGACGGCAGAGTCAACTTTGTACCGACTTTTGATAATTAATGAATTAGTTGTGTGTGGATTTATGTGTACACATATGTTTTGTAATGGATTGCCTCTAATTTATTTATTTTTACGGAAGCGTTACTCAGCCCCCGCCCCCCCACCCAGAAAAAAAAAAGCAGCAAGCCAGCAACAACAAAAAAGAGAGAAAGAAACGGGAAAAAAACCTTCCAACACGCACAAGTAAAAAAGAAGAAGAAAAACAATTGTTACAAAAATCTGTCTCAAAATCGAATCCAGTGATCCACACTTGGCAAGAGATGGAGCTGAGTAAATGAGAGATATTTGGTTGGTGGAGTCGTGGAGACTAATGAGATAGGATCGTAGGAAGGTGAGTATTAATGAGAGTCTATACTGATCAGGCATTAATACACGGGTATTATTAAGTTTTGTTGGTATGCTAGGAAACTAAGTACGTCCATTTTTCAAATCCCCTCATCAAATCTCTTGAATTGGCAACCTATGACCTCTATTAGGTTTATTCCTCTTTAATTTTGTCGCGTTCGTCATTTTGGCCAGCTATTTGCAGGCAGTGTAAGATCTCCTAGGGATTAATGCTTACATGATGACAAATGGTGGCATGGTCCCGACAAGAAAGCTTTGCTATGGTACAGATTTTGTTACTATCATGTCCGTACTGTCATGGTATTGCTTAGACTCTTGAATTTCAGGTTATAGTAGTGTTGCCTTGATTGTTTTTGAATATTTTGTCTTAGCCCTGTATTTGAAATTAAAATTATGGTCAATGTGCATTTTATTGCTTCTAAGGTAGTGTGTTTTATATACTCGATCGGAAGAGAGGCAACATTCATGTACTTGAACACTAGGGTTGGGACCGGTTCGGTTCCTATCAAATTTTTGAAGAACCGTTTATATCATAACGGTTCGGTTCTAACTATGTTTTAGTAAAGAACCGGTTTAAGAACCGAATCGGTTCTAACGGTTCGGTTCCTCTGGTTTATTGGTTAACTGTTGGCAAGAGAAAAACCGAAATTAGAAAATTAACCGAATAATGATTAAGAACCAGTATTGTAAAAGAACCGTTTAGAAATCAGTTCTTTAGTGAAGAACCGTTAAGAACCATTAGCAATTTCATTGAAAATTTGAAACAACCTGCACAAAGCTGAATTCAAAAACTCAAAAAGTCTAAATGTCCAACTGCCCAAGTCCAACAAATACATACATACATACATACATACATGTTTGACATATTAACTAGTGCAAGTTGTTTGACATATTGACAAATTATATTATATAATAATTATATATATAAATAAAATTGTAAAATCCAATAACGGTTCCTTAACGGTTATTGGAAAGAAATTATGTCAAGAACCGATAACCGAACCGCTACCGAACTGTTAAAAAAAATTAAAATATTTATAAGAACCGGACCGAACCGGTTCTCGGTTTTTTTCCCAGCCCTACTTGAACTAGTGGTTCTTAACTGCTTAGGTCCCCTTATCAACCCAAGGGGTTGCCATAGCGATAAGTGCGAACTTGGGATTGTGTGGGTAGGCGCACGGTCTCAAGTTCGATTCCCCGTTGTGTGAAACCTTTCTTGCATCACTGGGGCGTCTCTCATGGGATTAGTGGGGGTGGGGCCCCCATACCCATGGTTATCATAAAAAAAGGAGGGCTTAGGTCCCCTTATCTATTTAAAAGTCACACAGTGATTTCAGTTTGCCCACTGATGGGATATTACTTATAGAAAATTATTGTGATTCCTTGAACATATCTGCATTTTTATTGCTTCAGATACAAACTACAAATTTCTCATTTTCAACTTTTGAATGGCTTTTCTTATCCACTGTTAGGTCTCGTCAGCCTCATTAATTACAAGCTTACATGAATGAGATATCCTAAGTTTGATTTTCTGATAGACATGCTTGAGGTGTTTGTACATGTAGAGTTTTGTGAGAGGTTTTTAAAGAAAAATGATAACATGGCAGATTTGTAATCACTTTTTGTGGATAAACTTAATTTTGAAGGGGTATGTCAGAAAAAGTTGATAAGCAATACCACTAATCAAGGGTGGGTAGGCTAATAAATCTTCTTTATAAATACAAAGCTGGGCCCCTCATTACTTCACGTCCCCCTAGCATTGACTCTCAAACAGCCTTAACATTTCCAGAAACTTATTTAAACCTGTCATCACTTTTATTACAAATGGTAATTCCTCTCTTTTGTAGCACTCAACATATTAAATTTAGAAACTTTGTTACAAACAAAAAGGCAAGTTTACTTAATTTATCCATTTTTTTGAGTGAGCAAGAAGTTGTGCTTCTGCTTGAGGCTGCCCTTTACAACTTGCTTTGACATTGTTGTCATATTTTAATGTTGATTCAAAGGTTCTTCGATTTTTCTACCAAGATACGTAATATCTGCCACTCAAAATAAAAAAAATGGGGGCGAATTTGGGACTGTGTGGGTAGGCGCACCGCGCACAGTCTCAGGTTTGATTCCCCACTACATTAAACCTTTCTTGGGCCACTGGGGGGATTCTTCCGGTCGAGCAACCAGGGCCTCATGGGATTAGTGGGGGTGGGGCCCCAATACCCATGGTTATCAAAAAAATAAAAAAAAATGGTGTTAACTTCTGGCTTTCCTCTTTTGGCATCTATATCTCGGTTAAGGGGGTTTGTATTGTTGAGCTTGATCTACAGTATCTAGTCTGACAAGTGTTTCTAACTATATACTTTGATTTGTGCGCAGGTACCGCGTACAAAGTGATAAGAAAGTCGCTATCTGCAGCGTACACCCTTCAGAACAGGCCACATTGCAGTGCTTGGGATGTGTTAAAGCCAAACTACCCATTGCCAAAAGTTTCCATTGCTCGCCCAAATGTTTTTCCGACGCATGGCAGCACCATCGTGTTCTTCACGAGCGTGCGGCTAGCGCTGTAAACGAGAACGGAAACGAGGAGGAGGAGTTATTTGGGCGCTTCAATGCAAATTTGACCAGTTCTCAATCAAACCCTAGCCTCTCAAACGGCACGACACCTTTATATCCGGCAGCAGTTGCACAAAGGAGTGGTGGTGAAACATGGTTCGAAGTTGGACGGTCTAAAACCTACACACCAACCACTGACGATATTGGACATGTCCTTAAGTTTGAGTGTGTTGTTGTAGATGTAGAAATGAAACAAACTGTTGGACATGCCAGCACTATACTGACATCCCTTGTGATTCCAGCTCCGTCCCCTAGTCCGCGGTGTTTGATTTCAGTAAGCGGTGTTGATGTAACGGGGCATTTGGATTTGGATGGGCGTATTTTATCATCAGGAACTTTTACAGTGCTATCGTACAACATTTTGTCTGATGCATATGCTGCGAGTGAAATATACAGTTATTGCCCTTCTTGGGCTCTTTCTTGGGCTTACCGCAGACAGAATTTGCTACGGGAAATAGTCGGTTACCGTGCTGACATTGTTTGCCTTCAAGAGGTACATAATATTATTAGATAAATTGCTATTTAGCTGCTGGTTAATAATTACTAGAACTCATTGCATACTAGATGTATGTGCAATATTATACACGGTAATACCTAATAATATGTAGAATTTTAACACTTTTAAGGGCATGTGATAAGTGGTAAAGATATGTTTTCTTCTTATTTAAGGTCGTGGGTTTGAGTCCTTATCGGATTTGCAAATACTTTTATGACGCATAACAGGTATTTTAGTAATTTCATGTACATACCAAATCCGCACATTATACAATTGATTAACAAGGTTTTGCAACTAAATTGCTCAAAGTTGAATATATGTTACTTTGGAAAGTGATGAACTAGGTGTGAAAAAGGTGCATATGTAAAGATATCAGACATGGTGGAAACCTCTAATCTTTGGCTAATACATTGGTCTCTGTGGATGCTGTCTAATTCCTTAATATTCAAAGGTGTAGAAAACTAGAAAAGAGAACCAGTGATATTTGTTGGGGACCAAAACAGGTCATTTGTTCAAAACCTTATGTAAGAAACTGACATGATTGTTGTCAGTTTAACTTGTGCATGCCTTGGACCTTGAGGGTCCTTTTTGTATTTTGGCTTTTGAATGAGTTTTTGATTCGTTAAATCAAACCAGTTTGATTATCCAATGCATTTGCGTTTGGGTTTTCTTGGTTGTCAAACTACTGTACATTTGTATTATATGCAACTTTTTTTTGATCAGAAACAAATTGCTTTTATTGATAAAAACATTTAACAATACAAGCAATACAGCCAAAACAGACTTGGTGGACCAGAAGTCTACCAACCCCTAAAAACCGAAAATCCAACACGTCATTGAAATTAACAACAAAGCACAAATAGAAAGCTACATGGCTATCCTAGAACAGCTCCCCAAAAACAGTCCCCTTCCAAAAAACCATCAAACTTCTCAAGAGATAGCAGCAGCCCAATTGTTAGCAATGTCTGAAATAGACAGGTCCAAATAAGTTTGACGTGCTCGCCCATAACGAAGCCACATAAACAGTTTTACTCCACGCTTCATGGGACTCTGATGACTTATCCTCAAAAGTTCTTGCATTCCTCTCTTGGCCAATGGCACCAAGCCATTGCCATACAAACCGATCTCCAAAGGATTTTGGCCACCTTTTATTTCCTCTAAAACTCCATTGTATGCACAACAAATCATGCCAAGATCTCGGCATTGCCCCTATAATTTCGAATGCACTCCAAATCTTCTTCCACATATGCCCTGCAAACTTACAAAGAAGCAATAGATGGTCAATGACCCTTGTATCATTTTTTTATTTTTTTTGTGTGTGTGTGTGTTGTCAATTTAAAACTGTCTTGGAAGTTAAATAGATGCAGGTGCTGTGCTGTTGCAGCAAACAATTATCTATAATAATTTTGATAAGGCAATACTTTTTAGTACTCTCTCTTTCCCAAGTTCAGAGTCCAGTTTTCTTTTGGTACATAATCAATGTACCAAATCTCACAATGCCAAACAAGTTTTGTTCTCAACCATCAATTAGGTTGAAATTAGTGTATCCTTAAGATAGTGATGAAGTCAAACTGGACTCTTGATTTGGGACGGAGGGTATATACTTGAACGAATGGAAACTATATTTGTTGTGAACTTGTGGTACCCTCCCCTTCTTTTCTTTCCATATCTGGAAAACAGTATTACACCATGCTGCTTGCTGTCTTGGGAGAGTTATTAAATTACTGCATTGATCTCGTATTATGTAGGAGGTCAATTGGCGAAAATGTTTAGGAGAATAAATTTCTCTAATACACCTAGGCCATAGCTGATGAGTGATGATAACTGTAGCCTTCTTCTTTCAGGTTCAAAGTGATCATTTTGAAGAGTTTTTTGCTCCTGAGCTGGACAAACATGGCTATCAGTCTCTATTCAAAAGAAAAACTGCAGAGGTTGGTGATGGACTTACCTTACAGTTCTTTCTTTCTAGGTTTCTTTATACTATTAATCCACATTTTTGTTGTTTTGTCCAGGTTTTCAGTGGCAATATTCATACCATTGATGGTTGTGCTACATTTTTTCGCAGAGATAGATTTTCACATGTCAAAAAATACGAGGTTTGAAAGTGTTTCAAATTTACATTTCTTTCAGTAGCAGTTAATAAATTTTAATGCAAAATGTGCCTCTGCAGGTTGAGTTTAATAAAGCTGCCCAGTCTTTGACTGATGCTTTGGTTCCAAGTGCTCAAAAGAAAACTGCTTTAACTCGATTGGTTAAGGCAAGTTTAGTTTTAGGTTCATCTATATTTGTTCTCCATACTCGTAGATCTTGGATCTTGGATCTTGTGATAGCTCTTCAGTTCCAGTGAAAAGTTGGATTATTTTTTTCAGGATAATGTTGCACTCATAGTGGTTCTAGAAGCAAAGTTCAGTAACCAGGGTGTTGATAATCCCGGGAAGCGTCAGCTTGTTTGTGTTGTAAGAAATTATCCCCCCATCCATGTAACACTATGGGCTTTTTTGTGCCTCCTGTTCTTAATCCTGAATTAGACTTACCACCCCCTTTTTCATAATCATTAGAATTTGCCCCCTAGGTGTAGGGGAATCTCAATGAATTTCTTAAAAATGGGGGGCCATGTCTAATTTTTGTAACGTAATGCTTCGACTTAACCCCCTGTATTACTTTTTTTTTTTTTAAAGATTTCCCTGCATGGGACGTTTTCATGTAAAATCAATTGTTGCAAAAATGATGGCACCATGTAATTGAGATACTTGCCTTCATGACAATAAAAAAAGGAAAGAAAGGATAAACGTGAGCTTGAGTCTCTATTATGATGCCAAATATCAAACAACTGCTAAAATTCATTGAAAAGCAGAAAATATTGTTCTGTAGTTTTGTTATTCTCCTTTTCATTATCGGCATGTAATTATGAAGTTTTATTTTGTTTTGTTCATTATAGGCAAATACACATGTAAACGTACACCAAGATTTAAAGGATGTCAAGCTTTGGCAGGTTCCCTTCCAACGCGCCAATATCTGTGACTTCATATTTGCCATTTTATTTGTTTAATTTAAAAATACTCTCTTGTTCTTGTCAATCATTTCAGGTTCACACCCTCTTGAAAGGATTGGAAAAAATTGCCGCCAGTGCAGACATCCCAATGTTGGTGTGTGGAGATTTTAATTCAGTTCCCGGAAGGTTTGTTAATTATTGTATATGATTAATGGTCAGATCCAGAAATGTTATATTTTGAATACGCGTTACCATTATTAAATTACTTATGTAATTTGTATTGAATTCGGTTACAGTGCTTCTCATGCACTTCTTGCAATGGGAAAAGTAGATCCAATGCATCCAGAATTAGTAGTGGACCCTCTCGGAATTCTTCGCCCTTCCAGCAAACTAACTCATCAGCTGCCATTGGTAACATATATTTCTTAGGAAAATGATATTCTTAGTGGTTTTATCAACTGGATATTCACACCCGGTGCATTAATGAGCTGCACATTCCGAGAATATACAACCCATCAATGCATCCTGTATGAATAACTGATTAATGAAGCCTGTAACTGTAGCATTGCTCTTTTCTGTTACGTATTGTGCTTTAGGTCCCCTTTGGTTCAGTTGGTGGGTACTGGAAAGTGAAATGGTAGAATTTATAAATCTGTTCAGCTTTGAACTCCGCTCACTATTTTTGATACAAATTGTATTTGTCATGCGTGTATTCGATCATAATTTTTTACAGGAAACAAGATTGACAAGAATAGGTGAAAGTGCTTTATGTTTTTCGGCTTCTAATTATTATGCTGGTTTTGGCATTACTGTCATTACAGGTGAGTGCGTACTCTTCGTTTGCAAGAGTTGGGGTTGGTCTCGGTTTTGAGCAACAGAGGAGGAGAATGGATCCTACTACAAATGAACCTCTATTTACAAACTGCACTAGAGATTTTATTGGTACTCTTGATTACATATTTTATTCAGGTATATATCTATTGAGGCTTTTATCTTTTAATTTTTTATGTTTTTTATATGGATCCAGAATTCAAGCCCTTCTTGGATCCACCTCCAGTAGTGTTTTGGTTAATGTAGATTGTAGGATCTAAATGGATATCCCAAGTTATAGAAAGGAATTATAATACTCCTTGTCTTGAATTGATTGTCCCCCTTTGACTTGGTACTTTTCTAGGAAACACTAATTTCAGCCTAATCAATGGTCGAGAATACAACTTATTTTTTGTCGTGAGATTTGGTACATTGATTATGTCCCATAAAGGACACAAGATTATCAATTTGAGACATCCCAAATAGGGATGTGGGACTATCAATTTGAGATGGAGGGAGTGATAAGCAAATAGAACATAATGACAATATATATTAGGGATATATAACATAATTGATGAATTTGTGTTTTCAGCGGACTCTTTAACGGTGGAGTCATTGTTGGAGCTTTTGGATGAGGATAGCTTGAGAAAAGACACAGCTCTTCCTTCTCCAGAGTGGTCCTCTGATCACATAGCACTCTTAGCTGAATTTCGCTGCAAGCCCCGACTTAGAAGATAGACACATTTTAGGCAAGTTCCTTTTTTGCTCTGGCATAGACCTATTATTTTTCTTTATTCCTACATTACTGTTTGGTTTTATTTCTTGGTCGACATAATTGTTTTTGCTACATAATATTGAACATCATATATGAACCATGAATCAGAGCAAAATGAAGCGTCACAAAGGATATATAGACAGCAAGTTAAAAAAAAACCATCTCCGGTGCAGAGATGGATAATGACCATGAAAGTGAAGTGGCAAAAATAGAGAGAGGTTGTGAAGGTCCCACTGCCGCATATCTTTTCTGTTTTTCATATTTTATTTTTCGAACTTTAATATTTTAACTTTTATTTTATAATTCTATTTTTGAATTTATTATGTTAAAAAGTATTCCCTGAGATCTATCAAACAAGATCCCTGTTCCACAGTTTTTCATTAAAAAAATTTGTTGAATAAGGTCAAGGGCAATCTTATAGACAACATTGGGGATGATTTTTTTAGGGCTCGACTGCTAAGAAGAATTTTAGTGCCACACAGGAACCATGTCTTTTGACGCGCTTACATGTCCATGTTTTTGTTAGATCGAATTCATGTTAGCAATGGAAATGCTCTTAAAAAGTTGGAGACTTGAGATAAATTTATTTATATTTTATTATATGTTTGTAATTAATAAGTTTAAAACATATGATGAAATACATTATACGGATATCTGGCTGCATGGATAGTTTCCGCTTTCCATCAGATACAAATTATCTACGACAGAGCTTTAAATGTCCCCTTCCCTTTTTTTGGATACTATGAAGTAATATACGTATCAGCTCATTTGAATATTTATTTGGTTAAATCTCTGCAAAATTGGATTTGAGTTCGGAATGGATACATGTTTTCAAATATCCATTTATACCCCTACCTGGGGTTCAAAATGCGTGAAGGAAGTTTATTCTAAATTGTAAACAATCTACATGTAGAAGCGTCTTTAATCACTACGACTATGAATCTCTTGCAGGTCTGGTGTGAAGATGAAATCCTCGAGATAGAAAGCGTAGATAAACAATGGATAAGAAAGATATGTTAATTGTAAGAATGGTAGATCACGTGCCCAATGTTATTGATTGTGATCTGCTCTGTATTATGCACACACTGTTCCATAGCAAAATCATAATTATGCCTTATTTTCTCACCTCCCCCACTTTTTCTTTGCCATTTTCAATAGAAATATATATATATATATATATGTAATGTATCAGTGTTGCTATAGAATGCCCAAATGCGAAATAACTTATTTGCCCTCTGGAATGAGGGTGTTGTGGGGTTCTTTTTGTTTGTAACAAATTATGCGTATGCAAATTCAAGCATTTGAGGCTAAATAGTAAAATTTACATTTAGGTCAGTTTAGTGCAGTTAGGATAGACTATATTTATGTCAAATGTTACTAGCTTGTTAGTGTGCCCTTTTTTTTATGTGTCAGTTGAAGATATTTGGCTAATATTCCTATGCCGAAACCTGGGATAAAAGATTGGAAATGATCGGTCTCATGTTAATAACCAAACTTGTGTTGTACGTATCACGTGTTTAAATAGATTGTACGTTGGGGTGTGAGAACTCATGGTCATGTTTGTTGTGATTAAATAGATTCCTTTCGGATCAAATAAAGATCAAATGGTGTCGCTAATGTGCTTGGGCCATCGTCTCTTGTGTGCAATTCTAGTAAGAGAACGACCCAAAAACATAAATTGTGAAAAAGATTTAGCTTGGCTATTCCAATTTTTCCCTACTTGTGATCAGGTTGATGTACAATGACTTGATTTTTGTGCTAGCACGCGATTGCATGTACAATTCAATTACAAGCACTCCCTCTATTTCAAATTCTCACTTTGATTTTGGTACTTTTTAGCAATAGTTAAACTTCAATCTAATCAATGGCAAAATGCACTGCATATTTACAACTGGAACGGTACATTCTGGGATGGAGTGTAAAGCAAAAGAAAATGAAGAAATGTGTCTAGGTTTGAACACATTCTTCTGAAAAAGAAGTGTGGAGTTAAAAATGATATCATTTAGAGGTTGGTGTCCTTTATTCTATAAAAGCATAACCTTCTTCTTGACTGGCGCCAACAGTCCACAGGACAAATGTGGTAGAAGGAAGGGAGACTAGAACTCCAGCAGCACAAAACGCTTTCTAATTTCAAACATTTGTAAAGGGAAAAACTGAGGAAAAAAAAAAGTTTGATGGATCTTGAAGTGCTAAAGAAATTATGTGGAGTGCTAATCTATACCAAAAAAAGATCCAAAATAGATAGGATAATCAAAACCATTAAGTAAGTTGCTTTCTGGGAGTGACAAGTCCCAGAAGTAGCAGTACCAAGTACCAATTATGCAACAATTCCACCACACTTGAGGTTCATTTACAAAAGTTTCAATCCATGAAGGGGAAAAAATATCAAAAGAATAATTTGTGGCCGTCAGATATGAAGTCTGTGACAAGATCCCGTTTTGCCCTGAGTTCGAATACTAGACTTTCGGGAAAAAAGGCGTTGATTTGTGCACCAAGTACAGCCTTCTTAGTAGGACTTTTTAGAAAGTAGATACAAAATCTGATCCTGCGGTATAGTCATAATATACACACTCTCTAAGCTGGACCTGCAGGTTTTGAGTTAAGAAGAGGCTGCAATGCCTTGACGACGATTGTCATGTTCGGCCTGAAATCCGCTTCGTACTGAACACAAAGTGCTGCAACTGCTGCCATCTGAGATAATTTTGAGAGAGAAGAAAAAATCACAAGCGCAAAACAGCACAAGGATACTTCGTGAAAGTCAGTTAATGTCCGTAATGTAGAAATATTAGGTATAACCATTGTAGCGATGAAGTTTTGAATCTAAATTCAATGGTATTCACATGAATCAAACCAGTCCTTAGACATTAAGGCTGTTTTTGGTTTCTTCAAAGCTCAATGTAGTAGAAACTGTTTTCACAATAAAAAAATTGTGAAAATGAAATTTTCTCTGTCTGTCTGCCTGTTTAGTACAAGAAATGATAGAAAATCTAAATGTTAGAAGAAGTAAATGAAGTCCTTTCACATTAACTACCAATCATACATAGTCTTTAGAATTTTCCTTCTGAACTAATCTCTTCCAAAGTGTTTACACATGATCAAACACAGCCCAAAGGTTTGCGATTGATTGCAAGCAAGAACTCCAGTAAAAAAGAAATTAGTTCCAGGGTTTATATGGCAAAAGGATTTCATGGGACAGGAATCTAGGGTGTTTGGCCAGCTTTATTTTCTGGGTGGAAAATATACACTTTTCATAAACCTCAAATGCTGTAATTTCCATATATCATGTGTGACTGCACAATTTCATCCAAACTTTTACCTCTAAAGAGCTTTACAATGAAACCTAGAATTCAAACTTTGGCACATCTTTCTTTCTAGTTATGAATTGGGTGTGGACTGTAGAATCAATGTGCCGGGCTCGGTTACAATTTAGAATCCATCTTTATACTTCTGCTTTGGTTTTTGTTGTTGAAATGCTTCTCTTTTATTGCTCAGTAGAAATCAATAATTCCAGAGAGACGTATGCATCTGGCATAAAATATATACATTTCTAGTGTAGCCGCGATATTGGCTAGAATGCGGGGTCTATATGAAATGTATTCTTGTCTGAATACATTCTAACCCATGAGTAATTGCAAGATTAAAATGTTATCATTTTACATCATACCCCGTAAAAACTTGTGTAAAGGGAAAGAAAATATAAAGTTGTAATAGAAGGGGATGGAGAAGAGGACCTTAGCAATCGCCTTTGGTGGGTACTCGTTATTTAGCTTTGGATCTACACATTGCTTTACTTTGTCTTCGCTCAATCTTGGAGTTGCCTGTAACATAAATAAATAAATTTAGTTAATTAAGATTACATATATATAGAGAGAGACCCAAGTAATAAGACTGTTGTTACATATATATATATAGAAGGAGGAGGAGGAGGAGGAGACCCAAGTAACAAGACTCTGTTGTCCTTTGGGCATGGTGTGGTCGACTGGCTTCCTTCCTGTCAAAAGCTCAAGAAGTACAACCCCGAAACTGTATACATCACTTTTCTGTGTTATCTGTCCAGTCATTGCATACCTTCACCCAAAAAAGCATTTTAAGTTATGTTAGTGCATAATGGATACGTTGAGTTTGATTGGGTTACAGGGAAGTGAATTGGATTATGCGCATTGGTTTTACAAGAATCCAATTATTTTCCATGGGAAATAAAGACTGAAGGGTAAGTAGTTTTTGAATTGCGTCAAAAAGCAGGAAACTAGGCTCTAAACCAAGTTGTAAAAGGGAAATGGATTACACGGAAAATTATGCAATCAAAATCTTCTAAAGGTGGAAGCTATTAAGGGTGCAATTGATTGCAAAGTTGGAAAATGATTGAAAAAACAACTCGTTTTTATAAGAAATTGGGAAATGAAATCAAGTGATATGGCGAGATGCTCTATTGCCTTTTTGGCTTTCTATGGAATTCAATTCTTTGGGTGGTGTTTTTCTTTCACAAGGAAAATATGAAGACCATTTCACTAAATCACTCCTCTCTTTTATCCACTTCATGTAAAATTTACTTTGTCTTTACAATCAAACATATCCTAAATTTGGGCATTTTCATGGAGAGTGTTACCAAACACACCCTTGGAGTAAGATATTTTCTTGAAGAGTTCTAGTACTGAACTGACAAGTACAGATCTTGGTTGTGTAATGAGAAAACAAATACTGGCACTATTATAATAGAATTGAAGACATTTCTTTGGATCGTAAGGTGCCTTAAAAAATAGCGGCTCACTGAAAACCGAAAAGGCGTCAAAATTACAATGGACAATTTGAATTTGATTTATAACTCAGTGGACTGGTTCAAATTACAGAGAGGTGCAAAATGCCATAACAAAAATTGTGCTTAAAATAGAACGACAAAAATTATCCAAGAACAGAAACAATAGTGTTTCATGGATCCAGCTCCTATAGAGTGACTTCACTCTAGAGTAAAATAGTAAACCTAAACTGTTTGTTTAAAATTAGATTGCTTAGATTTTGACAGATGATTTTACTTCTGCGGGGGCGGGGGGATTTATTTAGACAAAACTTACCCATCAAAGTAGTAAAATAATAAACCTGAACTGTTTGTTTACAAAAACTACCTATCAAAATCTAAACCACCAACTTTTAAACTAAGGAGCTAGATTTCTTTTAACTCTTGTCAAGAGCAATTTTCAGAGAAGCCCGATTACGTGTTTCATATATTCATGAGGGAGAAAAAAAAAAGTCAAGGCGTACTCTGGAGCATGGTAGCCAAATGTTCCCAAGACTCTTGTTGAATGAAGCCGAGCAGCCGTATCAGAAGACTGGTTCGCAAAGTTGAAATCGGCTATTTTAGTTTGGAAATCATCAAACAATAGAACATTACTAGATCTGATGTCCCGATGAACAATGGACGGTTGACACTTTTCATGTAGATACTCGAGCCCTTTTGCTGCGCCAAAAGCAATTTTAACTCTTTGGTTCCAGTTAAGAGCCGGACCGGGTTCAGCCCCTTGTACCCCCTTCCTCCCTACACCATAGAATAACAACCAATCAACCAATACTTTGATAAATCACGTTCTAAAAGGCACTAAGTGGCCGTGGCGGGTGGGATTATTTTTTTCTCGGGGGTGGGGGGGAAGGTTTGGCTATAGGTAAACTTTATAACCTTTTGGACTTAATAATATAAACACAAATTCTAATCTTGCATAAAATGGGTTTTACCATTTGAAAATGCGGAGAAAACAAGACATTATATTTGCAAATCTTTGTCTTTTAGCTTATTTTTAGCATGTTCTTATATTTATTAGTTTTATGTCAAAAAAAAAAATGTGCTTGTATTTTTGCCCCTCCAAATTTGAAATTCTAGATCCTCCACTGCCTATACGTTTGGATTTTTAAAACATTTATGCTGTGTTTCGATTACCTGAACATGCGACAAGAAGAATTAATTGTAGGAAAGTATAAATGTATAATACAATATGTTTGATTGGTGTTGCAAATGAAACTGTCAGATTTACTTTTACACTCTTTTCCATATTTTGATACAAATGAACTACAGTCCTAAACATAGTGTACTTGTTTTTCTTCATTTCCAACAATGAACCAATACTTCAATAAGTAGTGTTCTTAGAAGGCACTAGGCGACTGTGGCGGTGGGGTGGGGTGGGGGGTTGTTGGGGGATATGTGGCAATTTTTAGAACACTAATGTTGTGTTTGATTACCTAATGTAAATACAGTGTGTTTGATTGGTTTTGTAAATGAAAAGCATATGATTTGTTTCACGTTGTTTTTCATATTTTGATGTAAACCGACTACACTCGAAAAAGCAGTGTAGTTGATTTTCATTATTTCTGATACCAACCAAACATGCAAAAACATTTCATTTGTGTGAAAAATTGACTTACCGTGTAAAACATCATGTAAAGAACCCAATGTTGCATATTGATATATCAATATCCGGTTATTTCCCTCCAAAGAATAACCAAGCAACTCAACAAAAAAATCATTCTTAAGTCTTGAAACAACTGATAACTGCACAACATTAACAACTACAATGTTAACAATAATGTCACAAATTTAATAAAGGGTACTTATGCCGTGCCCTTGTTTTGATATTCCTTAGACTTTGCCCCTTGCACGAGGGTAAGTTGAGGATTACATAAATAATAATTGAACATTGCCCCCCACTTCTATAAAACCCTTTTGACATACCCGCTCGGAGAAGAGAGGGGGTTGGGGGTGTTATAAGTCAAACAATGGATATCAGAACAAGGGGCAAGTCTAATTTTGATATAATAAGGCAAAGTCCAATACACAAATATATTCAAGAAATATTCACCTGAGCTGCAAAATCAGTGTCTGGCTCTGATGAAGCACTAGTATCGAGCTTCTTTACCGCGACCTCGGTACCATCATTTAATTTAGCGTAGAAAACGCGACCGTAAGAACCTTCTCCAATCAAAGCTTTGGGACCAAAGTTTTGGGTCATCCTATTTAACTCATCCAAGGATAAAGCAGGTGTTTCAATAGGCAAAACCTTTTGAGGAGGTCCACTTCTTGCATTAGAAGACCTAGGCTCTCCTCCTCTCTGACTGCCTAAAGTACAAAATTATGCAGATACTTCAACAAAAAAGAATTCATTATGGTGCTCAAAACTGGTTATGAGAAACAATCGAAATGCCGCCAGATAACACAGAGATGTCTGGTGGTTCAGACGTGTTAATAAAGGACCTATGTCCATGGCCTTGGAGAAGGTCCTTTAATCCAAATAATGAGAAAATCTTGCGAATTTATTTATTCACACAATAATTATCATAAAAGAATGTGAAAGAATGAAAGTAAGAGGAGAGTGCATAACTACCAGCAGAATTTGAAACCCCGGTCCTTGGTGGCGCTGTATATTGATTTGCTGGGGGCCCACCAAAGTCTTCTTCTTCCGCGCCTCCCCCACAGCAACTCATACTTCCAGTAACCGGCACAGAAATCTCAAAAAGCTAGAATCAACAAAACGTATACGCAAAATCTTTGTTTATGTATTTTGTCCCCAAAGAACCCTTCAGAGCCAATAACTAAACCTATGGGAAAAATCATACTATGAGTATTCAATCCAATAAAATATTCCAAAACAAAAGCATCCCTCGTATTCCCTTCACCGTTTTCCACCCTACATTTCCAAAATTGAGATGGAGGTTTGCACAGCTTGTTTATAATTGAAATGACTTAGATTTTGATGGATAGTTTGTGCTTATGGTGAGGACTTAATTAAAAGACCACCCGTCAAAATCTGAACCATTTAATTTTAATCTATTGACAAGATATTTTCAGCTCTCCTCTTATACGTATGTGAAGAGGGAGAGAAAGGCGTTTGCGAGAAGGTCCTATAGATTTGAATTTAACAACGAATCAGGAATTTAGATTTATTGTTATTGCTTATTGATAATATGTATTATTTACAAGGTAGGTGATATTACTATCTTGTTCCTTCAAAGACCAGCCAAAATAAACATATAATTTCGTGTAGTGAACCAAGATTAGGCTCAATATCTTAACTACTGAAAAAAGTTGGAAGGGTGTGTTTCATTGGTTCGCAGGGAAAATAATTCAAGTCCATAGATTTGTCTTACCTAGAAATTCTTTTCATGGATAACAAAAACTTGAGAGGGTAGGCGAATTACAAGAAGAGAGAGAGAGAGAGAGAGAGAGAGAGAGAGAGAGAGAGAGAGAGAAATTAGGCTAAATTGTGTCATGCCATGGAAATTGATTCCATGGAAACTTATGGAATAAAAAACAGCAGTAAACATGGAAACAAAATTTTTTTGAGCATTTTCCATAGAAAAGATATGCAATCAAGCATATATTAGCGAGATTTTGTCGATTAAACTTACGTACAAATAGGCACTAAATCAAACACTACATAGGCAAGAACATATAAACCAATAAACACAAGCAAACAATAGGATAATTAATGATTAAATAGCTTAAGGAGACATTATTATCATGAAGGAAATAGAAGAAATTTTAAAAAATGAAATGCAACATACCAAAAACAACCCAGGATCAGATTTTAAAAATTTAGGAAAACTGAATGAGAGAAAGAATTCTGGAGATGGGGAAGATGAGAGGATAATTGTGGGTATTGGAGGAAGAGGAAGAATCTCTCTTCTCTTCTCTTCTCTTCTCTTCCCCTTTCTGTCTCTACCCCTCTCTGGTTCTTTTTCTTTTTTTCCTCTTTGTGGGGGGCAGAGGCAACTGGTTTGCGGGAAATTCGCTTTAAGAGTTTTAACCGCTAAAACTAACCCACACGTGCAATCCCCCTTCATTTTTCCACAGTAACGTGTTGCTTTTGTGATTCCGTTATATGTAATTTAAAAGATAAATATCATAAAAATAGTCAAGAGAAATATTACCCGCTTATACGCTAGTATATTTTATTTTATTTTTGTCAAATAACAATTCACAGTGGTAAAATCAAAAATTCAAAAACTTAGAACAGATTTAATAATTATGGAATTGTCTTTCCGCTTCATATAATATAATAATAAAGTATTAAAGAATGAGATTGTGCTATTGAAATAAGGGGTAGACAACTTCTCTCAACCATATTTTATAGGTTTTTAAACTGCATCTCCCTGGCCTCTCTAAGAATATTCCTTTGAATTTGCATATCTATCGCACTGAAGCTCCAAAGGGAATAACGCGGTTTTTTTTTTCTTCAATTCAAATAATAATAATAGTAATAATAATGTGCTGCTCTCTTGTCCCATTATGTCATCTTCGTGCCCTAAAAACTTACTTTTGTTATGTATTTACTGGCTCCTGAAAAATATTATTTTCTATTAATTAGGTCAAGAAACTCGTATTTTTGATTTCGAACTTGCTTAAGAGAGGGTGCACCAAGGGGGATTTGGCTTTTGGGGGGAGTAATAATATACATGGGGATAATTTTTTTCACCACTAATATTTGAGTGGATTTTTTTTCTCCGACGTCTCAATTAAATATTCATTTTTCATAATGTTATTTTAGCACAAAAAACATTTGATGCTATTATTTTATAGCATTAGAGAGAATGGTTGATTCAAACCATTTTTTCACAATGGAAAATGTAGAACTTAACATATGCAGAGGTGGATCCAAGAAATTTTATTGGGGAGGGACCATATTGTTGGTCGGAAAACAACCCTAGAGGGAGGTGAATAAGATTTTTAAAACTAAATACGGAATTTAAAAATCTTTTCAAAAAGTTTAAGTAAAACAATTTACTTAACAAATATATCAAGGAATGTAAGCAAATAAACAATCAAGCACAAGAGAAAATAATTAAGCAATCTCAAGCAATAACAGAACGATCAATAATAAAGAGATTGAGTAAGAAAGATTGAACCGATTTGAAGTCCAAGGCTTTTTGTCCACACGGTTTTAGTTTACCAAACCATAGTCCGCGCTCGTTAGTTCCTCGAGAATTTCCACTAAAATCAATCTCCTTCCGGGTGAAGATCAAATCTCTACAAGTGTTGTCTCACACACTCTATAAGTATTGTTACACCACAATACTCTCACAAGATACGCTCTTGCTAACTTTGTGAAATTTACCTTTCACAAAAACTAAACAAGAATTTACTTTCTTGTTTTTCCTATGAGATTTACCTCTCACAATGAAATCTAATTGTTTGGTGATTCACACCAATTAACAATAACTCTCAAGTGTTTAAAGAATACAATTGAAACTCACACTAGAGTTACTTGATTGATCAAGATTTATAGCTCAATAAGAATGATTGATCAAAAACAATTTTTTAAATCTTTGAACAATGAAGATAGATGAAGTATGAAGTGTATAAATGATTCAAGGTGTTTAGAATGAGTCTTGAAAGTCATATTTATCGTCCCAAAAGTGATATAGCCGTTTGAAGTGGATTTAATAGTTTATGGGATAAAATTGCACATTTAACAAAGTTCCAACGGCTATATTTTGGTCATGTAGTCGACTCCCTTGCTACCCATATAGTCGACTACACGACTCACATCACTTCCATGTAGTCGACTACATGGTTCTGGAGTGAGGGGCTTTTGTGCAATTTTTCAACTTTTGCAATATGACTCCAAATTGATTCTAATGCTTGGGGAGTGTTCCAAATAAGTTTCTAAGACTCCCAAATATGTTTTTGTATCAAAATTCATTCATATGAATTAATTATGAATTTATTTCAAAATCGGTTTTTATGAGAATGATGTTTTGAAATGATTTTGATTCAAACTTTGTTTTGATCAATCTAAGAATGATGCAAGTTCATGTTTGAGCTATATAATCAATCAATTAAGAAACTTTACAATAATCCTAAGCAAACACTTAATTACCGAATAGGTGAGTCTTCGAATGCTTCGATTTGTTTCTTCAATTTAATTATTCACTTGAAGCTTTTCCCTTGAAACTTTAGCATATGATCCTTGATCTTTTATGCTTCATGAAATGCATTGCTAGCATGTGAGTGATGAGATTGATCTTCTTTGACTTGACCAATGCTTGTAGAGGAATGACTTGATCGATTTTAGTTCAATGCTTCGTTGACTTGATCGGATATTGATTGAATGATCCTTGTCAAACTTCCATTGAGCAATCATGCTATTCTTGATTTTTCAAATAAGAAATTTATAATCTTATATCAAGAACATGTTAAATTACACATGATTGATTTATTGTTATTATCAAAATAAGATTAAGACCTTCAAGGTCAACATATATAATTTTTAACAACGTAACATACTTAATATAAAAAATGTAAAGTTGCATTATAAAATAGAAAAAATATAAAATTGCACTACAAAATACATACCTTCCAAAATTCAATATTGCTAGAATTGTGCTCAACGTTCTTTCAAGTCACGGAATCCGTCAATGATTGACTCGGTACTAATGTTTCTTGCAATTTCCCTTTCAACGAAGATAGTCAAAGAATTTATAAGAAAATCATCTTTCACTTTAATTCGAAGTTTGGATTTAATAACACTCATAGCCGAGAATGCACGCTCTGTGATTGCGGTAGAAACTAGAAGGGTAAGAATCAACCTTATCAATCTATCGATTAGTGGATAAACCAAGGACTTTATATTTTTCACCATCCATTGACATAGATCAGAGATAGTGTACAAATTTTGAAACTCTGAATGCTGGAGTACATTAAGCTCATAATTAATGTTGTAGTTGAACCTGTAGTGAATCTCTTTGATAATCCGTGAAGTCATTTGGATAAAATTCATTACAAGATGGCAAACATTATCTATATTGAAAGACAACCGCGAATTGCGATGGTCAAATATAGACTTAAGAACAAGTAGCTTCATCACATGCTCGCTAAACCTATTATTTAACTCTTGCAATTGACAATCTATTGTAGCGGTAAAAATATTGATACGATAATGATCTTCAATTGTAAATACATTTTGTTTGTTTCGAGCTCGACCTCCTCTTTCAACATTTAAAGCATTCATGTCTGGAATATCTATCGCACGACTTTCTCAACTACCGATGGTTTTACATTATTTTCTACCATTTGAACATGTTTCCTCTTGAAAAAAGAGTCAATTGTATGCGATTTTTCCATATCCTAAAAATAAAAAATTGAATAACAAAATCATTAAATAAGAATCTTAAATCAATAAATATAAAGAATATAATTAATTATTTTTAATTATCAAAAATAAGTATATTAATTATCTTATACAAATAAAATATATATAATTAATTATATATCTTATAAATTTTTTTCAATTTTTTTTTTGGGGGGAGGGGGGGGGGGACCATTGATAGACTTAATTGTTTTATATATATATATATATATATATATATATAAAAAACATATTGGGGGGGGGGGGACCATGGCCCCCTTTAATCAAGCCATACATCCGCCACTGAACATATGTGTATAAGATGGAAAGTGTCACTACATAATAATAAAACCCTTCAGAGAAAATCCCTCGTTGTGACCAATGTTAATAATATAGACAATATCATAATTATTTGTGAACCCAAAAGCTTAACTTGTTTGACCGTCGCTGGTGGTTGATCCAACCCTGAACGACAATGAACACAATAATAATAATAACATTAATTGTAGAGATAAAATTATTCTCTCCTATGTATTTTTCTACAAAAATTGATTTTTATTGTGGTATTCGATATAAATTTTCAAATCTTTAGGGCACAGTGGGAAGCAAACCACCCCGCCCCCCAACATCCACTACTGCCTACAATTAAGTAAGAAACTTATACGATTTGAATGTCATGCTTGTGTGTACTTATATTTTCAAGTTAGTATATGGCCCAGCATTTTCACTTGTTGTATATTCAGATCTATATAATTTATGTAATTAGTGAACAACCGATATTTTTGTTTTTAACTTAATTGACTTAATAATTTTAATTCAAAATTTTTATTATTTTATCGTTTTAAATGACATATTTGTCCTTTTTTGGTTGTAGGGTTGCCTCGCTTTGATAATTACAACGTGTGCTTCATCTATCCTAGATTTAAACAAATTACCGTCATTTATCCTTGTAACCACTTTTACAATGCATATCCATTTAGTATCCTTTGGAAAATTTGGGTGCTACGATATGTCCCTTCTTTTAAAGGAGAGGTTGTTGATTTATTAACAATCACTTGGAATTAAGGAGGAGAAAGGAGATTATTGGTTGAAGGAGAGGTTCGCGATTTATTATTGGTTGAATAATGGGAGGAGGATGCTAATGGAGAGAATGATTGGTAGCGAATTGATGGTTTGTCCTATGGAATATGCTCAATCTACTACAATGTTGTCTTAGGTAGCCCTTATGCATTATGAACTTATACTTTGTTTTTATTTTTGCAAGTGCATGCTAACCCATATATATGTATGTGTGTGTATTACATATAATAAGCGCATATGACTCTCTCTCAAAATAATTTTAATGTGTGTATGACATCTTTCGACATAATTATTTAGTCATACCACGACCTAAAAAAAATACTTTTATCATGTGTTTTGATTATTACACGGTTGTCGATATTGTTGTTATTAGTAATTAAGCTAGTTTGTCTACGCAAATGATTAAGTACCCACAATAATATAACATATCTATAGTGTTGCTCAAAAGATCAATTCAAACATGGTGAATTTGTTTGCCAAATATATTATAAAGTGCTTGACTTACACAATAGTCATATTACAAGATACGTTATATTAACTTTTTACTTTTTAAGAAATATCAAACATTTAATATATCTGTCACATGCATCTTTTAAAAGAAATCAAATACTTAATATGTCTGTCACAAGCATTTTCTTAAAACATTTAATATCTCTGTCACGTGCCATAATATGATCGTTTTGTACATTATTCGGGATCAAATATGTGTATAACAATAGCACAGTATTTCTATAGTAGATTTAACTATGTTATTTCTAATTTGTTAGACTTAAATTTTGATTTTAAATTCCAAAAGTTATCTCTAATTTGTTAGACTTAATTTTTTATTTTAAATTCCAAATTATTTGAATTTTCAAATGAATTATATCTTACATGTGTTTTTCAAATCTTAGGATTAGTTAATTGTAGGAACAATTAATTTTAATTACTAAAATCCAGAAGGACAACTTTAGAAAAACACAAAATAATTTAAAAACATTTAAATAATTTTTTAAATTTTGAAAACATGATTATCCATAACTTTGGGTCAAAACTAATTTCAAAATATATTGGGCCATTTTTTTTTGGTATGTATTTTTTACTGGGCTGTCACCCCGTTATTACTCTTTAGGTATCCTACATTTGTGAGATCATCTTTTTTTTGAAGGGGGCCTTAGTACATTTATTTTGGTATTTTGGAACGTCACATAAAAGAAGGGTGGTTCTATTTCCACCCCACAAACTACTTGCTTTCACTCCCACTCTCACTACCACTCCCACCAACTCTCTTTTACTCATTAACACTCCCACTACTTCCTTTACCACTCCCATTTTAATATACATAGATTAATGATTAATTATATTTAACCATTAATCATTAATCCTCCTCCTCCTCCTCCTTCTTCTTCTTCTTCTTCTTCTTCTTTTTCTTCTTCTTCTTCTCAACAATGGTTTCTAAAATTTTACATTCATTTAACCCTTAATGCAACACAAACTAATTATAATTAATCATTAATTCTTCTTCTTCTTCTTCTTCTTCTTCTTCTTCTTCTTCTTCTTCTCAACAATGGTTTCTAAAATTTTACATTCATTTAACCCTTAATGCAACACAAACTAATTATAATAAATCGTTAATTCTTCTTCCTCTTCTTCTTCTTCTTCTTCTTCTTCTTCTTCTTCTTCTTCTTCTTCTTCTTCTTCTTCTTCTCAACAATGGTTTTTAAATTTTTGCATCCATCTACTCATTGGTCCCTTACAACCGTGGCCTCCTTGTATCATATTTTAGCTCTCGGGACCTTACATCGCCCTCTAAAAATCGAGTATTGAGAACAATTTCGGTTCTCTATGACCGAGGTTCATCCACTTCCTCGATCCCTCACAACCGAAGTATTCTGGACGATATTTTTAGCTCTCGGGACCTTACATCGGTCTTTAACAACCGAGTATTTTGAATAATTTTGGTTTCATAGGACCGAAATTCATCAAATTGCTCGGTCTCCTAAAACCGAAGTTGTCTGAAATATAATCAAATTACACATTCGGTCACCGAAAACCGAATAAGTGCTTAAATTTCGGTTTCCCGTAACCGAGGTAACCTGTTCTACTGCTCTAATTCGTTTTGTTGGTACAAATTTTTTTTTGATATTAACTAAAGAAAATAAACATTAAACATAATAAAAACAAACATATCTTTCTTTCATTAGGTTTTTCTACTTTGATAATCCTTGATTTGCTATTCTCTACCATTCTCTACAACTTAAGATTTTTTTTTGTGTGACATTAATGGAGATTTTGTGTGTTTTTGTGAGTTACTTTTGAATTTTTGTTGGCTTTTGAAATGAATTGAATGAGATAGAATGTGTTAATTAGATCTGAATTTTTGTTAATTATTAACCATTGAGTAAAAATCATAGAGAAGAAAAAGAAGAAGAAGAGGAAGAAGAAGAAGAAGAAGATGATGAAGATGAATAGTAATTAATGTTAATGAGTAATTAGTTGGTTGAAAATGATTAATTGAGTGGGGTGGAAATAGGAGTTTAGAACTTTTTTTTTGGTGGGAGTGGAAGCAAGTAGTTTGTGGGGTGGAAATAGCACCACCCTAAAAGAATGTCGAACCTTAACAACGTAAAATAAAATTTGTTCACCAAATATATTATACTAATTATATACGACAATAACTTGAACCTTCCCCTATATTAACTATACAAAATAAATCTCACTGATGTAGGATATCAAATTAGTATATTCAATCAATTGGACTACAAATTTTCATCTGCTCGTTTTCCCTTAAATAAAATACTGAAACTATCTAAATATCTGAGTGCATTTATTTTTCTTAATCTTTGAATTCTTAATGCAAGCTCTGAAGATTATGTTTGTTTTTATTCTTAGCGAGCCTTTGAATATTAATTGTGTATTTAAACCAATTGTTTAAATTCAACATTAAGCATTTTGCGAGGTAGATACCTCTTAATATTGAATGCTTAAGTATTTTAAAAAATAGGCATAAAACCTCTTAATGATTTTAAACAGTTTATTACACCTCTAAATACTTAAAACTCTCCTATTAAGCATCGAGAACTAAACCACAATGCTTGAAACTCTCCAAAACTAAACCATTGTGGATACTTTAAGAAGATATCATAGAGATATAGAAACACAGCCATTTCATAACATAGATCTTTCACCAGCCAAATTAGCCCAAATATTAATTCCCAATTTAAACATAAAACTTTCCAATTGATACTCTTTCAAGAGACCCTCAACCCCAATACAACAAAAGCATATTCAAATAGGGCAAACACTATTGCCCAAGTTACATCAGCTTCGGCCAAAACAATTGCTGCATTGAAAAGTTGTACAATATGTACTGAAGATAGTACACTGCTCTGTCAGAAGCCGTATTTGCTCTGGCAATCGCACTGTACAATAACCCAAAAGGAATTCCCAAACTTTCTATTCTTTGTAACCTACTATTCTTTCCATATCCGGCCGGTGACCCTTAACTTGAGTTCTTGCCGGTCCCCACCAGAGAAAAAGAGGGCCAAGTTCCTAGGAATTATAAGACCGTCTTGACTGTCACGAACTTTCCTGTGACCGTCGCGTATACTCCGGGGAACCCCTTGCCATGTTATTTTACGGCCATAGGCACCCACTTCGAGGGAGTAGCTGTACTTCTTGGCTTCGCTATCCTCACCCATAAACCGCAGGAATGACATGTACACCGGTGCCATTCCAAGCTGGAATGCCTCAAAGTGTAAGCAGAATTGTCTTCCGTAGCAATTGAATACCTGCAAATTATGAACCTCAAAGTGCATAAATTTGGGGATCAAAACGGGTGTTTAAACAAAATAAACTTGTTTTAAGTTCTTACAATACCATATAATTGCAATAGGTAAGGGCGGTTTTGGGGTTTTCAAAGTAAAACCCGCCTTGGGTCAGTTCGACATGTTTAGCTAAAAAGGTAAGTGTTGAAATGCATTTTCACTTATTCAGCATTGAACCTTTTAATTTTATATGAACAAAAAGCTTAGCTAAAATAGGTGAAAATACTCCGGCATTCTTCATAGGAGATAAATAATTCACTCCGAACCAAACCGGACTTTAAGTGCATTAAAAGAACAAAGCTCTTGTGCTTCAAGTGACAAGAATTTAGGGGTGTTAAGAATTCCATGCCACGCCACCCCCTTCCCCCAAAAATAAAGGAAAAAAAAAAAGAATCAAAATTGGACGTTACGGCCCCAAACAATATTTTTTTCACTCCGCCCATTCTTTTCTTCTCTAAAAGAATTATAAATAATGGACCGAAGTGCCATTTTCTACTTAAATTAATAGATACACTAAAAAAAACCTAACTTTCTCCTTTATTTATCAAAATTTCTTCCCCCTCTCTAAGCTAATAGCAAACAAAATCGAATCAACCAAATGTTAAATATGAGTCATTTTAATTGAATAAAAATGAAAGAACCTCCGTTTTGTGCAAAATAGAATCAAACACTCCCCTTACCTCTGCATTTCGAGGGGACAAAGCAAAACAACAAACTTTATGGATCCGACTCAATCACTCTAGAGGATGGCTCAGATTTTGACAGGTAGTGTTCGTCTTTGGCGAGGACTCATTTAGACATTAGCTACCTGTCAGTATTTGAACCATATAATTTTAAACTTAACGGTCCAAAATTCCCATGTGTATCAAGGCTACTCTAGAGTGATTAAAATTACTCTATAGAAAATTTGATGAAATCCTGACCGTTGGTTTAAAAGTAGATAAATCAGATTTTGACAGATAATTCTTGTCTAAATGAGTCCTCACCATATGCATAAACTATCTATCAAAATTTGGGCCATCTAATTCTAAACAAACGGTTCAGATTTACTACTGAGATTTCATCACTCTAGATAAGATGGATCCAGATTTATTGCTATAAACCAAACTTCAACGTTATCAAAGCACAAATCAAGAACTTACAGTTAGCATCCAGGTCGCATTTTCAACTTCATGCGGGTTTGCTTTGACATATCGGTGGTTGAAAGTACACCCATCATGCATATCGACGTTGTGATCGTCCTTGAGATGTGTGACCAGTGATGCAATGTCACCCGTAATAGAGCACTCGGATCCAGCATAAGGGCAGTTATAAGGGCGAAACCGGCAATGTTGTTCGTGCTTGAGCTTGCTATAATATGGGAAAATGTCGTAACAACCAAGGCTTTGGTATCTGCAGGGGAGCTCTAAGGACTCTGCTACTTTCTCGAGAGCCAAACACCTTATGTTCCCAAGTTCAAGTCGGCAAGTTGGGCAACAATTATGTACTCTAACTATGCAGTTTGAGCATAACGTGTGGCCATTTGGGCACTAAAAATCAGTAAAATGATGATAAGTTAAAAGGTTAGGTACATGTACTAATTATATCTATTAATTATTTGGGTGTGAATCTTTTACCTGTTTTTAGTTATTAGTTATTACTGAGCAATAAATTTTTGAGGTCTGGACATAATATGCTTTAGCAAGAATGGAGTCCCGTTTCTTCTGTTCATTCTTGTATATTTTGAGGGAGAAAAAGAGATGACGGGGTTGAAATGCGAATACAAAATTGTGGAGCGACACATTCTAAAGTGAAGCTTGGCTTTATACACGGCCAAGGTATATATGCTAGTAAGTGGAAAGATCATTAGGAATATATAAGGATACTGTCATTAGTCGCAATAGAACTAAGAAAAAAACTGGGAAAAATATTGGACACAAATGTTTTAACGGTGAATTGAATGACTAGATTACGAAAACAATTAAATGATAACCATGATTACAAAATCAAAGGTTCCAATCACGTCAATGGTGATCTTGTAAATATCTAGTGTCCTTCCATGCAGGGGAATCCTACCCCTTGCATCACAAATACGACGAGCAATATAAATCCGTTATGTGACGTCATCATTACAACCGTTGTAACAAATATTTACTCCAGTGCAAGACATGGTCATGATCTTCAATCAAGTTGATATCATCAAAAACTGCTAATAGATTAGCAAACTCGCAAAAACATAAAAACCTTAGTTTTGATTTCTATGCCATTTGGAGGCATAAGAGCATCGCACTGTCACAAGATTAGCAAACTCGCAAAAACATAAAAACCTTAGTTTTGACTTCTTTGCCATTTAGAGGCATAAGTGCATCGCACTGTCAAAAAAAAGGGTAAAATACACCGTCAGTCTCAAATTGATAGCCCACTTTTCTTTTCTTTTCAGGATGTGTTAAATTGATAGTCCCATTTCCTTTCAGGGACGTAATCAATGTACTAAACCTAACAATACATGCAACGATTGGCATCAGATCTCAATAAAAAGTTAGATGAGGACGTAGCGCTTCTCACTGAGAAGTTGGAACTCAGATACTGGGTTTGCCCAACTGTTTAGTATTTACAGTGGTATACCAAAGCGTCAGTAGTCTTTTCTATAACAGTCGTTATCCTAAAAATTCTTTTGTATCGCTAAAACCAATTCTCAAAATTTATAAAGTACGGTCGAATGTTCCAGTGTTATGATTTAATACGAACACAATGGGCCCTATCCCTCTAGGGGAACTCCGGGTTTCCAATCGGTTCGACTTGCAAACTATGGTGAAAATCTTGTCTTCCTTAAAAAGAAAAGAAAACTCGCAAAGTCCCATTGATTACGTTGAACTTTGTGCTTCCTTAAAAAGTCCCAAAGTCAAAGTCGGACTATTAATTTAAGTCAGGGGGAGTAAATAATAAAAAATGTGATTGCTTCCTTATTCATGACAATAACAGTGATATTGTGATAATAAAGAGTCATATCCTCGAACTATATTGAAACATTAATAGTACCACGGCATTATCTTAGTTCATCGATGCACTACAATTATATAAATCATTTCAATCACTATGAAATAAAAAAATAAAAAAAAATAAACCGAATTCATAGATAAAAAAGAGATTCTTGAACTAAGAACAAACCTGGTGTATTGGAGGGTACATTAAAATTGTGCAAACGGGGCACTCAAGAAGCTCATGCACGCCATTGGTTGAAGCCAATCCACGCTTTTCACCGGACCCAATGGCAGTCTTGATAGGCAACCCATTTTTCTCCGTTTTTACAACATCGTACTTTGAAAATTTTGGGTAAGACTCAACTTCTTTGCAAACACCGCCACCTGGAGCCATTTTGCTAATCCTAGATTAACCCCAAAAATATTTGCTAACTCAGTTGCCGAGATTCAACACCATAGTGTAAGTTTTGATCATTTCCACTCTTGAATTCATATATCGCTGCAGAATCAAAATAATAACATTATTAATAGAACAAAAAGCTCATTAAAATGAAAGAAACTACTAATAGTCTCTCAAGAATTAACTAAGTTATGGTGGAAAGGGCAAAACATCAGCAAACTTGAGGCGGCTAATTTTTAGTAAGTTTCTTGGTTGAACTTTGAACATTTATTGACTGACCATTTAAGAACATATATTTTCCTTTTAAGAGTATCTTTTTGGTAAGCATTAGGTGAATCTGTAAACAACCATGACTTAACTAGATTCTCTGACCAACCATTCTAAAGATTAAAATTGAATAAAATACATTCAACAAGAAAGTTTGGGTATGCTTATAACAAGCACTAAAATAATACATCAAGGACAATTATCAAAAAAATATATATATAGGTGCATAGATGAAAGGTTAAGTTGCAGTGCTGGTAGCTTTTACTTTTACGTGCCTAAAAATCTCAATATTTTTTGATGCTGATGATACAATAAAAAGAATCTAAAAGAAAAATAAAAAGAAACATTGAGCCAACATTTTCCAACAAATTGACTACACACCAGATTGCTGGAATCGAACTAAAACAGAATCTGTTACTCTCAAGATTAGTTCTAGCTACCCATAATCTAATATTAACATTACTATATGTGTAATGATCAACTTAAAGGAGTATAAAAACAACACAAACCATCAACAATAATTGTAAGAATATCCCATACGCTGCGTATCAACCAATATTCCACATTTTGCAGCAAATAAAGCAAATGACGAATCCAAATTATATTTAAAATGGTCTTCTTCTTTTTTTTCCCTTTTAATCAACCCTCAAACAAACAAAACCCAAAATCAGAACAGCCAAAGCACTAATTTTTTCATAAAAACCCTCAATCAAATTCAAAACGAGATTGTAAAGAGTAATTACCTTCATCATTCAAATCAAACTCACAAAATCCAAATTCTAGGCAAATAAACTGTAAACAAAAAGACCACCCTTTAAGATTTCAACTCAACCCACCAAAATAATCTCAAATTTGAAACTGGGTTTCACCCAACAACTGCCGTTCTCATTTATATCAAGCCCCAAAACACGATCAAAGACAAAACAGAGTAATATGAACAAAAAAAATTCAAATAATAATACATATACATATATATAACATATAAAAATATAAAAACCCCGTTTCAGATTTCGAACAAGAAAACCCTTTTTTACAAATCTGAAACTAAAAACAAAAAACAAGTCTAAAAAGGGGATACCCAGTTGAGATTTTCAACGACATTGTCCTCATCTACGACGAATTTAAACTATAAAACCAAAAAAAATTGCCAAAATCAAGAACCAAAACATATAGACCCTAATAGCTGAAGGAAAAAACAAAATTGTGCTTATAGAGCTCCGAAATTAACGCGTATTACCCGGACTATAATTATAAATTGAAGAAGAATATTTTCACGATCTTTTGTCCCTGTGCTTCACAAACTGCAATTTGTAATCGGCGATTTCTCTCTCTTTCTCTATTTAATAATTTGGGGATTTTTTTTTCTTTAAAGGCTTTAATGGGGTTTTATTTGTTTGAAAGAAAATAATTTAATTTTGAAATTGAGTTGTCCAGTTGTAATTGGAGCTACTTGGACCCGTGTGTTTTAGGGCGAATGACTTTTTTAGCAGCACGCATATTTTGAAAGTTTTGTAATATTTTTGAAGGTATGGTGCTTTCAAATTTCACAGCCCGTTGACGTCTACTTTTCTTCCCACATAGGGGAGGAGTAATATAAAAAGAAGGATCCAACGAAAAAGCAAAAGGCTAATGGACCGTCATTGACATGTCCTCGAGGTGTTTTTAGGTATTCCATGCTGGTGAGTGTTCGGGCAATTTTTTTTTTTACTTCGATTGATCTCTGCTTGAAGTAGAGCAGCCAGCCAACCAGCCATCAGAAGTTTTTTAATGGTTGTCAAGATTTGACGAGAGAAATTTTCAATCGAATTCAGAACTGATTCCAGTGATTCTTCTCATCCCGAATAAAAATAGAATCAGAAATCTTTTATACTCGGATAAAAAAAATTATGACTAAGTTAATCTATTCTTTAAAAAAACAAAAAAAAAAAAAAACTTTTTTTACGCCATCATTTAATTCATATTGTGTTGCGTAATACTATACATCATTATAACATTGATAAAATAAGAAGATTGGCTTTTAGCAGTTTTACAAAAATATATAATAAAAAATTGAATTTTTCAACCCAACATTTCAAAGAGGAGTATCTAGTTCAATTGTCCCCTCCTCGTACCTTTTGCTGCTCAAATCGAATGCAAATTAAATTTATGTACACACTATTACAAATAAAAAATAAATTTATCAATCCTTTGTCCTTTTTGTCTTCGGTCTAGGTTTATTAAAATCAAAATTAATACACTTTATCGAATCAGGGATTTTTTTTGTAATCAAACGCTATTTTCACCAATTTGAACTATAAATTAGTGTTACGTTAATGACTATTTTAAAAGGCAAAAATTAATTCTTAAGCAATCCGGCCATTAAAAAAATATATATATATAGTGGTGGAAAGAGAGTGCTAACCATTTCTTATGAATATTTAGGGATAATATTTTCATCTAATTAAGCTCCTCCCACGTGCGCGTCAATTTGCATGGTGCTTATAACTTATAATTGCATGCATGTATGTATGTATCAAGTGGTATTATTATATTATTAACTTACTTACCAAACAATTAATGATACGTACAACATACAAATAAACCAATAATTAAAGCTCTTTAATACTTTCTATCTTCTACGTAATAATAATATAAAATAAAATAAAATAGAATAAAATAAGACAAGATATCTTAATTCTTCAAACAATTCAAATGTTTATAATTGTCTGATTCAAGTTGCTATAAACCTACCTAGAACGTTAATTAGTTTAAGGATTTTTATTTTGTCGTTAAAGTGATAATTAAGAAAATGACTTCCCAACAGACCATTATTTCGGTTCTGCTTAAACAGCATTTGAATAAAATAAACAATTTAAGGCTTTATCTACTAAATACATTTATTTGTTTGTCTGGGGTTTTTGAAAATATCATTTGGGAATTCACATTTGACAATTTTATATTTATAAATGAATGTAATAACTAAGATATTGTTATACATTGAAAAGATTGAATAGAATAATAAGATTTCATCAAGTCTCTTAATCTAGTGGTATAAAACTGTAAGCGAACGGAGATTAGTATAAATATGCGAAAGTTATAATTAATTGTTTGTCAAAATATTAAAAATTACAAATTTTAATTACAAAAAATAGAAAATACCTTTTGAAAGAGAAAAATATAGGCTTAAAATTTCGTACAGGTATCCACGTAGGGTGGGGAGACCACTTATTATTTTATTTGTTATATATATGTTTTTGGCCATTATATCTTAATTTAGTGGTCAGGCTAAGGCTTTCTATTATTGCGATAATCCGAAAATCCAGAGTGAGGGTGGTCCAATGGACTTTATAAAGGTGTAGGACCACCTTCTTCTTAGGTAGGTGACAAATTTAAGTATTAGTAACAGTCTCATATTTTTTTGGAGGCTTAAATTAATATTTGTTTTTGGACACAGTCAACAACTAAAGGGGATGATGTTTTGTTTTTCAATGTTAAAGAAAAAAAAAAAAAAAAGGCTCTTATTGGGATGATGTTTAAAAAAAAAAACAGTATAGCAATTGCGCTCCAATCTAAAGGGTTTTTCACTCAATTCGACACAAGTTGAGTTTGAATGTATAAATGTTACCCATGTTATTCAATTTAAATGTGATAGTAAAAGATTATATAAAATATCATATAATTGTTAAAATTATATTTATTACAATTAATATTTTGTATTTTTGGAGATGAAATTTTTAATAAAATTTATTAAAAATGATGTAAATTTTGTTTACTATGTCTTATAGTAATAAATTTTTTAATATTATTTAATATTTTTACTTTTAACGGCAAACTTTATCTTCCCAACTAGTTCCACCTTTAACAACTTTCTAATTCCGTCCCTGCCACCAACTAAACAAAATATCTTATGTTTTTACAAAATATATATATATATATATATTATCGTCTATGATAAGCAGTACACCGACAATTTCTTTTGCATTTTTTTCACTAGTATATATTTGATTTCAAATCTTCACTTGAAAGTGAATGTTTAACTACTGGTCTAGTGTAGTTAATTTTAAATTCTTCAAAACACATGATTATGGGCTACGTCACTTTACCTAGTTAAAGGTGGACTATAATGTAACCCAACCAAGGACCATAACTAATTTCAGTGTACCATATTCAAATGGAAAAAGTATGTATGTTTGAAACAAATGCAATAATAATGATAATAATGACGATCTCTCATATTTTTTTTAAGTTAAATTAGTTATTTTTTTAATTATTTTTGTTATCAACGGTACCCCTTATTGCCTACCAAAGCTCCAATGGAGACCCGAATTGACTTTTATATAGTGGAGGAAATTGCCGTGAAACTTTGAAGGAAAATTATTGAGATTGAAACCTCCAAGAAATTTCTGGTCTGCGTTTGATAACATTTTTCTTCTACCAAAAGATAGATCAAAACTTTTTATTTTTTATATTTATTCACGTTTTACGACAAAAATTTTCACGAAATCAATTGTTATGATATAACTTGATTTAGCCTATTTATTTTTTTCATTTTCCTTGTAGTTCAAAGATCATTTCTATCCTAAGTTTTTTTTCCATCCAAAAATAAAATTATATATAAAAATATTCTGAATTACTTTTTTTAATTCTTTTACAAGTTTTTCATTCATCTCACATCTAGTACTCTTGTGGCCATTGAGCTTAACTCTATATCGGTGACGTGGAGACACGTGGGTGAATAACCTAGCTTTAATACCATATTAGATCTCAAAGCATCCAACTCAAAATCAATTGACAACGGGTAGAATAACCTCTTGATTTTAATCCAATACATAAAACCACACAAGCTATTCTCGATTGGCATACACAGATTTTAGCGTCAACACATCAGGAGATCATTGGCCTAATCATAATCCATTTATGCACAAATTGATGTAACATTAATAAGATGGAAGGGAGTAGCATTTTCCCATTTAGAAATATTAAACTAAAACTTACATGTCAGTTTATATACAAAAATGGAGCATTCTCCTATCACCAAGTAAAATCAAGCTCAAAACAAAAGTCGCAAAATCACGCAAACCAAGATATACTACTACAATTACCCTTTTGAGCCATCATCCTTTATAGACTATTTTTACATTCCTTACCAGAATTTCTGCTTTCTTTTCTTTCTTTTTCCTTCTTCATTATCAACTAGGGTGGTCTTAGAGTGTTTTTAGGAGCACTAACCCACGGTGTACCAGCAATTGCAAACCTCCATAGCGCACTTACATGCTCAGGGGAAGCATATTCAATGCCTACGCGTGGGCCGACCAATATATTTTCTGGTTCGGGCCCATCTAACAGCTCTAAGCCGCCTGTGCATGCCATTAAGTTGTACCAGCGTTACATGATTTTCAGTTTTGAACTAGAAAGAAATGCAAGGGAAAAGGACTTACCGGGGGTGAAAAGGGGATGGTTCGACCATCCAGTTGAAATTCCCAGTGCTTGACCAACCTAGCATTGCAAGCATGGAATTAGAGTTAAGAATTGAACTCTTTTTTAAGATAATTGGTTTTTAGGAAACAGAACAAATGGAAAGGACACATGAAAAGACATTTATGGATGTTCAATCACTTCTCGGTGGAAAATATGTAATTTTTCTGACTTCTGTTTATGTAAAATGTCCAAGTTTTGTTTTTTACATATATATACAAGTGGTACATTAGATAGATCTGGGTTTTAAGGGGAGCAGGAATTGGTGCTAGTTGGACTCGTACCATGAAATTGAATTTCATGGAAAATTTGGGCAATCAAACCACCACCAATTCGTGAAAATGTTCACTTTTGCCATGCTAAACTTTGGTAATCAAACAGAACCCAACAAATAACCTAAGCAATTCAAGGAAATCGATTCATAAAGATATAAAATACTATCACTATCTTACATTAAGAGTCCGACCTTCCCTTATGAGACGTCTCAGATTAGGAGTTTCATTCAATTTTGGGGAAGTAATCAGTGTACCATATCTTTTCACCATAGTAAATAATTTTATTCTTGAGCGCTGATTAGGTCGAAATTAGTGTTTTTCTTTAAAAGTGTAAAAGTCAAAACCGAACTCTAAAACTGAAATGGATGGAATACTCTGAAAAAAAAAGAAAAAAAAAACATATAATGGGTAAGGAGACAACTAACCTTCCCAGGCCCAGTAAGAAGCACAGGCTTCTCAGTTTTCAAACCACGACGCTGCTGAACAGTTTCCAACCCTGTAATTTTGTTCAGAATTATTCAAAGCATGACGTATTTCTAGAAACTTTATTTTTATTTGTTTTTTCTACTTCCCTAGTTCTTTCTTATATTCAGACGTCTTTCGGGGCCTGAGGCAAGCTTTTATTTGGGAATAGTGTATTTAGGAAAAAATAATAAAGAAGAGTATTTATAATGGCATTAATTCCTATAGAAGGTATCACAGTTGTTAAAGCATAGTCATTTGAAAAAACAAGGGCAAACAAAGTCAAGAATCATAAAGCTGATTCAAGATTGAAAAATGATAGACAAGAACGTACACAGCTAATTAGGACACAAAGCGATGTGTCAATTATTTGATTGATCAACCGTGGGTCCTACTATGTTACAATTACTCAGTTTGTTTGTTTTTTAAGGCAAACAAACCAATTTCATGATAACAAAATAAATTTTGTTCTTAACCACTGAATACGTTGCGTTGAAATTAGTATATCCTTAAAAAGTGCAAGACTCAAACATGGACTCTTCATGAGGAATGGACAGAGTATAAGAAAACCAATCAAAATCACTGAATGTCATTTTGTGTAATACTCCCTCCTCAAATTAATAGCCCCCCCTTGACTAAGTACTTTTTAATAAAACACTCATTTTAAACTAATCAATGGTCAAGAATACAACTTATTTTCTATTGTGAGATCTACTATATTGATTATGTCCAAAAGAGGAAATGAGACTATTAATTTGAGACAGCCGGAAAAGAAAAGTGGGACTATTCGTTTTAGTTCTACTGGGACACAGACGTGTTGCTAATACATTGGTTAGTGAACTTGGTCCATCACGAGTAGAATTTACACAAAGATTGTTGCTGACTAATGCACAGTTGACACATCACTATGTCCTCAAAGTATGTCCTAAGATCTGTCTCCCGAGAATTATTATTAATTTTAATACAAGGGAGTCATTTGTTTTCTACTACTTGTGTATCTAGCATGTGTTGACAATCAATCACAGAAATTTTACCACTAACAGGAGCGCAAGAGCGTATTAAGACCGCAGCACCGCATCCTTCTTTATCTGCCACAATGTTCAGCATAGTATGGAGACCATAGCAAAGGTATACATATGCATGTCCTCCAGGTCCAAACTATTTAAAGAATCAAATATAAAATGAACACAAAATAATTACTAGGTATTCTTCAAGATGTGGCCAAATTTTCAAATTATTTATACTTGTATTGGTCTTGCTATTCACATCACAGTTCCTCGCCCAAAAGTGCCATCTAAAATTACCATTTGGATTCTTCGAAGTGACGTATAAAGCAAAGACACTATTAATTCGGTTCATTCTTTTTGTTTCGTTCTTGAGCATTATATCCATATACCATTTGATAATCATATGCGATTTGTGGCCTTCCTTTTCTTGGCATTTTTCAGTTGAGATATTCAAACTAGGAATATGTGGCTTGAAGAATTGTTCCAATGAAATATGCATTGACAATTTGACAATTTGTTACTTTAATGTTTCGGTTCAATACGTAAAATTAGGAGACTCAATTTGTGTACAGAACAGAAAAGAAAGGGGGCGGTTGAGGACTTGAGGTTGTCTCTTGCTTGTCAGAATTACAAGTGAAAGAGGGGGAGGTGAAGGTCGACGCTGCTTGAGCTAGAACTCTCTGCCTAATTCAGCATTTTCTTCTTTCTAGCAAGATTTTCTTTCTCCTTTTTAAATTAAGGGAGGTCTAAGTCTCTCCCTTAACCCTACAAACAAAGAAAAACCCCTCCCACCTCAAGGCAAGGGTGGCGGTTGCGTACCACTTGGCCAACCCCTCTCCTCTTTCTAGTGAGATTTACATCTAATATAACTGAACAAATTAGCCAACATGAATCTTCATTTCACTAATTGAATTAGCATATGTACTAATCCCTCGTCCAAAATCAAGAGGCGCACTTTGATCTTTGGGACATCCCAAATCAAGAGTCAAATCAATGCACCAAATCTCAAGATATTTAAATCAGTTTTAATCATGACCTTTGACTACATTAAAATTAGTATTTTTCTTGAAAATTTCACTACCCAAGTAATGAGTCTTAATTTGAGAGTGATGTAGTATACTACACACGACTTCTTAGGAAACAAGAGGAAATAACCAATCTCCTTTCTCTTCAACTTTCTACTGTCGTTGTTGAAACTTTCCCTACTTTCTTCTCTCTCAGAACTCCAAAATTTACCATTCATGAGTCAACCATTGGACATAGATATAAGGATTGTAATAATAAGAAGTAAAGAAGAAATGTTGATAATAATATCTTACAACGGGGGCTGTTCTTGCTGTAATGCCGAATCGACCATGACAAGCAGAATCATTTGGCCTATAAGCTTCTACCTGTCAAAAGTATACACATTATATGAATCTACTTCCTTCAGTCTCATATGAAAATCACGTACTCGCACCTTGTGACTCAACTGTATTAAGATTATTATAACTACCCATGAATCCATGATAGAAAGGAGAAAAAGCCATCCCAAAAAAGGTGGACTCTTAATTGAGATAATTAAACAAAGGGACTTCATTTTAAGCCTCTATAAACATTAATCTATTTAATTGTGCAAACATGTGCAAATAGTTTTACAAAAAGCCATGGCAAAGATGTGTACCATCACTTCTGTACAGAATGAGTATCTAAGTGCATTAAATGTTTGTACTCCTGGTGACGGTACAATTATATAATGTATTTCGATACTTGTTTTGTACACATATTTAGTACATGTATTAGTATTCAAAAGGATAATACTATTTCCTTTTTAGGACATGATCAATCTAACAAATATCACAATAAACAATAAGTTGTACTCTTGAAAATTACCAAAGTCAAAGTAATTGAGCGGTAATTAGATAAATGCTTAACACCGATTGAATGCAAGAAATTAAAGAACTTAGAGTGATGAAAGAAATTAGTTACCTCGGTAATCTGAAGAACAACGTCATCTCTCCTGAGGTACTTGCCAAGCAAGCGAGGGGCAAGATCTAGAGCGTCGATTTGGTAAAAATCTGGGGTCAATATCGAGAATTTTTCTAGCAATAATGGATTTGAAGCTGTCGACTTTGCATCATCGGATTGGGATTTGGATTTAGGGCTTCGTTTTGGTCTGACCTTGGTGATTAATAAGGGTTTGGGATCATTGATTGTGGGTGTTTTACAAATGGAATTGATGGGTTTTGTGACACGTTTGAAGCGTTGGGTTACCTTTGTTTGGTTCATGGTGAGGAAGAAATGGAGACTAGGGTTTGTTAGATGAAGCATAAGAGTTGTTTTTGTCTGCGGATTTTGGCGGGGATTTTGGCAACTTTTTTTTTGTTTTTTTGGTTCATCCTGCCAGAGCTCATTGGCACAAGTTATTACTTATTACCCTTTCCCACGATTTCTAAACTAGTAAATATCTTGGATGACCATTGAACTCTTTGATAAATTCTATCAATTGTTATTGAATTTTATTTTAGTTATAATTGAACCGTTAAATTTTTAAAAAGTACTGTCAGTTACTACTTTGTCAAATTTCACCATTAATTTTTAACTAAATCATATTATATGCAAAATGTTAAGGGTATTTAAGTCAGTTTCCTTCTTTTTTTCTTTCTTTTTTTTTCTTTCTTTATTCTTCTTCTGCCATTTTTCTTTTTCTTCCGTCTTCGCTCCTTATCGTCCTTACCAACAACAACGCACCCCTCCCCCTCAGCGCTGCCGCCATCTCCTTTTCTTTTTGATCAATAATAAAAAAAACATAAAAGCTTTTTTTCACCACACCCCATGAAGGTTGTTCTGCATAACCCACACCTCCTTTCATGTCATGCATATACCACAGCAAATCCCTAACCTCACTTTCAATCAAATTCGCACAAAATTGACCTAACATACACCATCAAACTCTATAGCAGCGAATTAATAACCCTAAAATCTTTTTCCAAATTAAAACACCATATCTAAATAAAGAGAAATGGAAAAGCGTCCACAGAGTGAGGCTGCAAAGAATGATTATATGATATTTACCTCAACTCACCAGAGATCACTAAGATTTCGTTAGATCGGCAATTAACAACAGTTACTAATTCTGTGTATAAAAATCTCCAACAGAATTACCGATTTGTATGACCAAATAGAAAAAACGAATGCGTGTATATTTGTGTTCATGCAGGAGATAAATTGAAACTATGGATTTGGTTGGGAATTTTGAGATTAAGGATTGTTCACCATTTAGAAAAAGAAGAAGTTCGGATGAAGAATAGGAAGAAAAAGAAGAAAGAAAGAAAATAAAAGGAAAAAAACTAAAATGCCCCTAAGATATCACATAATAATCACGTGACATGATTTTCGTAAAAAACTAACGGTGATATTTGATGGAGTGACCATTGATAGTACTTTTTAATAGTTTAATGGGTTGATTGTAACTAAATGAAGTACAGTGGCCATTGGTAGAATTTGCCAATAATTCAGTGGCCATTTATGGTATTTACTCTCTCTAAAAATCTATCTCGTTCAATGTCATTAAGCTTCGTGTAACGCGTTAAATTAAATTAATGTGAAAATGAATACTACCATTTCTTATGTATAATTGTTTAATATTTTTTTCTTGTGATATAAAATGCTACTACAAAATACTTTGATATTTAATCTTGATCAATGATGGTGCAAATTAGTAAGTTAATTAACAATGCCAACCATGAGTTGACACATGGCCCTCCACGTCAATGACTTGGCCTGTCAAAGCGAGAAAAACTCGAAAGAGTCATGTTCAAGCATTACGGGGAGGTTGGAGCTCTTTATGGCTCTATATCTAGTCCAAGAATTAATTTTGCATAACAATTAACGAAGCTTGAATGTCAAAGCTCTTTCAGCGAGCTTTGGGGCTCTCTCACCTAACCGCTCTGTCAGAGTGGTTGAAAGAGGCATGGGTGATTGTCGCCTCCCCTGCAGAAGGCACATAACTTTACTCACTTTCATTAAATGCATATCAACTGCAGGTATGCATTTAATGTAACGGAATCCATGGAGAAGCAAGTTGATAATGATCAAGACATGGCCCTAGACCTGCTATGGGATCTCTCCAACACATTTTCTCTTAGTCATATATATAGAAGAAACATTTATTTCTCTTAATAACTCAATAACTGAACAACAACCAAGAATTAATCACAGCAAGAAAGAGAATCAAGTATTCAAGTAGCCAATAGTGAGAAACCAAAAGAAATAGAGAGAAATAGACCTACATAGCACACAATAAAGCTCCGAATATAGGGAATTTAGAACTCGCGTATCTCGAAGGATACTCTTATTGTAATTTTGTGAGGATAGAACAGTTAAAGAAATTTTGTGAGTTTGTAATAGTTACTCAGTTATCTCAATACAAAGCAAACCGAGTTTCTAATTCTATTCCACAGAGGAGGATTAACCCATATTTTCATATGAGGCAAACCTCCTCTATACATCTTTGACTCTCTTAGCTTGATGCGTTTATTATCCCAATCATTTAAACAAATCATTTGACTGTGTGGTCTAAACTACCATTGTCTAGTTTTACGCACCAACAATCAATATTAAATATAAAATAGGATTACTTTACTTTTATGTGTTCTTTTCTTATGTATGTAAAACGTAAAACATAGCTCAAAAGATTAAATAATTAATTGTCCTAGGCAATGTTCAAAATGGGTTTGTCAATTGATTTGCTTTGTTTTTATTATTTTTTCTTTGTTATTTAATACTTTTGCCAATTTACATATTATTCTTTTTTTTTCCTAATGCTCAGTAATAATTTCATCATATTGCTAATCTATATATTATTTATTCTTTTTCTAATATTTAACAATGATTTCATAACACAATTTTCAGTGAACGTATATAATTACCATAGTATATAAATGGACTTAACAAAGAAGAGGATGGCAACTAGTCGGTGGCAATTCAGATACAAACATGTCAACATAATAATATGACATAAAATGAAACAAAATAGACGCTTAAAATTTTAACAATGTTGTGTGGTGCCTAAATTTTGACACGAAAATGAAAGTTTAATTATTAATTATGTCTTGTCGTATCAATTGCACTTTGTCAGATTCAGCATCTCATCATGTCTTACAAATAGCACATATGTCTATTAAAGCATGTCCAACGGCATAATCAAAATAACAAGATTAATCAATTTTAACAATATTGCTTAAAAGTTACCCCAATGGCATAATCAAATCTTAACAATCAATTAGCCAATAATCAAATTTAGCTACTCAATAATCAAAATAAAACCTGTTTTAACAATCAAAACAATGGTCCAATAAAATTTCATATTTCGATAATCTTTCATTCCCAACTTTTATAATTTTGGTTACTGAGAAAAAATAACCATTATAGAGCATATCATTGTTAATTTTAACGATATTTAAAATAAATACTTAAATGTTCACTTGATTGTTTATAATTTTCCATTGGAGATGCTCTTAGACTTTGAAAACTATAATATATCAAATTCATGTTTTAGTGTGCATTGTCACATCATGTCACATGCAAACACAATATAATAATACAAATAACCACCCATATTACTATCAAATATAAACAAATTCAAATCTTCTGTTTATTTGGATCTTGTAACAAACCAAATTGAACTCAAAACTCTATTTCAAATCAAACTAGGGTCATTTGGGTTTTGGCTCCATAGTTTCGCTAATATTGAGTTAAGGGTTAGAGTTTTCATTTCTTGGGATTCGGGGTCTAAATCAAACGGTTCTATAAATTATTAGTTTATAGAAAATTTAAATTGAATTTCCAAAAAGTGTCCCTTACTCAAACACTAGCTAAAGAGACTGGGGGGTTTCAAGCAAACTTGAAAACCAAACTGTATCGACCCAAACCGATATGTTAAAAATTGAAACATAATCGAATATAGTTGGTTCAGATTTGGGTTTTGCCTTTGCTAAACTGAACCAATTTGAACCAAACCAAATCACTGCATGTATGACTCAAAAAGAATATTATTTCACTATCTAAAATTTTATGTTCCTAAAATTTACGATCTATAGTAAGAACCCGATTCTTTGAACTATCATGAATATTGAAGTTATATTAATATAAGAGTAATATTTTTTTTCAAAATAAGTTAGAGCAATTATTGGGTTATCAAATTTCTAACTAAAATCCTTATAAAAAGTAAATGAAAGTGAATAAAACTAAAGTCTAAACCAAAATCGAATCGAAAATTTTGGTTCGGATTTGAGTTTGAAAAATTTAGAAATCAAACCGAACCAGAGCCAAACTTACAAATTCAGTTTGAGTATAGGTATCCTAATTTTCATCCTATCTGGAACTGAAAACACCCCTAAGGGCTCGTTTGGTTCGAGCTTTAGGAATGGAATTGGCATTCTAGATGCCAGGAATCCTTTATTCCTGGCATCCTTTATTGGATTCCATTAATGCTTGTTTGGTTGGAGTTTTAGGAATGAACTCGGCAAAAAAAAAAATTTAATTTTCTGGATTTTATTTTCATTTACTAGGGAAATTTTTTTTTTTTTCATTTTTTGGGAAAAAATATATTTTTTCGTTTTCTAGGAAAAAATAATTTTTTTCACTTTCTGGGAAAAAAAATATTTTTTTTCATTTTCTGGAAAAAAATAATTTTTTTCACTTTCTGGGGAAAAAATAATTTTTTTAATTTTCTGGGAAAAAATATTTTTTTCATTTTTTGGGAAAAAATATTTTTTTTCATTTTCTGGAAAAAAAAATTTCCACTTTCTGGGAAAAAAATATTTTTTAAAATTTTCTAGAAATGTTTTTCATTTTCTGGAAAAAAAAAACATTTTTTGGACAAAAAAAAAAGGATTCCTCAAATTGGGAATCCAAGATTCCTCCCAATTTATAAGGGAATAAATTTTGGCAAAATGGGGGAATTTAAGATTCCTAGGAATCCTAAATTCCTACCTAAAACTCCAATCAAACAAAATAATTCTCAAGGAATGGAATTTAGGATTCCAGAAATCCTCAAAAGTTCGAACCAAACGAGCCCTAAAAGAAACTATTATGCCTAAAAACCATTGCTGCAACAAAACGAAAAAACTCCACAAACGATACATATCTGGATTACAACGATCCTTCCCTAACCCTACCCCTAATATTGATAATTTTGATTGTGGTAAAGGGTATTTAGGGGTACTAATTTAAGGGGGGGGGGGAGAGAAGGGAGGGTGGGATTGTGGCAGAAATAATGGTAAGGATTAAGGCATTCAGAGATGGGTTTATTAAAATCGAGAGGATGGAAATAAAATAGGGAATTCAACTGGAGGTAATGAGATTTGAAATCGAGATGGAGATGGGGTTGAATTTATTTTAGTTTAGTTGAGAGATTAAAAATGGTAGGCTCTCTGTTTTTTTTTCTTTTGGCAAAGAAGTAAAATTGATGAATGAGTAAAGGGCATTTTTGAAAATTTAGCTTAATTTTTTTGTTAACTAACAGTTTTAACCTATTGATTAACATAATGGTCCATTTTGGACCCCAAACTTAAATAAATGAAAACTTTGGACCCTTAACTCGAAAATGACATAACTATGGATCCGAAAACCTAAATAACCCATCAAACTAATAGTACAAGTGAGAAGCAAAGAAATTTCACCCAAATTGTGATCTCATAAACTTTAACTTACAATTTTGTATGAATGTAAGAAACCATTGGATTTTTTTTAATACATAGCGATAAGCCTAAGTATATGAACTAAAATGGACCCGATCATGGTGTGTCTAAATTTGATACGATTGATAATATCCCGAATTAGGGACGGCAAAATGGCTTCACTAAGCGGTCTTTTAAGCTAACGCAATCCGAATGGAGCAGGCTTAAGGCAAGTCTTTCTTTAACCAGGTCGTATTTAGAATTGGGTAGGGTTTCGAGTGAATGTATGCTTTGATGTGTCTAATTTGGGATTGGCCAAATTCAACCCGTTGCCAACCCTAGATGTGATTGTTGAATCCCATGGATGTACAAAATGTTAATCCATATCGAAAATTGTTACCAAATGGATATTTGATTTGTATACCGGATCCAAAAATTGAAGAATTAGGACATAACATTATTTTAATCAAATTTATTACTAGACATATAATTATATTTATAAATGAGCAAAGATATATATTACATACATGTATATATATAAATATACATATATGTTAGATTGGGGAGCAAACGTATCAGATTGGTATATATTTACCCGTTTCTAAATTTGTTAATTAAAAGGCTTAACAAATTCAGATTGAATTCAAATAAACATATAAGGAGGTTCTTTCCATATTCAGGTAATGACATCGAATTCAAATCTAAATCGGTTAGAAATCTAATTAATTGACAAGCCAATATGGCGATACATCTAGTAGATTTAATTGAAAGATAGAATGATTGTCAAATTTTAAAGTATTTCACAGTGATGGTTTCTACCACTTGATCCACTCAATAAATAAAAAATCTTTTACTTAAATCTTAATCTAAAAAAAAAATATTGGAAAATATTTTGATGCACTACTATATAGCAAAATAGATTTAAAGGGACATGTTTAACATAAAAAATGAAAATATATAATGTGACCAACATATGTCAATTAGAATGTTTAGTCCATGTCAAATGCGCTTGACGATTCTTCATCCCACAAAATTCATTTATAATTGTATAAATGTCGATGCATCGAGAAATTTATTTCTCAATATATGTGATCAAGTAATTTGAAAGATAATCATCTTCCATCTATTTGCGTAACTTAGTCTTAACACTCCATAAATAAATTTTAACACTCTAAAATAATTTTTAGAGATAAAAAAATTTATAACAAAATAAAAAATGCATAATTTTATTTAAAGAGTGACAACAACTATATTTCAAAAAAAAAACACATTAATATTAATGAAAGTTTGAAATATCTTGGAAGGATCCGGACCCCTCCCGGTCCCCCATTCCGTCCGCCGCTGGTGAAAGGTCGTAGATTTCATATTTTCCAAGTGTGAAATATATATAAAAATGAGTTATGATGTAACCAACGTGCTCGATTGGATTTTTTACGTTCATGAGGTTATTCTGATAAAGAATTAAAAATAACTTACAAATGAACACAAATGTGAGCATGCAGGTCATTGAGTTGACTATTTAAACTTTATATTACCAATAATCTTGAGCCATCCTTAAGGTTCTATTTAAGTTGACTTTGAACAATACAGAGAAGAAAAAACAACCCAACAGGACAGGGATTTTGCTGGTTTTGTGCCTCTTAGCCAGCAGTACGTGGAACTTTAGTTTTGGCAGTTTCAGTGAACTGCTAGCAGCTATGCTTTAGCTATAGCAGTGGCAATTTTTGGTGCAGTTTGGCTCTTAGTGGTAGGCATTTCTCTGCAGTTTTCTGTTCTCAGTTTACTGCTTCCTTGCTTCAGTTTTCTGCTGCCCTTCTTCCTTGTCTTTTGCACAGTTTTTGCTGTTATTTTTCTTGCTTTTTTCTGCTTTTTGGCCATCATATTTAGGCTCTCTTTTCTTTCTTTTTGGCCTCCTGTTAGGCCTTGCCTTCCTTTTTTGAATTACCTTGTGGACTTTTTGGTTTTCCCCTAGTGCATTATGCAATTTAAACATATTTCTTTTGTGTTTTTTGAATCTTGGAGATGGCCTTATTATATCCCCCTCTTATAATTCTTTTTTGGTTTTTTATGCTTTTACTCTAGTGCCAGATTGGGCATAGAGGACTTCCAAAAAAAAAAAACCAACAGAAGAACCTAGCTAATCAAGCCACTTTGGGTTAACTTAGAGCTCACAAGGTCAAACCCTAGCGTTGTCAAAATAATACTTGGCCCCGTGGAAAACCGAAAAAAAAAAAGAGCCTAGCTTAATTTTTGTCCAAAAAATAAAAAAAAATGTTATTTTGTACTCAAATGAAACGTCAAGTATACTTTACTATCATATAGAAAAATTAACCACATATATGAAAATCTTTATCCTATTTAATTACATTTAAACTTTGCTCTTTTCATAAATAAGTTGTTAACGCGTGCTCTTAGATCATATGTTTAGGTTCTATTTAATTATCATATTCAATTAGGTTGGAATGAAAACAATCCAATCTAACATTCAATAAGATTGGGTCGGATTTTTTTAAAATGTTAGTTTGGATTTGATCATAAATTCCAAAATTCACATTGAATTGAATTGGATGCCGATCTCATGAAAACAACCTTGTTGGAACCGACATACCACCTCTAGTCCAAAAAAATAAAAACTCAATACAGCGAAACAATTTTCAGCGTAAAACATGCACCTCTTTCTAGGGGCAATAGGTTAGCTGATATATGGAAATTCGGTATAAAAACAGATCAGTCCTTTACTCCTTTTCATTCACGATGCAACCAAACAAATCATCTCATATCAACACCTACCAAAGGTTATAAAAATGAGATTAAAGGACGCCAATTTAGTTCCAACATTCGTCTAAAAGTCAGTAGCAAATTTAAAGTTACTAGTATTCTTTTTCCTTTCCCAAGATTAAAAGGGGGGCAAACTTAACTACCGTCAATACATCCGCCTTAGTGGAGCAGCCACAAGCTACTAAGATATCAAAGTCCTCTCCTAATGATGTTGCTTGAATAAATTAGTTGCAACAGTTGTAACGACGATGAAGCAACGTAACAAAGGACTTACAATCTCGTTAAATTTTTTATGCAAGGCTTGGAATTCCCCCGCATGCAGTGGCGCTAAATAATTACAAAGACGCCACTAAAGTTATCTAAACCTTTGATTTGGTTATCCAACTGTTATCGTTCAATCTACTATACCACATCATCATTACAATAGTTTGTCTAATAATTTTTCCAATGTCTACATGATCTATATAAAGAAGAACTCAACCTCATTAATCAAGATAACACCAAACCATATTTTGAACAAACTCATTTGTTCTATCAGTTCGCACATTTTGTCGTATTAAACTCCGGTAATCGTATTCTAAGCATTGAAGGCACTAGAATTGCACTACCAACATTTGTATGCCATTATTAATAGGGCAATGACAAAGTGTTACGAAGGCAACCCTATCACCCCAACGAACCGTTAGTCCTTAAAGTCAAAGTGAGTCATAAAACGAAGCATGAATCAACTATAGACATGTCTCCATACGGCAAAGATCTCTAACATTTCCATCAAGCTTTATAAATTCAACAGTCAATGAATTGTATCAAGAAACAAGTGAGATAAAACACGAAAAGTCCAAACAAAAAGACCCAAGGGAACAGCCATATTCAATCCATGACTTAAAATGGATGAAACATAACTATATGATAATTCTACACTTGTTACCAAGAACCTTAGCAGAGGGAAAACTCATATGCCAAATCCAAAAACTGCCCGTATTTTGTTTAAGATAAGATCCCGCCACCCTCTCTCGGTGTTCTCCACCACAGTTGAGTTTCCATATCTGCATGAAAAGAATAAGCATGTTACATTGATTGATACACAACAGACTGAATAACACATGATAAAGTTAAGAGCTTTTCTGGCTTTGTGCAACCTCCCTTCCCTCTGTATTATATGCCCCCCTACATGCGGGAATCTCAAAGCATTACATAAAAACAGGGGGTTAGAAAATTAGACATTGGCCCCTATTTTAGCATAATTCTTGGAAATTCCAATGTATGCAGGGGGTGAAGTCTAACAATTATGAAAACTGAGGGCTAGGTCTACTTTTGCATTAAGAGGGAAAATTCTAAAAAGCCCTAAAGTAAACCATTAAATGAAACCAACCTGTCTTCCTCCGGAATATCAGTGTGCACAACCTTAACAACAGTAAGCCCAGGCTCAGGCTCATCTAGTGTTAGACGCACCTGCAGCACCAATCATTAGTGGTTCATTAGCAAGCTAGTCATCATTACCAAATTCTTAGCATCCAATTATGACCACCTTTAACATACAGCATCAAAGGATATGTGCATCTCCAGATGAACATTAAAATGAAAAACATAGTAAAAGATTATCCATCTAATTGTTTTTATTTGAATCAAAATGAACGGATTTCAAATATTTCAAAACAGAACAAAAAATAAAAAATCCAGTTTTATATCAGTAGCTTAGACAGGATCACATGAATATAAAACAAGTGTCAGAGAAGTATGGGTTGGCATACAAATGGGATGGAACCAATGCCACCTAGTTTGTGGGCCACCTCTACGAGTGGCAAATTGGGTGCATCAACTCCAAACAGGTGCGTTCATGGCCCAAAACGTCAAGCCTAGCAATCCCTATCTTGAATTGGACTGATACATGAAAAGGTCCGTATATTTTCATATGTACTGACATATATACCTACTATATCAGGATTCCATTGTAATATCGTTGTTGAAAGCATCTGTAGTATATGTTTCCAAACAAATTGGGCACCTGAGGCCATCTCCAATGGTCATTTCTATCTATACAAATTTCTATGTTAAAAAATAAAAATAGAAAAAATATGCTCCATTGGAGTTTTCTATAACCATTTCTATGTGAGGTGGAAGTTAAGTAAGGAATTTCTATCACCATTTCTACACAGAAATGGTGATAGAAATTTTCAATGTGACATGGCACATCCTCATTAAATATAAGAAACCCACTAATTCTCTCTAATTCTTAAATAAATGCCAAGTAACATAGAAAAGTAAGATAGTAATGGCACCATTGGATAAACTTTATTTGAGACTTTTCTATCTACACAATTATATTGCCTGCCCAGATAGATATAGAAATGTATTAAAAGCGCCATGACACAGGATAGAAATGAATTTATAGAAAATACCATTGGAGATGGCCTGAAATAGCGTTCCAACTAATCCTATCCCCACCCCACTGCATACCCCGCACCAATAACACATACCAAAGCATCCCGAGATTTAGGCAACATTTGATGGAGCTGAGTAATATCATGAATGAACTAACTAAAGATCCATAACGAGTAAGAATTCTACTGAAACATAGTCACAAACTCCTACTTATGAAACTGTAGTAGAGGCCTCTTTATATTCTCTTTATTCCATATCCATGCATAAACGCAAAGGCATAAAAATACAAAAACACCAGCTACCCTTTGATTCAACGAGCATAAATAAGATGGATGTGCACATAACACAAAAAGATAATCAATTCAACTATTGTATCTACATCTAGAACTATTTCTCTATGACTAAACATGTTGACGAGATTTTCTCCTTATAACCATATACTCCATCTCAAATTAAGTGCCCCATTCTTTTTAAGGAACATCGAGTTTGGTGAAACCAATTGCTACAACTAAATGGTACATTGATTTTAGAAAAAGGACTCGTAATTTGAGATGGAGCAAAGCAATAATCTTTCTCTACTGATGGAGCAAAGCAATAATCTCTCTGCTTATCAAGTGCAGACATAAATATAGGCACATCTATATAATAAGAGGCAAAGGTTTTTGAATCCTAAAAATATAGATGGATAAAAGATTGAATGGTTGAGTTCGCAAGATGCTTTTCAAGAGGGGATACAGGATAGTGCGTTTGGCACAGAGTATGACTAGTACATAAAAGATCCCCATTAATATCTTTTCAAGCAAATATTCAAGTTTCATATACGAATCATATAACTGCATCCACATAAAAACATACACACACAGTCAAAAGCATATAGTTTACCGTTGAATGAATTCCATCAGGCCAGTTCCCAAATCTCCATTTCTGCACAATCAATTTACCTTCCTGTAACTCCACATTCCTCCCAGTCACACTCCCATCAAAAATACTAAACTCCCCACCAACCTCCTTACTAATCCTCGCATTACTCTGCGTAAAACCCTTCCACCTATTCTCATCCATCAAAATCTCATACATATCCTTTGCCCTACAACTGAACTTCTCAGTCACCGTTATCGTCTTAAACCCCTCTCTCTTCTTCTCTTTCTTCTTCTCTTCCTTCTTCACCTCCACCGCCGCCACATTCGCCGGCGCAGACACCTTTTTAGCAGCCGGATTCACCTTCTTAACCTCCAATTCGTCCTTGGCCGGTCCACCTTTGGCCATAGCACTAACATAAACCCTAATTTGCTCGAGAACGAATTGCTTCCCCTTGGACATAAAAGCTTCCTTCAGTCTCCTCCCAATTGGTCCCTCGTCCTTGACCAAAACCCTAACTTCCGGATCCTCATCGGCATTCTCATCGGAAATATACGGAACTTCCACAGTTCCATCGACGACAAGCAAACTCTTACCATCGGAGTCTTTGGCTTCGCCTAGGAAAGAGAGGGAGAGGCTAATCTCGTAACCGGGGATGATTTTTCCCTTGCGGACATTGACGTAAGCTTCACCTTCGAGTTTTTCGATCTTTTTGGTCTTGAGGTAGAGATTTCCCTCGCCGTCGAGGATGGTGTGATCGGAGAGGAGTTTGGTGAGGAGATTGCGGGACCATTCGAGGCAATCGGTCTCCGCCCAGTGCCAGTTGTGGACGTTGGCGCCGTCCGGTCTATCCTCGACGATCCAGCGCTTGTCTCCTTCGCCATATTTCGCCATTGTAGAGAGAGAAAGAAAGATATTTGGAGAACTGAGGTATCGGTAGGATACTTCCGAGTTCTGACTGCTGGTGAAGTAGAGGAACTCGGAAGGATCTGGAATTTTTGCCCTAAAGAGTTGGGCAACTGCGGAAATACAGTAATAATAAGATTTGGAAGGATCTAGAAACACGAGGGAGAGGTGTTTTTTTTTTTTTTTTCAAGAGGAATCAAAATAGCTAGAGATGTTTTGTAACAGTATTTCTTCCGGTTGATTATAAAAATAAATATATACAACATATTTTAACTAATTTTATAGTTTAGTTATTGTATAGGTTTTTCGACAAAAATAGTAATACAATTGAAATAATCGGGTACAAGGGTCTATTTTAATAATAATATTATTAAAAAGACACTTATAAATTAAAAGTGTAAATTAGAGATATTGTACAAAAAAAAAATAATAAAGATTCTTCCTTGTTTAACTAATAACATAATAATACTTTTTATTTTTAATACTGTTTATTCTTTTTCTCCTCCCGGGCCGCCAGGTGGGTAGAAGGTGGGGATAGTGGGAGTTACACTATTACAAACTCATACATCACATTTTAATTATGTGCTTCGTTTTTTTTTTATTTATTTATGACTAAATTACTAATGGTTAGTATTTATAAGATAACTTGGAATAGAAAACCTCAACAGTGTCAACATAAATTAGAAGTTAGAAGACAAAATATGGTTTTATAATTACTACGTACGTGCCAATAAACCAGTTAATAGTTGAATATATTTTATGTTTTATGTCAAAAAAACTGTGAATCTGTTCATGTTTATTTTGATTGATTTCGTCATTTTTATGTAATGTCACGTGGTGCTAAAACAGTTTTAGCATCAATTGTTCAACACTAGAATAGTGTTAAAAAGGTTTTAGTACCACAGGTGAACACATATAATTCAAGGTGCTAAAACAGATTTAACACCAATTGTCCAGAACAAAATAACTAATCACATGGTGCTAAAACAATTTTAGCACAAATTGTCGAAATGATGCTAAAACTTTTTTAGCACCAATACAAAATAAAGAACAACAAAATTTTAAGGTGCTAAAACAGATTTAGCACCAATTGTTTAGAACAAAATAACTAATCACATGGTGCTAAAACAGTTTTAGCACTAATTGTCGAAACGATGTTAAAATGGTTTTAGTACCAATACAAAATAGAGATTAACGAAATTCAAGATGCTAAAACAAATTTAGCACCAATAGCAAAAAAAACAATTAAATCCAATGTGGTAAAACGGATTTAACACCAATAGGAAACAAAAAACAACTAAATTCAATGTGCTAAAACAAATGTAGTACCAATTGTATAGAACAAAATAATAAATCACATGGTGCTAAAACAATTTTAGAACTAATTGTCAAACTTTAAAATGGTGCTAAAAAGGTTTTTAGCATCACAGGTGAACACAGATAACTAAACTAAAGGTTCTAAAATAGTTTTAGCACTACATGCCCATCAACAAATTAAGGGCATTTTTCAAACAACTTTAACGCAATAAAAACATAGCAGCAAGTCAAATTCTTCATCCCAATATGCTCAAAATCTTTTATTTTTCTTTCCCACTGTCCCATATATATATATACAAAGTAACACCCAAACAACCTTTACCAATAATTTTACAACTACACACATTACATATATACATAGATAGATAATAAGATAGCCTTGGAATTAATCTGAAAGCAAGGGTAATTAGGAGGTTCTTGTGAGTAATTGGATGTTCTTCTTATTCCCGACATTTCTCACCCTTCCAAATCATTCTATTCTATTTTATACAATTATTCATTCCTTCTAGAGCGAGGGAGAGATAAACAGAGAGAGTGCATGTTGTTGGTCAAAAATTAAAAAGTAAAGATGATGAGGAAAAGATATGGTAAAAGGGGAAATTGGGGGCTGTTATTAATAATAATCATGTAATGTAATGAATGTATCATGGGTATTTTTGTCGACTAATATTTATCATTTTTCTTAAAATAAATTAACATTATGAAGAATGTCTTTATTGTAAAACCAAATTATGAAATTAGAATTACTTTAATTTCTTAAACATGAGTTTGTTCTTAGAGTTATAAAACATTATGGAGCAAGGCCCTATAACCCATTATCTCAACATATTTTGTATTTTTTTTATTTTGGTCATTTTATCAATTAAGGTTAGTAATTCCATTAACAATGATCATAATTAGCATTATCATATTATTATTTTTATATAAAAATAAATAAATTTAAACCCATTTAAAAAATAAATTCATCCATAATCTTCCTCTTCCAAAACCCTTAACCAACCGACCTATTGTGACGGCCAAATGGTGCCGAACAATTTGTGATGTGTGTGAAGAGAGAGGATCTATACCTCTAATTATTCCTTCCATTGCTCTTTAATTTCATCCCATCCAAAACTTTAATATTTAAATATATGAATATATATATATATATATATATTTGTGTGTATTTGTAATTTGGGCTCAAATTGATACATCTATACCTCTTTAGCTAAACTTTATTGTGTCAAATCTAATTTAAGTGTGTATATAAAGATTTATCGGTGTATATGGAGTAAATGACCCATTTGCACCCCTAACTTTGTACCTGATTTTAAATTGCACCCCAAATTTTAATTTGTTCCACTTTATACTCTGAATTTCAAAAAATGATTTTAAATATCCACTCCATCAATATTCCATGAATTTTAGAACATAAGTTGTCATGTGCATATCACATGATGTAAAAGAAAGGGTATAAGGGCAAACTTAAAAAAGATAGACTATATAGAGTAAATATATAATGCATCACACTCTCCGTCTCCCCTATTATGTTCAATGACATCCCGGGCAAAAAACAATTGGCAATCATCACTTAGGGCAAATCATGGACTGGGCACTAAGGCCACACACTGATTAAAATGATGAACATATTCCTTAGAGTAAGTTATCTTTCCATTTTATGAACTTTAATATGATCAAATAGGGAATTTTTTTATTATTTTATTTACTTTGATAATATTGTGGTTTGTGATGGGTTTCATAAAATAGTGTTTCATTTCATGGGGTTTTGATGAAATTGAGTTTGTTTTACTTTATTTTTCTATTATTTTAATGAACGATGTTCATGTTCTATTTTGCTTCACCTTCTCTTATTTTTTTTCTCCTTTTTTATTAGTCATACTTCATTTTTTATATTGGTTGTTTGATTTATTTTAGATAATAATTCTGAGTATTTTATAATTACAGTAAACTTTGAGCAACAAAGGTTTTATATTGATTATTGTGACAAAGCTCCATTGGTGCCACCTATAGTAACTACACAGCCTGGTAGAAAGAATAAAACCATAAGCAAATCACAAGATGAGAAAGAACAATCAATAATAAAACTAAGGAGGACAATGGTGGAAATGACCTATATTAAATGTATAAACTATGGACATAACATGAGAAGTTATAAAAGGCAAAAAGAAAGGCTAGGTGGTGAAAGCTCAAGTAAAGAATTGCAAGCATGAGAGGTGCAAATGCTGCTAGAAGGGGATGATTCACTGCCAAAAGGGGTAGTTCATCTGCTAGGATGGGAGGAGTCACTGCCAATGTAAGTAAATTTCCATTGTAGATATATTATTAAACTTTGTTAAGTTTATTCTATTTCCATTATACTCTTCATATGCAGGGTAGTGGGAACAATAGGGAATGACCTTTTACTCAAACTCAGAGTCAGCATAATTCAGTGCATTTATAGCCTTGAATAACATATTGTTTACCGAGTCTATTGAACTAGCCTTTATGGCCTTGAATAGCATATTGTTTATTAAGTTTATTGAATTGTTTTTGTGTAGTTGATCACAAATAGTAGTTTGAGTCTATTGAACTCTTTTTGTGCAATTAATCACATATAATACTTTAAGTCCATTGAACTCTTTTGTGTAGTTAATACCATGCCCTAGTATAACCTTTTAGTGTAGTTAATACTTGGTCATTACTTATTGCTAGGCTTTTTCTGCAGTTGATACTTGGTCATTGATTGCTTATTAAACTCTTTTCAACTCTTTTTGCATTATTTTCAATAAAACACATCAATCACAACACACACAGTGGGTATACATAAAACATCAAACTTCCATTTTCACTGATTCAAACAAAGGTCACAGCATGAAACACATTTACAATTCCAGGGCAGTGCAGCCACAATGTTACACTTCTCCCCAATCTCAACCTTTCATATAGTAGATGATTTAGTGTGTAGAGTGTAGCTTACACAGAGAAGATCATATCATCGGATCTTATAGAATATAAGTTTAATGGTTCACAGTCTTAAATGGAATTGGACACCCATCGGTAGGATTGTAACACAAGTTTTAGTCGTTTATTTTGACTACAGAAAACGGTATAGTTTTAACTCGTTGTGCTAGTACACTTTGTGTGTATTGGATATGACCAGTTTGGGTTAATTATTTTTATACTGACTATATAAAATAATTTAAAATTCTATGGTTATTATGATTACTTATACTCTTAATCTTGAAATAATTAATAGACATATATATGTAGTGTTTGTTGTTTTGACTCATTAAGAGTGAGATTCATTTATGGATCAATAATCTTCGTGAATTGGATAACGACACTATATGTATGATGAATATTAATTATTGACAGAATCCACGTCCTGATATAGGGATTGATGATAGCCCCTTGAGAAGCTTATAGGTTTTGATCATGTTAAACCCTGTACATGGATTATGTTAATCCGATATGTCAAATAAGTTAAGTGGTAGGCTCAAGGATTAAGAAGTCATTTAAATATAATTGTCAGTAATTTAATTTAAATTATGGTTATCTGTAATCTTAACGTGGGGAGAATAATAAGTATTTAATAATAAGGAGCTCGAAATATAATTTTGAAATAAAGACATGAGTGCAATTATAATTCTTTAGTGGTGTGAATTATAATTTATGGAAGGAACTAATTCATAGTGGAATTAGGATTTCAACTTTCCGTAGGAAGCTCAAACACTTATTTCTCCTTAAAGTCCCTATCGTAGACTTATATATACGCCGGCCTTGTCTTTTCTCATTATAACAATAATTCTCATGAGTTAGGTTTGTTCTATTGAGTGAGAAGAAAATCTTGGTGATACCGTAACCCACACTCGGTGCAAGATTTGATGGCGGAAGGAATACAATAGAAGATCTTTAGGTTTTTCGGCACAGCAGTCGTAAATCAACCATAACTTTTGATCGCACCGTTGAATCGGGCTTATTTTTGGATATGTCGTTCGGAACGCAAAGTGATTATTATCGCATGAAAAATCAGGACTATCAGAAGTCGTTTCGGTGGTGAAAACAATCGATTTTCGCAGCTAAGCGAGAATTGAAAAATCTGACCAAATCGCAATCTGATGCTTTCAAATCCTAGTCTCCTCATATGAATCCTCTACATTATCCACAAAGCTGAAATTCCTTTATTCTTATAGGGTTTTAGTAAATTATTTTGTTCAATCTATAAGCAATATCAAACGATCCTGTATTTATGTCCCTTCAAGGTCAACTCCATTGTGTTGCTCAATGAGAAAAGGTATTTTTCAATCTCCCAAAAAATATTTTTTTTCCTAGTTCTATTTAAATGTGGAAAGAAAATAGAAGGAATGCATATATATGTGTCAAATGGAGGGAAATGAGGAAAAGTGGAAGGAACATGGGGGAAAAGATGGTACAATTTGAGGAAAATATCCTTATACGTTTTTACCCTTACTATGTCAGCCAAAACACAAGTTCTGTTATAAAATTCATGTAATGTTGACAAAGTGGGCATTTAAAACCACTTTTTAAAATTTGGAATGCCCGGTGGAACAAGTTAAAGTTTGGATGACAACTTAAACCATTAATGCCAAATAAGGCCGCCGTTAACGGAATTAATAACTCAAATCAACATGATGACCAAAATGAAAACAAACACAAAGTAAGTTTTCATTTTTATTAAAAAAATTGTATAATGACCAAAATGTAAATTAGGTCAAAGTACGTTATAAACTTTTGTAATTAACCCTATTTCTTAGGACTAGCAATTTGTTACACAATTGGATAACATAATATGAAATTAACATGAATGTTTTTAGCACAGGTCAAATTTTATTAGGTATGAGTGAGTGAACTCGCCATACTTATTTGCAGAACTTGAATAAATAAGTTTGACTTTGGTTACATTACGATTTAGTTTTGAGTCATGCAACTTGTTAACCGACCTCTATGGCCCGTTACAAAATATTCAATAACATGATTTGGTTACGGTTTAATGGTTAATTGTGTGCTCAGTGAATCACTAAATGTCTAAATGTTAATCGTACAGGATTTGAATCAAATTGTTTATTTTAAACAACTACGAATTAGGTTCTGCCACTCATTGATTAAGTGAATCATGTTTGAATTTATATTATATACATGTTTTTTAAACAAATTGTGTATAGGTGAAGACATTTTTCACCCAACACGAAGCTAACCCTTTGCTGGCCCTACACTTCATAATACATTATGTTAATTTTAATGGCAAAAAAAAAATTACAAAGGAAAATGAACTGAAAGTAAAAGGAAGGGTTGTTCAAAACCACGAATGTTTACCATCTATAATTTATTTTCAATAATTATGACACTAAGGCTCCGTTTGATAATAACATAGAAAATGAAAATAAAAACAACTAATTTTGGTGAGAAGATGGAAAATAAGTTGAAGCATATGATGAGATCCTCTCCATCTCATATTCATTTTTGTGAGAATATGTCCTCCATCTTCCTTTAATATTTTGTGGAAAAAATTTCTCCATCATTACCTAAAGAAAATTTTGTGATGGAAAAAAGCAAAAAGTAAGAGTTAATCTAATTAACCATATCCCTCAACTTATTTTCCATCTTCACACTTAAATTAGTTGTTTTTCTTTTTATTTTTCATGTTCCTATCAAACTCAGCCTAAAATATGAATTTTAAACTGTAGAAAAAAATTGTGAAAAAAGGAAAAAGCACGGAATCTTTATGAAAATAAAAATTGCCGGAACTAATCTAAGATTGGAATTTTGAACCAAAATTATTCTTATCATACCATATCATTATCAACTTATATCGAATTTTAGTAATAGTACGATAAGAATCAATAATTGTATTATATCGGTGAAATATGATATGGTACTGTTAACGATTTTTATTACATGCAATATATTGTATTGTACCAAAAAAATTGTAATACCCATATTATTACCGAATTTACCACTACTATTCGTACGATATTACTAATACTAAATTCCACCCCTAACTATCCACATGTCAATCAATTAGGTCTTATTTTTCTAGATGAAGGGTACAGATTTGTTAAAACTAACACCCCCATCTAAGTTTTCACTTTCACTCTTCTTCCCCTCACTACTCTTCGGTTCTTCCCCATTTAAGTTATACACATTTGCATGAATTGAACTACCAGCTCAGATCATTCAAGTCACTCTCCACAACCAACTAATTGCCTTTAGATTATAACTAACAGTATATGCATCGTCAATCAGTTACTATTTTATTTTTATTTTAAATTTTTCGGATTCATCTCTACAGCAAACATATTAAGAATTTTTCTTTCATTTTTGGTACATTTGTAATTAAGAATTATATTTCTTTCCTCAAAAATAATCATTACTGTATATAAAATCTCTTTGTGCTAGTTGGTTTGTAATTTTAGTTGATGGATTGTATCTTAATGGTTTAAATCGAATTTAGTGCACTATACACAAGTTTGTGACTTTGGAGTATCCTACTGGTTAATTTGTGACTTTTTGATGTACAAAGGTTTATTTTTTATGGAGTATTGATTTTAAAGCATTTGAAGTGTCAGGTTGAAAACTCGTCGGCAAAAAAATGAATTTTTATTTTTTAAACAAAATAAAATTGGATCCTAAAAGAAAGGCCACGTCAGCAAAACATGATATCCTACCTTTAACTCAATAGATCTGTGTGTAGGTCTTATAAGGCTAAAGAATCTACACATGTATTCTCCACACATTCGTAGGATAAATAAAAGATTATTGAGTAGATTGGAAGAGCTAACAGACCTCTTAAAGGTTTATAACCTAGTATTGTGATGGAGCAGTTGGCAGTGGTACTGCTTTTTAATAGCGAAGTACAAATTTACTAACAACACACTGCGTTGGCATTAAATGCACTCCAACCACCATGGTAAGAAAGAAAGAAAGAGAGAGAATCAAGTAATACTTAAGTATAGAGCATGGGTTTTACCCACTATGAGAGGATTACGTGTGCTGCATCCTTGGTTTTGTGGGATTAAGCATGCTTAAATTTCATATATATAAAGAGTATTTACTCCTTCAATAGAAGGACTATTATAGGTGAAGAAAAATAAAGTGAGAATTACGAAGATAGTATAATCACTTAAGAACATTAGTAGGTAAACTTGTAAAGGATATTGAGCTATGTGCTCATTGTCCTACGGTCTCTACAGTGGCGAAGCTAGGAAATTGACCAACGGGGGGCGAAACTTGATCGAAAATCAAAACAGACTAAATCATATTTAAAGTCATAAAATTTGAACGCAAACATAATACTATTAATAATAAAAGTTCATACAACTTAAATAACAAATGCGAACAATTACGATAAATTACAATAACATTCTACTGTTTTTCATATTTTGGAAGTATTGGTAAATGGTGGTGGTGAAAAAATAATGTAGACAAAGAAAGGTTTGAGAGGTGTGTGAAGAAATGGAAATAGTGAATAGTGAAAGCACTGAAGCAGCTGCAGGCAGAAGATTAAGAGAAATGAGTAGTGGCACCTTTTTAATTAATTAGTTTTAATATTTACAAATTGTTCCTTAAGTTTATGTATTTTACAGTTAGGTCCCCTTAAGTTTATTTTTCTGCACATCAGTCCCTAAAATTTTATTTTATTTTTAAAAAATGCCCCAACCCAAGGAGGGGCAACTGCCCCCCGCCCCTACACAGCTTCGCTTCTGGGTCTCTACACTTGTTCTACATTAGATAATCTCCTTAGAATACTTGAGTACATGTACTTACAAACACTTGTAATACTGTTCTAATACACAAGATTTCTCTTAACTCTAAGCTCATTCAATAGGGAACACGTAAGACCGTTAGCATGACTGAACCACCTCTATAATCCTTATGCTGTTACCATTATTATTTCCACCTTGCCATGTCATCCTTGAAATAATTCAATTATCGTCCACTTGGGCCATACATTGTTAAAAAAATACTCTATGATCAATTAAATAAGTCAAACTAAATTTATACATCATCACATTTTAAAAGAAGTTTGATAAAAAATAACTATATCCAATCTCACCATCGGAGAATATTGGTTGTTGACAACCATTGATTATATTGAAACTCAATAACTAATGCATTCTAAAAGAAGTTTGATAAAAAAATCTGCTTCATACTTTTGGATATAGGAAATATATTTTTGTATTAATATTTCAAGATTGTCTAACAAAGATTTTCCATCACTAAATAGCTCACCATTGTCGAACAAGCATACATTATCTGGGTGTAAGGTTCTTAATCACTCTACTAAATCTCGATTTAAAGTGCCCAATGAATAATACATATCGGGTAAAAACTACCTATTCTTAAAAAAATAAAAAAAATAAAAATTCTTCTTGCTTTATGGAAAAGCAAGAGACATAAACGAAAGGAATGGAATTTGTTGTTGTTGAAAAACATTTATTTCCTTCCAGTTAATAAAAGAAACCATAGAAGTTTACAAAATTTGGGTGTCTTATTCTCAAAATAACCCATAATAAAATAGAAGAACATAATGCTTTTTCAACAATGAGTATTCTTAGCACAATGGGTTGAAAAATAAATATGTCGCTTTGGCCGAGTGGTTAAGGCGTGTGCCTGCTAAGTACATGGGGTTTCCCCGCGAGAGTTCGAATCTCTCAGGCGACGTTTATATTTTGCGATTAAAGTGATTTTCTAGGGCCTCCGACCATGAATTAGAATTTAAATTGTAAGTCATAATGACATTTCTCCGGGGCCTCCGACCATGAATCAGAATTTAAATTGTAAATCATAATAACATTTCTCCAGGTCCTCCGACCATGAATCCTGTCAAGTTTTTCTTATTGTGTTTGGTAAAGTACAAAAAATATTTAGATAAAAATATTGTTGTTCAAAATTTTTGTAATAAATATTTTAAAATTATATGAAAAAATCAATCTCACATGTTTTGAGAAGAATGATTTTACCTAAATTTTTGTAATAAATACTTCGAAATTACATGAAAAAATCAATCCCACGTGTTTTGAGAAAAATAGTTCCACCCCCGACTTTTTCCACTGTCGAGAAAGCATTTTGACTTTTTCCACTGTCGAGAAAGCATTTTCGAAATTTGTGCTTATTAAAAAAAAGAGATGAAAGACTTTTCTTTTCTGAATTCCTAAATCGGTGAACCAAATGAAATCTTATTGTCGCGCTTCCATTTTTTATCATAACTTTTAGACTATTGCAGATAAGAATTCACTTCTTTTTTACTGAGTGTAATCACCAGAACAGAGGCAGTAGTAATTCTTGCTTTCACATCCACGACTCATTACATGATTAAAAATGATATGGGCATGAAAAATTGGATTTAAATTATATGCAGAGAGAGAATATAAAATAATAGTACATTATATATATATATATACGCATATATAGATATAGATTGATCAACCAAATTTTTGGATCATTTCTCTGATTTCATCAAGCACAAGCCAGGCTTTATGTCCCCCTATTACTTCTGCTTTCATCTCTCCATCTTTCCACAGCTGCAAAATTAATTCCACAAATTCCAATATTATTACATTAAAACCTATACTTAAATTATATTTCTCAACATTAACTATCACTTTTTAAAATAAAAACTAATTAAGCGACTGACTCACCTGGATTGTTGGCATTTTCTGTGGAGAAAAAAGCAGACATGATTGTTAGTAAGAAATTCAAATTGAGAAGATTGATTAAGGAATAACTATTTTAGAAGACAATATAAAGAGCTAGAGAAATTAATTAATTTGTTGACTTACAGTAATATTTCCACGCTTCACAAGAGCCTGAGGCACCTTGTTAACATCCACAAAATAAAACTTGATTCTGTCATCATGAAAGAAATTTTATTTAATTTTCAAAATGGTGTTTGGATATATATAAATATATATGATACAAAACTATGGATAAATGTGGGTGGTTCAAGAAGGTGATGGTGCGCGAACAGTGTTAGGAATAGCTGGCTCAAGTATAATAGACCCACGTTAGTAATGTAGATGTTTAACATTGAATTAGTAAGGGGGATTGATCTATTGAATTGTACCGATATCATTTTTGGGAAAACACCAAACCTGAGGCCACTACGAGGTTAAGCTGCCAACCATATCGGTACAAACGTAGATCCGTTGAGTCGTTCCCCCATATATGGTGAGCCTCTATCAATAGTCTCAAATTTGATAAAAATGGACAGAGCTCCTAATGTTTTCCTATAATGACCAAATACAACTTACTTGGTATCATATTCAGCTGCCAATTTCTCCAATTTAGGCTTCAAATATATGCATTTTCTGCACCAAGCAGCCATCCTATCAACCAAAGAAAATAACAAATTAATTAGCCCTACAAAACTCAAATCAATCAAATTACGCACATATATATATATAGCTAGAGAGAGGAGAGAGACCAATCAATGATAATAGGTGTTGATGTTTCTGCTGCTTTCGCTAATATCTGATCCAATTGCTCACAATCATTAATGGCCTCCATCTCTACAAAAGCGGGTCTTGATAAATCAGGCCAAAATGCCTCTGCTCTCCAATCTCTCTTCTTCATTCTCTTTGTACCTTCACTTTTTCTACAATCAAAACCAAACCCATAATTTTTCAACAAAATAAAACTATTCCCACCGCTCAAAATCTGATGTTGTTGATCTCTGTGATGGGTTTCTCTGTATAATATGTGAGGATTTGGTGCTAATATTGACATTTATTTTTTTAATATCTCTCTGTTTTCTTTTCTTTTTTGAAGATAAGAGACCTAAAAGGAGATGAGATATTTTAAGGTGGTGATGGGCTTAGAATAAAGAGTGAATGAAAGTCAATTTCATCGAGTTTAGAATTGAGATGAAATTGGTAAGTGAGGCTTTTATTTTATTTTTTATATTTTAAATTAATTTGTTATTTCTTGGTTCTATCTGTTAATTGTTTTTGGAAGAAGATGGAGAATGGGTTGAGAGAAGAGAGACGCTTATCCGGAAGTTGAGTTGGAAAATGAGAGTGGACAGAGAAAGTTTGTGGGGGGCCACAAAGAGGAAGGGCGGCTGATCGATGAGAAGGCCAACTGACGGAAATTAGCGGCAAAATGCATTATCGGTCTAATTTATCCATAGATTAGCATAATTGATCTTTTAGATTAATCTAATCAATCTCATTCTCTTTAGACCCGTTTTTAAATTAATCAACTTCAAAATGATCTATTTTGAGAAGTAAGTGAATGAATATTTCAAAAAAAACTAGAAATATAAAATTTCAATGTTTAAAAATGTGCATTTATATATATCATTTTTTTTAATTTATTCACTTTCAATTGATATTTTTTTATAAAATTTGGAGGATATGATACACTCATTATATATATATATATATATATATATTATTTTCACCAACTTTAATGAAAAAAACTCATTCATTTACTACCTCAAAATAAACGGTTCTTAAATTAGTTAACTTAAAAATAATTATTAAGAAATTAGTTAACTTAAAAATAATTATTAAGAAAATGACTTCTTAGTCTAATGTTATATTTATTTTAAAGTAGGAATATGTTAGTCTCTCTCTCTCTCTCTTATTATTATTATTATTATTATTATTATTATTATTATTATTATTATTATTATTATTATTATTATTATTATCACAAGTAACTTAAAAAATACTGTTCTATCTCAAGTGAGACTTGAATTTTGAATCTTCTAACTTCTGGTGAGTGATTTTATCACTAGGTCAATTTACCTATTATTATTATCCAATAAATAAAACAAGGGTGTTCTTAAATACACCCAAAAAATTTGTCTTCTTACTCCAGTGTGAGTTTCTTCTCACCCCACCAATTTTCTAAAAAAACTTGCAATTCACCCCAATGGTGGGGTGAGTTTACTGAAATAATACAGAGACAATAATATTTCATTGCTAAAAATAAAAATATTATATACTATTAACTTTTGCATTAAAATAAAACACAATAAAAAAATTATATTGTTCTTAATAAATTTCTTTAAAAATTACATACAAGTCATAATACATATGAAAAAAATATAAAATATTAATTGTGATAAATACATTTTTAACGATTATATGATATTTCATATCACAAACCATATAATTTTTTTTTACTAATACCCAGGCTCTTCTATCACAATTAATTGGTCAATACTATTAAAAAATCAAATTATATACAGTTAAATTAAATTAAGTGAAAGGTTGTGATTTTGAAACCCCTAATTAACTTTTTTTTTACTATTTAACTGTTTTTGACCACAAGAGAAAGAAAGGTAGTGTAATATTTGTAAATATATTTTTCCCATTAAATCAAGAACCCGGAAAACTATGTAATATTTACTTGCTGAAAATTACAACCGAAAGAAGAACCATGACATTATTTTACATAGTAAGCAAAAAATTAATTTATAATTGAGAAGTTGGTAGCCAACAAAGATGGAAAACCCATAGGTAAAATAAATGAAGATCAAAGAATTTTCTTTTGTTTTGAGTTTTTGTGATTAGTTTGAAATTGGTTATGTTTGACAAATTTGAGCTGTTTACAGAAGAATTGGCACTTTCTCACTCAAAACTCTTGATGATGAATCCACATCTGCAAACTTTTACTCATTTGGGGGAAGTACCTAGGAAAATTTAAGTACTTATCTTTAAAATGTGATTCTTAATTTAATATGTTACGTTCTTTGCTATTGGACTGCACTAAGAGTGGAAGGCAAAAGATCAATCTGGTGTAATAATTGTTAATACCAAATCTTCTACTATGAAGAAATTGAGTACGTTCTCTTTATTCCTTGAAAATCAAAATACAGTGAAAGAGAGCTACATGAGGCAAGGCATTGGAGAGGCATTGCTGAAGGCATCAATAGAGAAATGCAGAAGTAGAAACGTCCACCATGTACCACTTCACGAAGACGAAGATCCCTCAAGAATTTCAGATGTGAATCTTTACAAGAAGCCACCACAAAAAAGTGGGTTTTCTCGACATTAACATAATGCCGTTATAAGTAATATAAATGCCGTTAAAAGTTTTAACGGCAGTTTTCTCGGCATTTGTTTAAGTATCTTAAAAGCCAATGTCTTAAAAGATTTTTGGCATTTTTACAAATGCCGCGAACATTAGCGGCATTTATAGTAGGACTTGTGTAAAATCCCAACAAAACTACTTTTGCAGCATTTGTATTAATGTCGGGAAACTCTATAATAACAAAAATATTAAATCTCACAAGTTTTACCCTTAGTGGGACTCGAACCCACGACAACGCCAATTTTAGCCATACAAACCCTTTATCCCTTACTCATTAACCACTATGACAAAATATATATATTTTTTTGAAATTGGGATATATTAAGAACTTAAATCAAATCAGCATACAAAGCATTCAAAATAAAACTTGGAGGGGACAAGTCCCAACACTCCTGACCAGACTTTGAAAGAGCCGCTCGAGCTAACAAGTGAGCCACCTCATTCGCTGATCGCCTAGCAAAACAAAAACCGCATCGATCAATATCACGTTGAAGTGATACACAATCTTGAATAATTAAACCCACCACGGAATTATCAATTTCCGCTTTATTTAAGGCTCCATCAAGTATTTTTGAGTCGGTTTCCACGTAAACTTTTTTTAATTCTTACTCTTTGATCCAACTGAGCGCTTCTCTAACTCCAATGGCTTCGGCAACGATTGGGGAGAAAGTACCTTCATACGAATCATGTTTGGTAGCAATAAACACTCCCTCACTATTTCGAATTATACACCCAAAGCCCATCTTCGATGATTTAATTGAAATTTCTGCGTCCACATTACATTTGAAGTACCCCGTTTCTGGTTTTGTCCAGTGCTGCTGTGGTGGTGCATTCTGGTGTGCCAAATTTCTGTTGGCAGCTGGTGCGTTACTTGTTTGATTACTAGTAGTAGAGCTGGCGTTTTGCCATTCAGTACATAGCCTTGATGACTGCTGCAGAATACGCTGTGCCGACTGGTGTTTTCCAGTCCAAACCACGGCATTACGGTGCTGCCATATGCACCAAACAATGGCCACGACTTCCTCCAGCTCTGCATTGGAGTTTTTAGCTAGTAGGCTATTCCACCATTCGATAATACTCCTACAACCTGTTGAGTGGTCACCGAAATTACTACTAGCCCAGACCGTTTTTGCAAACATACACGCATAAATAGCATGTGCATCGTCTTCGGTTTCTTGTTTGCAAATTGCACTAGTGTTGTCAATATCAATATGCTTCGAATTCAACGCTTTAAGAAACGGAAGACAATTTGATAACATGCGCCAAATTAAATTTTGCATTTTCAGTGGAGCTTTTATCCGCCATAACCTCTGCCAATCAGTAATAATAGGTAGGTTATAATTATTGAGCTCATTTAGCAAAATATTGTACCCGCTTTTTACCGTGTAGTTCCCTTTGGCATGGTATGCCCATCTCATTTCTAAATATTTAATTGTTACTAAATTGTAAAATTCTTCTTTTAATAACTCATTTCTAAATATATACATACAATATATATCCACATAGAAATATGAATCACTAGTACCATTACATAAAAAGAGATATAAAAACTAACATAAAGTTCTTCGTTGATTATTTTTTTTAGATTTTTTTTAATTATTTCAATTGATGATAGTTTTTATTTATTTTTGTATTATTTATACTTCAATTTAATTCATATAAATATAATTGAAAATTTTGATTTAAATAAACAAGATTATTAATATGTTGAAGTATTTTTTCTTTTTCGACATAACTGATGCACAAGATGTGCGAAGATACACATACATATATATAATAAAATTTTATTTTGTTCATGCTAAAAGAATTAAAATTCATCAAATAAATTTAATTACAAATGGTTTCACATAATTATATCAATATTCTAATCATAAAATAAAAAACTATGTAAAAAATATTATATAGAATGGCATAAACTCCAAACGTTTTGTACAAAATGCTGAGAAAAATATTATTACAGTTCGCACTTATTAAAGATCGCTCCAAATTTGCGGCACTTATTGGAGAGTGTCACAAATTCACAACATTTGTTATGAAATGCCATAAATTCTTGGTATTTTGTACAAAATGCTGTAAATTCCTCGCATTTTGTTAAAAAGTGCCGAAAAAACTTTTTTCTCGGCATTTATTTATAGTGAGGCTAAATAAATGCCGTAAAAACTCAATTTTCTCGTAGTGAGCTCGGTTTCCAGGTCGACAATCTCATAGAAGGTTACTACTCCTTGGATCGAAATGCATATAGAATGTACTTTGATTTCCTCACTGACTAAAAATGGATCTCAAATATCAAAATACGGGTTTCAATTTTCTACGCTAGTCAATGCTGTTGTTGGGAAGGCAAACCTTGTTGTACGTTATCCCATCTATTTTCCCGTTTCAATCAAATTAAAATTACCTGAAATCTTTATATATATATATATGTTTGTGTGAGTGTATCAGAAGATATAATTATAGATAAATAGGAGCCGTGTAATAACATTTGTAATTAATTTTTAATTTTTAAAAATTTAAGTGGTGAGAAGATAAATTAGCAGCGTTTTTTTTGAAGTATAGAAATTGGGGTGAGTAGAATGAGTTTTACACTATTTTTTAGGTTAAGATTGACATAAGTTTAATTTCTGGTGAGGTGAGAAGACAAATTATATGGGTGCATTTAAGAATACCCTAAAACAAACAAGATTATCATTTTTCAAAGAATAGCTATTGATAATGTTGCCACTGGCATTTTCTATTTACTGGGTGATAATGTAATGAGATTAAATTTATGGCTTTAATTAGAATGTATGCGTCTTAACCATTTGATGTAACATATCCTCAAACAATTTTAGAAATTATAGTATCAAGAATTATCATATATGAAATTGCACACGCATCTGAATGTTCTATGAATTTTAAGTACACGAATATAAATATTAGATGTAGATGTATACATGGCAAAAACCTTACCTTACGATATAGATTTTAGGAAGGAATTGTTTATGTGTAAAAACGGAAAAAATATAATACATATGCAACATTACAAAAAACATGACAGATCGTATTTGAATATGCTTCACATTATTATTGATTGTATTTAAGTAATACTGATGCGAATGTTGAAATTTAATCACTTAAATTATCATGTCAAATCATCAAGATCTAAATTAAAGCAATGAAACCGCGTATCTGAATCCATGATAAACAAATGCAGAATACGAGGATCGATCACAATAACAGTACGGATCGAGCGAGTTTGTGGTTTTCCTTAACTAAATCGTCTTAGTTTCTTGATGGAAATTTTTGGTTCTCTTCCAGATGGGGAGAATTGAGGACCATAACCCTAATATTTTCTTTATATATAAACTAATTAGAGTTCCCATTAAACCCTAATAAGCCCATATAAGGTATCTCCACATTTGGTCTACATTAATTTGAGTAGTCTATAGGCTTCACTAAAAATTAATTAGCCCACTAAAAAATTAGTCCATTAATTTAAATAGTAAATATAATTAAAATATTATAATATGTTGCCAACATAAATTAGAAAATATAAATTTTCTAACAACGAATACATATAATTATGTATAAATGAACAATTATAAGATAACTTGTTAGTATGAGTATAAAGTATTATTTAAAAAAGTAGTGATTTGTAAGGATTAAAATTCTTGATATTTGTGGTGGTATTAGATATATTCGACATTCTTTGTATATAATTATTTGATAGTTTTAAGCTATGTTTGATAAAAACATAGAAAATAATAGCGAAACTTGTTGACTATTATGAAAAGTTGAAAAATAAGTTGAGGAATGCGGTGAGACATTCCCTTACTTTTTGTTATTTTTTTCCTTGAAAATTTTTCTTTAGATGGTGATGGAGAAGAATTGTCAACAAAAAACAAAGGATGATGTAGGACATCTATTCACAAAAATAAACACGAGTTGGAACGCATCTTATCACATTACTCAACTTTTCACAAAAAATCAATAGGTTTTGTTTTCATTTTTCACCTTGTTATATAAAAAACACCTTCTTCTTCTTCTTCTTCTTCTTCTTCTTCTTCTTATTATTATTATTATTATTATTATTATTATTATTATTATTATTATTATTATTATGTTTTTTTCATATTTTTAGAATTAGTATTTTCGATATTATTAGTCAATATTTCTTACATATTATACTTTTTAGTACAAAAAATCGGTAATTCAGTTTTTATAGGAGTCATACCAAAACAAACTCATTTTTTTTTTTTTTTATCATATTTCAATATTTCGATAAAAACCGTATTGGGTGACACCCATAAGGCCATAACCACACTTCTATTAAGCCACCTGCCATCGGTGTTGCTAGTCTGTCTTAAAAAAAAAAAAAATGGACCTCGATTTTTTTTTAGAATGGTGTACCATAAGGAGATAGCTTTATCTTAAGAAATTTCTATTATTTCATATCTTGAGATGTGTGTATATTTTGACATCTGGGGTCAGGCGAAGACTGCTGAAATTATTGCAACTTAATTGGCATGCCTAATAAGTATGTTGGGGCTTAGCTGATGGACCTATTTGCCCACCCAAGTAAAGTCGAAAGTGCAATCTAATGAATTACTTTATTTTATTTTTTGAAAGAAAGAAAGAGAGATCATAATTTCATTTTTTGATCATCGAATCCTACCGACTTTTTTTTTAAGTAAACAAAGCGAAACTTAATCATTTCATTATCAAAGAAATTATATATATTTTGAAAAGTATATTTAACTATGACAAAATTTAAATTCAGTTAGTAAGGTATTAAGATGATAAGTTCAAATTACAGCATCTTATTCCTTTTCTTTTTTTTGACAATTTCAATTTTAAATATATTTGTGTACTATTAATTTATACGAAACATACACAACATATCTCCATGTTTATTGAAAACGATGAAAAATATCAAGCTAGAAAATATGGATGACATTTTATGTTAGATTCTATCAGAGTCGGTCCTGGCCAATTTTAAGCTCCGAGCGAAATTTTAGAATAATGCCCCTCTTATAAATAAATATATTAATTTTTTTATATTAAAAAAACCAAATAATTTTTGTATTTCACCAAAAACATATTACAATTAAAAATTGAAAGTGCTTACAAACTTCATTTTAAAATTTACGAGTTTACATGTCTTCAAAACCAATACAACGATAATTCAAGCACTTATATGCTACATTTTCAACATTCATGTGCATTTTCATCTTCCAAAAAGCTTCTAGATGCTCCAAAATAACGTCAAGAGGGCAATAGGCAATTGCAAAAGAAAGAGCTGAAGATTGAAGAATAATAAAAGAATAAGCATAGATCTGTTTTTCTTAATTTTGGTCAATGGAAACTAGGCGAAAACGAAGAGACCGACTTTGGAAATTTGCATCATTTTATTGAAAAGTTACCTTATTAAATAAAGATTTTTGGAAAGATATTTTATTTATTTAATATATTTTTAACATATACTTATTACATTATATTATATATATACATATACATATACAAAAAAAAATTGTGCCCTTTCTTATTTTTAGGCCCTGGGCGGTCGCCCTGCCCTAAGGCTGGCCCTGGATTCTATAATATTGTACACTTCTAAACCATGAGCAATGTTCTTTGAGTTGTGCTAGATAATTATAATGACATTCCTTTACTTTCGAAATTATTAACGGATAGCTCCCCTATTTATTTTTACTATGTGCTAAGGGGCTTTCTTTATTATTTCAGATGGCCGAGAATAATGGTAGTTTCCCTGGGCTTGCTGCTACTAGGGGAGGTTCTCATATCTCCTATTTGTTCTTTACTGATGACAGTGTTATCTTTGGGGATGTAAAATCTAATCAACCATGAAGGTTCGGCATGTATTTGAAATCTATGAAGCAACGTTAGGGTAAAAGGTAAATTTGGATAAAAGCACGGTTGTTTTTAGTAGGAATACGTCGTCTGAAGCAAGAGTGGTGGTGCAAAACGTTTTGGGTGTGGCGGAATAAAAAAACATAGTAAATATTTGGGTTTACCGGCGGTTATGGGAAAATCCAAAACATATATATTTACTAATATTAGAGAACGGGTCTAGAAGAAAATGAAAGGGTGGAAATAAAAGTAATTATTAGAGGCCCAAAAAGAGATTCTTATTAAATTGGTGGTCCAGACGTGTCCTTTGTTTACTATAAGGCCTTGTTTGGTTCACGGATTTTAGTATTCGGGAAAGAAAAGTCGTTCATTTCCTTTGTTTGATAAGCACAAATTTCGGAAACACTTTCCCGGGAGAGGGGAAAGTAGGGGGTAAAATCATTTCTCCCAAAACACATGGGATTGATATTCCAATGTGATTTTCAAGCATTTATTACACAAATTTTAGACAATAATACTCTTACCTAAATACTTTCCATGGTTTACCAAACACAAGAAAGGAAATTTGATATGCAATTTAGTTTCCCACCTCCATGGGAAAGATAAGAGAATTGATTTCCCTTCTGTGAACCAAACGAGGCCTAAGTTGTTTTAAACATTTGGACTGTATTTGCAACGATATCACTTCAATGGACAATGATAACCAGTTTTTGGTGGGGAAATAGGGAGGGTCAAAGGGCAAATGTGTTAGCTGACGTAAGCTATGCATTTTAAAAAAAAAGGGGAGGGATGGGGTTTCGAGATCTATATGCCTTTAACTTAGCCTTATTAGTTAACCAAGGATGGAGGATCTTGTCGAATATAATCATCGCTAATGGCTAGGGTCCTGAACGTAAAATACTTTTTGAAGTTGTCTTTTTGGGAGGTAATTAGACTTGGCGGAGCTTCTTTTGTATGGAAAAGCATACGGGATGCTAGATGTGTTCTAGAACGAGGGACAAGGTGGAGAATAGGGAATGACGGGTCCGTTTCGGTGTGGAGAGAATGATGGTTGCCTTAGTTGGAGACTTTCAAACCTTTTTCGCCATGTTTATATACTAATCTCCTCAATTTGAAGGTGAGTGGTTTACTTTTGCCGTTAGGATATTGGAATGATGATCTTGTGAGGTTTATTTGTCTAAGGAGCATACGGATGTAATTTGTGGATTGACAACTAGTAACGTGGAAATTGAAGATAAATTGATATCGCACTTTTTGATTGTTTAGGGTGGTATACGACAAAAAGTGGTTATCATGTGGCTAAAGTTATTTGAAACTTGTCGGGAATGCATTGTGGTTGGGGGAAAGCTTGTTGGCTTCTTCTTTGTGGGCTAACAATATTTAGAAATTATATATCCTAAATAAAATTAAATATTTCCTTTGGCTCGTTTGGCCAGATAGTATCCCCACTTACATAAACGTGTTTAAAAAGAAGGTGGCTTTATTGCACGCGTTGAGGGATTGTGTTAATATGAAAAATGTTTAGCAGACATTTGGTATTCTTACGGGGAATCGTGTATAAACAACAAACGAGGGTGTGGAATGGTTGGAATCTCTTTGGGATCTTCAAATGAAGGTGGCGGAACTCGTGCTCACTATAGCCTGGTTTATTTGGTATGAACGCAACTTGGTGGTTCATGGTAAGTCCCTTTGGTTTGCTTACGGTTTTATGTATAGGGCAGAGTAATTATTAGCTGATTTTAAGGCGGTTAATATGCATTCTTCCTAATCTCGCGAGTCTACTACGGCCTAAGTGAGAACCGTCTCCATTCAATGTTTTTAAAATACATTTGGCTAAATGACCAATAAGCATAATGTATTTTATCATTTATGTCAACGAACTCCGTGTTCAATAAAAAATACCAGTGAACTTTTCCCTTTTTTTTACTTTGGTCCAAAAGGTAACTTCTGTTCAATTTTTCTTAACGAAAGTCTGACTTGGCACAATAACCTAACGTGGCTCTATTTTAAAATTAAAAGAGAAATGACATGGTACAGTTAAAATCCTCTTATCTCACGTGCTGTCTTTGGTAGTAAAAAAACACCACCATTAGGATTCCTTTACACGTAACAATACACAAAATACACAAGTTAGAGAGATAAAATAACAACAAACATTTAGGGTTCCACTGGTTATTGGCAATTAGCACTAGAATCAATGCGATTGAGTGAGGAAAATTAGGGGTTCGCTTCTAATTGTAGGTATATATACATATTTATAATGTTGCTTGCTGAAATCCATGATGATTCATATTATTCTTGGCTTTTCTCTCAGTCGTAGAAGAGGACTGAAGATGAGAAAAAACACGTGGAGGGCTGAAAGAAAAGTCAATAGTCTTGATATGTATTGGACTCCATCAAACCTTAGCACAATAAGAAACCCTAAAAATTAGTTCAATTTATAAAACCATCAAAACTAAAAGACACTCTAAAAATTACCAACATGCATATTCCAACAAAATCCATGAAGAATGAGAATGAATGAGGTTCTTACCTTTAATTTGTGTAACTCGATTGTAATTTTTGTTGAGGCTCCTCAATTTTCTAGCTGTTGCAACAAAGCAATGATGGTGTGAGAGAGAGAATGACCAAGGAAGAAGAAGATAACTATTTAACAAGAAGAATACACGTGAGATATCATGTGAGGGCCCAATTTTAATCAATGGTCTTAGCTTTTTACCACGTCATCTCTCTTTTAATTTAAAAATAGAGCCATGCCACATTATTTCGCCAAGTTAGTCCTCCGTTATGAAAAATTGGACAAAAATTTGCTTTTGGACCTAAGTGAAAAAACGGAAATCACTAGTACTTTTGATGGAAAATAGAATTTTTTAGCACTAAAAAACGGGGTAAATTACGTTGTACTTATTGGTCATTTAGTCAATAAATTTTAATGCATCGTGGACTAATGGTAATGATCATATTGGGATAGGGGTGGCTATTCGTGACCATAGAGGGGAGTTTTATGCAGGAATGAGTACGGTGGGGAGAAGGATGGAGTCAACAGAAAGGGGGGGAGTATGTGGTAGCTCGAGAGGCTCTATCCTTCGCCATTGAAGCCGGGTTTAGAGACGTTATCCTTGAAGGAGATAATGTGTAGGTCATTACGGCCATACGTGCAGGGGAGATTGGTGTGTCTTCGGGTGGTGCGATTGTTGATGATATAGGCTGGTTGAGTTCTTTGTGCAGTCATTTTAGGCGTTCTTTTACGAAGAGACAAGGCAATTTCGCAACTCATTCCTTTGCTAGACTATTTCGGATTTGATAGGGTGCAAGTGGCTTTGTATCATGACCCTGCTCATCTTCTTATTTGATTGTGTTTTGTTGCTTCCAAAAAAAGGAAAAAGAGTAATGAATGTGATTAGTAACCATAATCTTAATTTACCCTTTTTGGATGCTTAATTATAGTCACTGACTGTCATGTGATATATTCTTTAATCTTCTGCATATATGTTGCTACTTTTCTCTGCACCAAGTTGAACTTCTTTTCACTTTAGCACATAAAAGAATAAAAATAAACAAATAAATTATGGTTATTATGATCCTGACGGTCCAAGTAGCAATACTATAGGACATAAAAACATTAGTATCATAACTAATAAAGCTAGTCGTGGGTTGAGTCAATACCTTCTAGCTTACTCTTTGTATGTTTTACACTTTGTTTAATTTATTTAACTTTTATTTTGATTAATTCACCTTAACTGCTATTTATTTACATTAACCGTAATTAAGATTGTTTAAGTTTGTGGATAGAAATAAGAAAAAGCCATTTGGTATGCCGAGGGGCATAAGCGACTCACCAAGAGTCCGAGCGACGCGCTGTGAAGTTTCTCAAACTCGTCTTCATGCGAGCTACGACCGTGTTTTATTAAATTCTTCTAATATTTTCGATTGGTGAAATTTTTGTATCGTGCATTAATTAAAAGAGAGTTACATTAACTCTCATATAAATCAAGTTAACAAATTTAGACTCCTTGTAATCAATTAAGTTCCATTTTTCTAAAACGAGTGAATTGAATGTTTTAATGTTTTGAACTGTCTACCTAAAACAGTACTAGATAAAATTGGTGAATATTATTAATTAGGTTATAACTCTAGCTAAAGGTTTTGCCCATTTTTAAAGGATTAACACTTTGTTAGATCAACCACACAATCTTTCAATATTCATTATATATTTTTAAAATTCAAAAATTATCGTCCTTTATTACATAAATTAGGTTGTAACCCATGCAAATGTACTACAAACGATTCAAAAAATATTTTTAATCTCAGTCACATTATTTTTTTTTCTATTTATATATTTTAAAATTCAAAACTCATGTTTCCTTATTATATAGATAATTACCAAAGCAAAGAACAAGCTAGGCACTTTTCTATTTTGGTTTCAAAAGGTTTTACTAGCAAAGCAAACACATGGTTCTTTTAAGCCTTTTTAGTCTTAGACAATTACCTTTTGAAAAGAAAGAAAATGATTCTTATTTGAAAAAATTAAAATAAATTAAAATTATATTAGTATATCAACTTTATTATATACTCTTTTGTATAGTTTCATTTATTGCTGTTTTTTATTACTCTTATGAACATATCATATATCTGAAATAACATTGTTTTTTTTTAGTAATTATACAATATTTTTCTCTCATTTTCAGAAAGAAACAGTCTAGATACGGGTTTAAAAATTGAAGACAATTTCTTTATTTCTATTTTTTATACCCAATTCCTTCATTTCTATTCGATTTCCTTTTCTTTTTTTGGTAGTTCAAAATAATAAAATATGGACGAAAATTTAGAATTAATTATTTTAGGCAACTGTTATTTACACACAATTTTATTACTTGGTAACATTCTATATTTTATTAACCCGATGACAAGTGAATAAATGCTTGTTACTCGCTTCATGAGGACCGAGTGTAAGTTTAGAAATGCCTTACTTGGCCCATGAGTACTGAGCATATAAACTTATACTTGTTTGTCATCAGGCAAATAACATGTACTTACTCGCTTGTTATTGGATTAATGAAAAGTGGAATGCTATTAAGTCTTTTGTGAAGTGCAAATAATAGCTGCCTTATTTTATTATATTTATGTTTTGTTCTCTCAATTAGTATGAGACGCAATGTGTCAGTATGGCCTTCAAAGACTAAGCAAAGTCCCGCAACTCAAAAAGAATTGAGATTTTATTTTTCAAGTTTAGAAATGAAAGGGACTCAATACATGGGATGCTAACATGGTAAAAAAAAGTGAGTTTTTTTTGCCCCCGTCATGCTTAAGAGGCTCAAATAATGATTAGCTAACTTCCAATAATTATGGGCCCTAAAACAAGCATAGTGGAGAACACAGCATTACGTCATTACACCAATTTTAGCGTGCCTATCCACGGATTGAAAAAAATGGGGCAGTGGCCACTCCATTTTACCACTTTTTTTTTCCCCTTTCTTTTTGTTTTTTCCCTAGCCGGTAAAATAAAAATTGAAGGAAAGTTATTTTTCATATACCTTTTATGAATTTAGTTTGCAGGAAAATATTCTCATAAGTTGCTTGCAATTTTCTTGCAAAAATTAAGTATAACATTACGCACGAAAAACTTACTATTATTTATAAATATAATTATTAATTTTGTATTATTAATACATATGTATTTTATAATGTTAGTGACTTCTTTTAACCGTAATAGAATTATAATTATTTTTTAAATAATTTTGTGTTTTATTTCCTATTCCTATTTTCTTTCTAAACAAATACATACATGAAAGGAATTTTTTTTCTTCATTATGCTTTGTCTCATTTTTTTCGAGAATTATTTTCTTACTCAATTTTTTTGACAATCAAATGGAGCGTGAACTTATATCATTACAGTGGAAGATGGGGGACTAGTGATGCACCGAGGTTGCTAAAAAAAAATAAGTATTTAAAAATAAATTTATTTTTAAGCGAGTTAACTAACAAATATCTGGAGGAATTGAAGTTGGAGCAGCAGGAGCAATCAGCACTTCAAATACGGTTTTTTATGTTCAATTTCAAGAATTTTAAATACATCACAGACATTTAATTTAGAGCTATGCATTTTATGTACGAAAAGATTGAATAAAATCCTGCTATTAAACTTAGGCCTTTTATCGAGTCTTGTCATATATATTATGTTCGTGTTTAAAGGTCGAATATAAATTATGTTTATGATATTTTAAGCCATTTATATAATAGAAGGTACGTGTTGAGAACCAATATTAGTGGCCATACGTACTAGTATATATGTGTTAATGATATTATTCAAAAACTCTTGTCAATTAAGAGTATATGTATTTTATATTGTATTTGTTTATATCATACTAACATGTTGTATTGAAACTTTCTAGATTTATTTGAAATATTTGAAAATGTTTTGACGTTTCTTAGAAATTATAGTCCAATTATAATAGGTGGATCATAAACTAAACCTACAGATTAGTCTAGTAATTATGATTCTATCTTTTAATAAAGATGTCGTGAGTTCGAATTCTAATAACCAACGTACAATTATTTTTCAACCTTTGAAAAATAAAATATGTATTCCTCACACTCTTTACGGAGAAAGTACAGCATGCAAGCTCAGTTGGGTTGGTCTATAAAGGTCATGTGTCCTTCTGCCAAGTGACAGACCAAAATAGTTGTGATTCATAACATGTTTCAAATACGTACGTGGTTTGTCTTCTTTTCAAATCCAAATTTTATTTATATATATAAACAATAAACAATAAACAAAATATTTATTAAGTATAATGCCAAAGTTTTGAGTTGAGTGGCTATGGATTTTCAAGTATTTGGACAGTCGGTGGAGAAATGTAGTCGGAAAAATTGGATACGGCTTTAAATGAAAATTTCCTTTTCCCTTCATAATTTATTTCTCTCCATTAAATATATAAGATTGTGTGGTTTATAATTAAATATTTTTATTTTATTAAAATTTTTATGGTCTTACATTTAATGAAAATCTTTATAGATGATCTTTTAGTCTATATCTCTCTAGTGGGATAATTTTATTTATTCTTTATTTGATCGAAAGGTTAACAAAGAATTTGGTTGAACCAAAATAATATTTGTTCTTTTTAAGTATTAATTAAATGGTCGGATTCTAGTTGATAAATCAATTATTACTTTACAATTCAATTTGGTTCCATACAAGTAAATTGAACTAGGGACATTTAATCATATCTATAATCTTCTTCAAACCTGCTAAACTAAATTTCTAGATAGAATTGAAGGAAAAAAAATAATATTCAATGGTAAGTAATTAAATATTTTTAAAAGCGTAAATTTTTACTAACAAACAAAATTAAAAATAAATTTGAGACAAAAATTGATCTAAGAGACACTCTATATATAGAAATTCTCTTTTATATATAATATCTTTCATTTTTTTCCTTCACGTTAGATTCATTATAAATCTAAGCAAATTCTAAGTGTGATTTTTTTTTGTTATAAAATATTTAAGTAAGGACCGGACCCCTAACTAATCCAAGATCAAGAAATGCTACAAGATTCAACTATATACGTTTACGCTGATTCTTACAAATCGCTGTTTGTGAAATTTATGACTCAAGAGTTCTACATGAAATTACAAAATAAAAGCCACGTTAGACTTGAAAATTTCCACCGACAAAATATGAAATTAGAAAATGAAAAATTATAATTATAAATAAAAAAAAAATATATCAAGTATTAATTAAGGAGCACGGACATACTTAAGAAAAAATTGATTTCACAATTCCCTAATTAACAGCATAACTTTATTTCAAGGGTTTGACCATAAGGGTGGAATGAGAGTTTTTTCTTTATTTTGTAGGGTTAAAGAAAATACTTAAATTTCCCTTCTTTTTTTTTTTAAAAAAAAAAATCCTTCGTGATAACCCATCCTTTTCCTCACTATATCAACATCCTTAAATACGGTTCATATAAACATGATATGTGTGTTTTAAGAGTATCTTTTAATAATATAATTAACCCCACAAAATTATGAGCGGTCTGTCTCATATTTATGAATGTTTGTTCTTCCAATATATAAATTTTTAACGCGTGTCGGCACGTTAACGTGCATGAATTACGAAATTAGATTATACACACGCATAGTGAATCGTTGCATGCACCATATATAACTTAATTCATGGAACGGTTCAATTTAATCTTTAGACTTTAGTGAATGAATATTCTCATTGTGTCCCGTTGTTGTCGTGGTGCTAGTTCTTACTTGATATATGTTCAAAATGATATGATTGAAAATTCTTGATCGCAAATAATTAAAATTTAATATATATGCACGTTAAAATTATCTGATAGAGTTTATTTATTTTAAAATAAGGTAAAAAGTCTTCCATGATAATATTTTTTTGCTAAAAAAACCAATAAATAATATTTTTTAGAAATAAAGATCTAGATATTATCGTCATTTTTAAATAAGGGCTTGTTTATCAATTGTGTTTTAAAATAAGGGGTTTGACCAAATGCAAACTTAATTTTGCACAAAGTTGTGTTTTGTCCAAATTTAACTTTGAAATAAAAAAAAAATTAATTCAAATTTGTTTTGCATAATATGTTTATATTTTTTAAAAGTATATTATTATGTTTCATTTATCAAACTTTAAAACAACGTTAAATAAATATATATATATATATATAATAATATTTTAAAAAATAAGGAGTGCAAACTTAAGTTTGCATGATTTCAAAAAAATTATTATGTGCATTTTATTAATAAATATTTTTTAAATATGTAACTTATTAAAATTATTCTAAAGTATTGTCAATTAAACACTTATTTATAATAATATGCTAAAAGACATGTAGTGCAAATTTAATTTTGCATGATGGCATAAAAAAATACAATTTTAAAATATATTGTAAAGTTAACTTTGTACTCCTTTTAGAGTTTGGTCAAATATAAACCCTTAATTTACAAAAATATTATTTCTTGATTCTTTTGCATTTTTTTTTCAATCGGGGTCGAAATCAAGGTATCCCAACCTCAAACCAAATGTAAAAAATCAGTTTCGATTTTAGTTTCTAAATTTTTTAAATCCAAACTCGAACCAGATTTTTCGGTTCGATTTTATTCGGTTTTCACATTTTTTTATTTTTTTAAATCAATTTAACATAACATTGGAATACTAATAGTAACGTGAGATTACTTCAGATTCAAATTAAAGTCATGATTTTCTAGAAATAAGGAGCAAATATATAGAAACTATGTTCTCTAATTAGTTAATTATTTTATTTGTATATTTACAAGAATAAAATATATTAAATAAAATGATGAATTATCTTACCATCATGTATGAGATAAAAATATCTTAACATTATGCAGTTAATTGATTAATTCAATAATAAGGACACGCATTAATGAATTTTTTTTAAGAGGGTCCCAACATGCAATTAATAAGGAACTTTTTTTTTATGTCATAATATATTTAACATGCGCTCTTAGAATATATATTAATATCTTTCATTTTCTTATACATAATTCAGTTCGGTTTAGTTCAATTTTGATTAGCTAACCCCGAACTAAATCAAACTACTCGGCTTTAGTTTTGTATTTTGTTTTCGGTTGGGAGTTTTGCGGATCGATTTGATCCTTTTGATTGGTTTTCAGATTGACCTTAATATGGCTAAGAGGGAGAAGGATGTAACTGAAATCTTAACATTCTTTGAACATTCACTCTTTCAACCATTTGTTAAGTTCGGATCTTATATTTTAATTAAATATTATATATATTTTATAAGGAAAAGTAATTTATAATTACAAAAATAAACTTAAACGGCATACAAACTATTTTTGATCAAGCCAATAATAATTTTGTAATACAAGAACAAGTGCTGATTTTTTTTTTTTTGGAAAGAGTCGGAATCAAAATAATTTTTTTTGCGACAAATATAAGGAACAAAGTTGGAAAACTTCTTGACCTGCTTAATCCCAACTTAGTTAAAATCGTGGAAGGTCACATTCGTTTACAACATTCCGTTGAAGAGACGTTTTAAGGACACGTACGCCCATCAGCTTGTTAATTACGAAACCAAGTCTTCTTTCTATGTTTTTATTTTTTTTAATATATTGATGCGAGATTCAAATACATAATTCTTGCTAGTTGAAAGTGAGTTATAACCACTAGATTAATTCTAGTGGTTAAAACCCAAGTCTTCTATGCTATATATATTAAACAAATTGTGAGAGTTTCTACGTTATATATATTAACTTAAAGAAATTTTGTTAAAAAATTAATATGTTAGTTGAGAGTGAAAATGCTTTCACCGGCAATAGGGGTTCAAATCTTATTATTTATGCTAAATAAGACTCTTTTTTAATAAAATAAAATATCGCAAGGGCAAATAGAAAAATACAAAACCTAACACGATTTCATAAACTACCATAAACTATCGAAATATCTTACACCTTTATATAATAATAGATTAAATGTATAAAAGGGTTTGATTTACACAAAATTATTAAATTAATTATCTATCTCGCATCAAAATTTTATAAATAATGTCAAGGATGAAGTTAAATCCGCAATCTCAAACCTTCCAAAATGTATGAGTTCAACTCTGCCGTTTGTAAGATTTCTAAAGGAAGAAACTTATACTTTATTTTCTAGATTTTTTTATAGGGAAAAATCTGTATTTTTTCAACTTATATATTTATTTATGTTTATAAAACGATCTATTGTATAAGTATTTTTTTTAATAAATAAAAAAGAAAAAAAAACTATTCCCCAACTCTTGGTAATATTCAAATCCAAATTCTCCTGAACTCGAATAGTCGTTTTTATCATTAGTCATAAAGTTTTATGATAATTTATAATAAGGGGCAGAAGGAAATCTTTGACATAAAATAAGATGAATAAAAATATTTTTTTTATTTAATAAATTATTATTATTAAAAAGTAATGCTTAAAATAAATACATTTCAAAAATTAAAATAGAAAAATGCCCACCTAGCTACAAGTCCACTTTAATTCTCCTCCATACATAGTTGTTTAGGCTATTTTTTCATTATTAAAAATAATTATACTTTTCCCAGAAGAAAGTACTATTTTGAAAATTGCCCGCTCATACACGTGGCGGCATTAGCGTGGTTACCCCTCATTCCCGGTGACGGTGGTGGCATTTCTGAAATTTATCACCAAATCCAGTGTCATTTACTTAACCGATCATGCAAATATACAGTAACTAGTATTTTGAAAAAACAAAAAAGCAAATATAACCCCTTTGAGATCTCTCTCTGCATTTTTTTCTTTTTTCTTCTTTATGCAAATATTCCATATAAATTATAATTAAAATTCTGTTAAGTGATGACAATAGTAATCGCATTTTTAGAAGGATTTGAAATTTTCCTTATCTTCCTGGGAGGTTTATTCTGTTCTTAATTGGCAAGATTTCACTCTAATATTTTTATTCCTATTTGCAAATATATTTTTACTGTAAATATGATGTCTACTAAAAGAATATCTATATAAAAATACTATCTAACAAAACTATATTTTTCATTAACAAAGATGACCATACAGTATTACATACATTAGGAATAATTTTTTTTTTTGACCTTTGCGGTAAAGTGTCCCCATACAATATTTAAGTAAGACTAATCTTGGCTCAAAAAATTTAAATTGTTTTTACATACACCATGATTACAATTTCCTTATATTTCTTAAAAACGTTCCACGTTTCATTTAGTTCCTGACAATTGAATAAGGAGTATATTATTCGGTTGTAAACGATCGAGTATAAAATTAATAACGTTTTACTCAGTTCAATGATTAAGTATATAAGTTTATATTCGGTTATGAAGAACCGAGTATAAAATTAATAACGCGTTACTCAGTTGTCAATGATTAAATATATAAATTTATATTCAGCCTTAAAAATCAAATAATAGATATCTCACTCAATTACGAAAAATTAAATAATAGTAAACTGTTAGCAAATATTTTTTTGGGTACCAATATCTCTAACCTTGTTTGGTTCATTTTAAAAAAATAATATTTTTAGTTTTCTATTAAAAAATCAATTTTACTTCTCACTTTTTAAAATTCACTTCACTTTATTTTCTCTCTCGTGAAAATTTTAAAATATCATAATTTTAAATTCAAAAATTGTAATTAGATTAAAAAATATATTTAAAAATTACTCATCGAAATTTATAAAATAAGATTTATTACAACTATTTTTAAAAAAAATTTAAATTGGTTAAAAAAGTTTCAACAAAGATTAAATCCACATTTTAATTTATTTTCATACATTCTAAAAATTTAACTCAAAAATTAAACTTAAAATTTCAACCAAACAGCACACGCCACCTACAAAATTCAATACAACTAGCTTATCATTGCGCGACGTTTATCTTGCGGCAACACCAGAAGTACACTAAAATAATTGTGCCTTCCCTAACCATTTTCTTTACTCTCCCGCACACGCTAAACAGTCCTCACACACACTCACACTCACACTCACACTCACACTCACCCTCACCCTCACATTAACAAACTTCCTTCCTCCTCTCTCTCCGATTCTTCTCTCTCTACATTATCACTTTCCTAGTTTCCTTTACTTTCTCTCTGTTTCTCCGCAGACTCATTTTTACTTGGTGTTTTATCTGCAAAACTAAAAAAAAAACACTCAAACAACTCAACTTCCATGGCGGACCCAACAAAGCAACTCCATCACATCAATGGCGGAACCCTGATCTCGGACCTAAAGAGCCTCTTCTCCTTCAGAACCAAAAGCACTGTCGCTTTCGCTTACGGCTTCATGTTTGCCTTCATAGTCTTCACCATTTTCCTAGTTTTCAATCCTTCCCAAAATGCAATTTCCTCTAGTAATGCTTCTTCTTATGGATCTCAATTCTCTACTTTTTTCTCTCAGTTTTTCCCCAATTCATCACCACTCCTCCAAAATTCCACTTCTGCTAGATCTCTCAACATCACATTTGAAAAACCCAAAGTGGAAAAATACCCATCAATTGCTCAAAGTCAAACTCAAAAACCAGAAGCAAAACAGAGCACAATTGAACCTGAAAAATCCCTGGATCGGACCATGATTTTGAGTAATGGGTCTCAAAATGCTACTGGCTTTGCAGATAAAAGAATTAATGACAAGGGTTTGGTTAGTAATTTTACTAATACTACTTCTGAGTTGAAGAAACAGAATGATAATGGGACTAATTTTGGGGAGAAACAGGGTAGTGAGGATTTGGTTAAGTATTTGATGAAATGTGATTTGTTTGATGGAGAGTGGGTTAGAGATGAATCTTACCCTTTGTATAAACCTGGTTCTTGTTCTTTGATTGATGAGCAATTCAATTGTTTTGCTAATGGTAGGCCTGATAATGATTATCATAAGCTTAAATGGAAACCTAAGGGTTGTACTCTGCCAAGGTATGTGGTATAAATTTCAATTTCTTAATTTTATTTTTTAAAGTTCTGATTTTTTTGGGTCTTGTTCTAAAATCCAAAGCAGTTTTAATTTATCTATGAACTTGAGTTTTTGGTTTGTCTGTATTGATCTGCATGTACAAAATTTTCCACTGGATTATTTCCCCAGAATTTGAGTCATTCATCAGCTGGTTTTAATGCCTGAAATTTAAATCTTGCTGGCTGTAAATTCTTGTTTTTAGTATAAGCTTTGGTCATATCAGTTTCTTGTGAATTTGTTACCAATTGACTTTGGTCATAACAGTTCTTGTGAATTGTATAATATGGTACTTATGGATTTAATATTTCTCACAAATCTAAACTTAGCTCTGTTTGGTTTGTTGATCGCTCAATGCAGTGAAAATTGTTACGCCATTAAATATCTATTGTATGTTTGATTGGTATCACAAAGGATGGAAATCTATAGTACTCTCTTGTATGTAGCTAGTTTGTTTTAAAATGTGAAAAATAATGTAAACGTAAATTGCTGTCTTTTAATTTATAATGTCAAACAAGTACACTACCTGACATTTTCCTTGCGAACTGAACCCTTTCCTGGCATTTATAGTTAATCAAATGGATTGATCAGATTAAACATCTAAGCAATATTACCATCTCACAAATGCATGATCTCTTTTGGTACTCCCCTTGAAATTTATACGACTTTATCAATTTTAAGTTTCCAACTTTTAGCGTACTGAAATTAATTTCAATACTCTGTTATTTATATAGGTTGAATGGAAGTCATATGTTGGAATTATTGAGAGGAAAGAGGCTAGTTTTCGTCGGCGATTCTCTCAATCGGAATATGTGGGAATCTCTAATTTGCATTCTTAGAAACTCTGTCAAAAACCAAAGCGCGGTCTATGAAGCTTCTGGTCGACAAAATTTTCGATCAGAACCTTCTTTTTCTTTCATTTTTCAGGTAAGTTATTGAGGTAATCTGAATTTAGATATTAAATCTATTTGCCTCCGAATGGTTAAGAATTGAACCTAGCTTCGGAATTGGATATTGAGAGTCAAACCAATGCTTTCATATCTATTCAGATCTTTCATTTAGACAGAAAACAAATAGATATTTCAGACGCACCCTTGGTTTACTGAAACTTCTTTGTTTAGGATTATAATTGTACAGTGGAGTTCTTTGTATCACCTTTCTTAGTTCAAGAATGGGAAATGCTGGAGAAAAATGGATCAAAGAAAGAAACTCTCCGGCTTGATTTAATCGGTAGTTCTTCTGATGGATATAAAAGTGCGGACATTATTATCTTCAACACCGGGCACTGGTGGACTCATGATAAGACTTCCAAAGGGTAAAATATTCCAATTTTCAATTTGAAAAATTACAGAATTATTGCATTATATTTGACAGAAAGTTTGTTTTGTAAAAACAATTAGGAGAAATTAAATAAGAACGAAATTTTTGCAGGAAGGACTATTATCAAGAAGGTAGCCATGTGTATGATGAGCTAAATGTTCTAGAGGCATTTAGGAAAGCTTTAACAACATGGGCAAGATGGGTTGATGCCAATGTGAATCCGATGAAGAGTCTCGTTTTCTTCCGGGGTTATTCGGCCTCTCATTTCAGGTACCTTTTCTAGTGTTCTTAGTTTATTATTATCTTTCAGTACTTGTTTGGTTTTTGTTTTTGTGCTCCGACGACAGTTTATTTATTAAATTCAAGGAAGTTTGGTTTTCCCTTCTAGTTCTAAATTCGAGCTTAGAAAGCGTTTTAGGTATGTGTATTTTGGCTTTTTACTAACTTGATTGACCATTCGTGTCAACTACATTCATAAATATGAAGAATAGAAGTCAAACTTATAACGTATATTCGAAAGTAAATTAACTTGTTAAAATTTTAAAAAGTTACACAACAGTTTTATTTAATTTGTGAAATTACAGATTACTATTGCTTGAAAAGAGCACATAGGAATATTTTGAACCAAGAAAAGAATGACTCAAAGCAAATAAACATTTAAAGGTTTTGAAAGACACCACAAAAACTCGAACAAAATGAGGAAGCACTTCAAGCACTAGATTTGAAACAAACAATCAAAAACTATGGCGTGTTAGTTCTGCACTCATATTTTATTGAAAATTGTGCGTTTCTTTCTCCTCAATCACTGTCATTTATTGGTTTGTCATTTTCTTTTGTATGTTTCATAATGTTGTCGTTATAACCATTATATTCAGTACTATCACCTTCTTCCCTTCGATTCCCATCCATAATAGATCACGTATGCTACCATTTATTCAAGTACGTAACGCCCCCTAAACTAAACATATTTCCAAACCTCCCCCCTCCCCCTCTCTTATCTTTTTCACCAGTGGCGGCCAATGGAACTCCGGCGGGCAATGCGACAATGAAACCGAGCCGATAAGGAATGAGACGTATCTCACACCATACCCACCCAAGATGACTGTGTTGGAGAACGTATTGAAAGGGATGAAAACTCAAGTTTCATATCTGAATATTACAAGATTAACAGATTATCGAAAAGACGGTCACCCATCGATCTATCGGAAGCAACATTATACACATTATACAGAAGAGGAGAAAAAAGCGCCACTTTTGTTTCAAGATTGTAGCCATTGGTGCCTACCAGGCGTACCAGATGCGTGGAATGAACTTCTCTATGCGGGGCTTTTGGTGAAAGAGTACCAAAAGCAACACGAAGAGAAGAAAAGAACATAGGTAAATTAAACAAATGCATCTAAAAGTGGATGTGTTTGTTAAAAAAATGCATAGTTAGAGCTCGTAGATTTGTGTATTGTAGTATTTTTTTCGTTCTTTTTTAGGAATGCAGACATAAACGCCATGTTGTTGAGTTCGATATTGTGAGTGGAGACTGGAGAGGGATATAAGGAAAATTACAATAAATACCTAAATTATATCATGTTTTTAGTTTGTTCCCTTGAACTATAAAAGTGAATAGATTGCTCCCTTCAACTATTTAATATCTATATTTAAATGTATTTAATACAAAATCCATCGAATATTTCAACATAATTGCCCCACTTTTGCAAAATTTTGAGTGATTTTTTTTGACTTCATTGACTTATTGATATGAGTTTGTTAAATTGCTAATGCAAATCATTTCAATTTTGAAAGATTTTGTATTGAAAACGGCTTGTAAAATTTAATAAATGAAGGGTTTTTTTTCACTTTGAAAATTTCAGGGGGTAGAGTAAAAATAAGCTGGAATTTAGGGCTTTAACGCAATTTACCGAATATACAAATTTTGGTACTATTTTAAGGAGAATGAGGTTAAAGTAAAATTTTGAAGTTTCTCCATGTCTCTTTCTTTCATATATGAAAGGTTTTGAGAATTGTAAACTTTCAATTATTTGTATCGTTTTGGGAAGAAATATAATAATACCTTCCTAATTATTTTTTTAATTTTCTTGAAATGAAGTGTCTTTGTCGAATTAAAAATTCAGTTTTGATCCAACCTTGCGTTTCATTTTGTATAAATATTACACGGAAAATGATAACATGTGCCTTAAGGGCACATGTTAAAATTACTATAAATAGAAATAATGAAATGTTGTATGAGAATTTGTGGCATGTTTAATAAATGTTGAGACTATATTTAATGCATGGTGGGAGTTAATAATTTCCAAAAATAGGTATTTAACCTGTACCTTTAGGCCTCGTTTGGTTCACGGATTTTAGTACTCGAAAAAGGAAAGTCGTTCCTTTCCTTTGTTTGGTAAGCACAAATTCCGGAAATACTTTCCCTAGAGAGGAGGAAAGTAGGGGGTAAAACCATTCCTCCCAAAACACATGAGATTGATTTTCCCATGTGATTTTCAAGCATTTATTACACAAATTTTAGACAATAATACTCTTACCTAAATACTTTCCATGGTTTACCAAACATAAGAAAGGAAATTTGACAGGAAATTTAGTTTCCCACCTCCATGAAAAAGATAAGGGAATTGATTTCCCTTCCGTGAATCAAACGAGGCTTTAGAGCACGCGTTAACATTTACAAAAACATTCAATTTGTAAAAAACATATCATATGAAGTATTTAATAGACATAATAACCGAAAAGACACTGATTTATTTTGAAATTTTGATGCACACCATTTGTATACTAGAAAAAAATATACAATTAATTTTCTAATAGAATTCAAATTTGTTAAACCTCACCCAAAAACATCATCTGTACGCTAGAAAATAGTAAAATTAATTTTTTGGTAGAGTTCATATTCTTTAAACCTTTCCTAGGTCACGACGATCATACTATGTGATTGGTTAATATATCCGGTCAAATTCTCGCAAAAGGGAAATACTTCATTTGGCAATGACTTAAACTATTAAAAATTAATGACCTAACAATATTAATCAATCATAAAATGGGGTTACTGTAGCCCTCTTTAAATAAGAGTTGATAAATTTTAATTATTTTTAATGCCAACTAAACATGAACAAAATATTCACTAACATAAAAATCTCTTTATCCTAGGAAAACAGTTACACATTACGATTTTTTTTTGTAGAAAAAAACAAGCACATAATATATAATAGTTTTTGCAATAATACATTATTGTTTTTAAATTTGATTTTTTATGTTATAACTGTAGGTGAGGCTTATTATTTTATTTTTATTTTTTTAGGTGTTGTGTTAATCGCCGCTTGTTCCAACTTTCTTGTTTTTGGTAAATGCCGGCGTAATTTACTACAAATTTAGTTGAATCTTTTAGACTCATTAAGATAGGATTTGCAACATATCCACCTATGTGATGGCATTCTGTTAACAATGTTGAGTTAAATTTATTGAAAAAAAAAATTGCTAGAGACTAAATTTCAAGTCTCGCAAAGTAATATAAAATTTAATTATAAATTTAAAAAAATATTAAGAAAATAATATATTTTTTATTAGAATTTAAGAGAAGTGATATGCTGATATGTTCTTCCACTTTTTTTTTTTTTATAAAGTTCGTACCCAAACGTCTAATATCTAATATAATTTCTAACAAAATCACTCATATCATTATGAAATTATTAGTTATATTTTGAATTATATTTTACCTTTGCATTAAGGCCTCGTTTAGTTCATGGAAAGGAAATTAATTCCCTTATCTTTTCCATGGAGGTGGGAAAGTAAATTTTTTATCAAGTTTTATTTATTGTGTTTGGTAAAGTATGGAAAGTATTTAGGTAAGAGTATTATTGTCCAATTTTTTTTGTAATAAATGCTTGGAAATCACATGAAAAAATCAATAACATGGGTTTTAAGAAGAATGGTTTTACCCCCTACTTTCCTTTTTCTTGGGAAAGTATTTTTGAAATTTATGCTGACCAAACAAAGAAAAAAAAAGACTTTTCTTTTCAGAGTCCTAAAATCTGTGAACCAAACGAGGCCTAAATGCATCTTTGGCCTCGTTTGGTTCACGGATTTGAGCACTTAGGAAAGGAACGTATTTCCTTTCTTTTATTTAGGAAGTATAAATTTTAGAAACACTTTCCTAGCATAAGAGAAAGTAAGGGATAAAATCATCTAGAAATTAGGTAGAAGGGCTTATTATACATTGAATTTTACCAAAAATCCAACGAATAATATTTTTTTGAATGAAGGGCCTATTTTTAATTGGTAATTTGAATGAAGGGCCTATTTTTAATTGGTAATTAGTGTAAGATGCCTATTTTGTTTTATATTTTAAATGAATGTATTTGAATAAATTTAAATATCATTTAATTAATAAAAACATGTTATGTATTACCTAAATTACCCCTTTTAATGAAATTTTCACAAAAAATATGGACTGCAAAGTTCATATTGCAATAAAATATGAACTGCAAAGTTCATATTGCAGTGAAATATGTACTGCAATATGAACTTTGCACTAAAAATATGGACTGCAAAGTTCACATTGCAGTAAAATATGGACTGCAATATGAACTTTGCACTAAAAATATCGACTGCAAAGTTCACATTGCAGTGAAATATGGACTGCAAAGTTCATATTGCAGTGAAATATAGACTGCAAAGTTCATATTGTAGTCCATATTTTAATGCATATTGATATTTTTTTAGTTTATTTTAAGGGTTGGGATGTCATTTTATAATGAAAAAAAAAGACACATGTCATATTATCAATAAAATAAAAAATAGGCCCTTTATTTAAAAAAAAATTATTCCTTGGCCTTAGTGTGAAAATCTTTCTCTAATAATCCCTTTTTTTTAATTGCCCCTAAAATCATTCATCTCAAAACCCATATAATTGACTTTCCCTTGTGATTTTCTAACATTTATTACAAAAATTTTGGACAACAATACCCCTATCTAAATACTTTCCATAATTTATCGAATACAAGAAAGAAAACTTGACATAAACTTTAGCTTCCCACCTCCATGGGAAAGACAGGGAAATTTTCCTTCCATGATTAGATTGATATTATTTTATTAAAAGACACACTTTTTGTTTAAAATTAAGAGTATATTTTTTTTTTGTTTTTGGAATATCCACTTTAAAACTTCACCTTTTTTTTAAGACGTAATCGATGCCAAAACAAAGAATAATAAGAAATATTTCATTAAATTACTCTGACATGAGGTAATTATTTTTAAAATTCTAAAATTAATTATCAAAGGAACACTACTTAGAGGGGAGGGGGGCATATGTCCCCTCCCCCCTTTTTTTGTTATTAATGGTATATATCACAGGGTTGGATTAAGAAATTTTTCGAGAGGTGCACTAATAGTAATAAACAAAAAAATCATATATATATATAAACCGAAAATATAACTATATAGTGGAAAGAAAATTTAATAAAATAATTTAAATATTTGAGTTCATACATAACGAAAAGTATCTAACAAAGTTGAGCATGGCATATTTTTAATGATTCGAATTCATCTATTACAGACTCTAAATCAATTTTCAAACAGATGTGTCATTTTATGTTTAGTAACATGCAATCGACAAGAACTATATCCCCCATTGAACTACGTATATCTGTTTTGATGTTATTCATACTGAAAAATGCTTGCTTTTTATGTATTTACAGTAGAAACAAGAAAAGTCAATACAAAACGAATCAATCTGTCAAGTATAGTATAATCCTCAAGGTTTCTTCTCCCAACTAGTTCCCGGAATAATTCGATAAGGGTAGAAAACTTATGAAACCCAGGATCACAAAAACATCAAGCTTATAATAAATTAGTTGAGATCTTAATACACGAACATCTTAAATAGTGAAATTAGTCGAATATAATTTTATAATAAACATGCAAATCTTGTTCTCGTCAAATGACCTAAAAGATTCACTAGGATCTAAAGTTATGCTAAGAGTTAAAAGTTCCATTAAGGTATCATGAAATCTATGTTTCAACTCCATCAATTGAAAATGGGTGGTGATGTTGGCACCCCCCATTTTTATTGGTAATACTCCCACTCTTTCTAATACTCCCACTTTTTTTTTTCTTTTAGTAATTCTCCCACTTTATACAAAACACTCCCACCACTCCCACTTATTTTTAGGAATTAATCTCATACTTAATTAATTATTAACATTATTAAGTAATTAACTACATAATAACATAAAACAAATTACCCCAAACTAACCCCAAAATTTCTCTACCATCTCTACCATCTTCTCAAACAAGCAAAATTACCATCCATCTTCTCTATCTAACAACAAATTTTGGTAGCACCAAAACAACAAATAAAACGTCCATTAATGCAAAACTCTAAGTTTGGAAAGAATGGTATAAACAAAACAAAACAAAACATCCATTAATGCAAAATTCAAAGTTTGAAAATAATAGTAGAAAAAAGAGAAACTTTGTAATAAAGGAAGGAAAACAAATAAGAAAGAGTTAATGAAAGAGAGACATATATGTTTTTATTTTGTTTTATTGTTTATATGATTTTTATAGCATACACATCAAATATATAATCAAAAAACAAAATTTTATGTTTAAAACACGAAGAAGGCTTACTCGGTTCTCCGTAATCGAGTTGCAGGCTTGTACACTCGGCTGCTCTCAACCGAGTATGAAATCCCATAAAATGTCATGCTCTCGGGACATTCATTCGGTTGAGAGCAGCCGAGTGTTGTTATATTATGCTCGGCTGTGAGCAGCCGAGTGAAATTAACCTTTTAGGGTTAATTAACTTTTTTACCACCCCACTTCATTTAGTCTAGTAAAAAAGTTAATCAACCCTAAACTAATTTTTCACCCACTTGTTTTAATTTAAAACAAAAGTTAATAAATCTCGCTCCAAAGTTAATCAAACATTTATCCCCAAATTAATTTCCCTCCAAAATTCCTCTCTTCTACCAAAATAGGCAGCAAAACTTTGATCTCCACCATTGATGCAAAAGGGTAAGCTTGAGAAGAATGGAAGGAAAAAAGGAAACTTTGGAACAAGATAAGAAAATCAACAAACAAAACCTCCATTAATGCAAAACTCTAAATTTGAGGAGAATGGTATAAACAAAACCTCCATTGATGCAAAACTCAAAAGTTAAGAATAATGGTAGAAAAAAGAGAGAAACTTTAAAATAAAGAAGGGAAAACAAGTAAGAAAAAGTTAATGAAAGAAAACACGAATAAGGTTTATTCGGTTCTTAGTAATCGAGTTGCAGGCTTGTACATTCGGTTGCTCTCAATCGAGTATGAAATCCCATAAAATGTAATGCTCTCGGGACCTTCATTCGGTTGAGAGCAACCGAGTGTGATTAATGTCATTCGGCTGCTCACAGCCGAGCATAATATAATAACACTCGGCTACTCTCAACCGAATAAAGGTCCCGAAAGCATGACATTTTATGGGATTTCATACTCGGTTGAGAGCAGCCGAGTGTACAAGCCTGCAACTCGGTTACGGAGAACCGAGTAAGCCTTCTTCGTATTTTAAACAGAAAATTTTATTTTTTGTTTATATATTTGATGTGTATGCTATAAAAATCATATAAACAATAAAACAAAATAAAAACATATATCTCTCTTTCATTAACTCTTTCTTGCTTGTTTTCCTTCCTTTATTACAAAGTTTCTCTTTTTTCTACCATTATTTTCAAATTTTGAGTTTTGCATCAATGGAGGTTTTGTTTTGTTTTGTTTTGTTTATATCATTCTTCCCAAACTTAGAGTTTTGCATTAATGGACGTTTTATTTGTTGTTTTGGTGCTACCAAAATTTATTGTTAGATAGAGAAGATGGATGGTAATTTTGCTTGTTTGAGAAGATGGTCGAGATGGTGGAAAAATTTTGGGGTTAGTTTGGGGTAATTTGTTTTATGTTATTATGTAGTTAATTACTTAATCATGTTAATAATTAATTAAGTATGAGATTAATTCCTAAAAATAAGTGAAAGTGGTAGGAGTGTTTTGTATAAAATGGGAGTATTATTAAAAGAAAAAAAAGTGGGAGTATTAGCAAGAGTGAGAGTATTACCAATAAAAAAAAGGGGGTGCCAATATCACCACCCTATTATATTGATTTCCCACAAATTAATCAATTTGAATTTTATTTCAAAAAAAAAGGATGAAAAGATAATTTAAATTTGAAAAGATTATCTTTTGCACAATAGAATTAGTGGACTCCTTATTTTAGTTATTAAAGAGGGTTGTTAACTTTTATTATAAATGAAATAGATTTGATTATTGGTTAAAAGGTTGTTAACATTTAATTATATTATTAGGATAGTCTTTTTAGCTAATATTAATAAAATTGATTATAATTATTATTTGAATTATATCATTATAAATATTCTAAGGCTTCGCTTGTTTTACTTACCGACAAAAGCTGCAATTGTTGGGCCAACCTTGCTTTCACTCATCAAACGTTTTGTTCAATTTCTACCATCTATTAAATAACTAACTTTCTTTTGTACACACACTTTTATTTAAAAGCACCCTCTTTAGTTAAAAAAATAATAATAACTGATTCGATTTACATGGGGTAATTGTTAAATGTAAATTCGCGATTTACATAAAAAAAGTTGCAATATACATTTCCAATACCCTAGTGGCCTACAACGTTCCTTCTCATGCTAATTGTATCATATTCCTTTTAATATTTTGTTATTTTAAAATAGACTATATGGTACATTTGCATAAAAAGAGCTCATTATTTAAAATGTTACATTTTGGGAAAAAGTGATAGTAGCTGGTTGGAAATTTGATAGTGTAGCACCGAGCTCAATACCATACGCAAGCTTAAAAAGTTGTACATCATGCTTGAAAAGTAGTCCAGGTTTAGATTCCGGTGTACCCTGAGCATATCTGATTGCTGCACTACAAATTTGATTTTAACAAATGGATAGAGAGCTGGGTCCTTAAAAAGAACCATTAAGGTTGCAAATTAAAAGTTCCAAGAAAATTTTAAAAGAACCCAATTGCAAGAAAAAGCCAGCATATAAAGACGACGATCACTTGCATAGAACAAAGTACATCAAAATTTTCAAATAGTCACTAAAATATAATGCAACTTATAGTAAAAGCTAGAATGACCCTTCAAATCTTTTTATTTCAGTAGTAGAATCTTCTCCTCCTCGGCGCACGTGATTCTCCACTGTCCACGTCCGAGACCCTAGACTCGTTTCTCCTTCTTGACGATGAAGTAGAACGGGACACCGTAGAATCTATTTCAACAGTGGTATCTACCGTTTGACTATCCGACTGTTGTATAACGGCTGCAATACTCGATACTGAATCTCTATCATCAACAGGAGCAGGCTGCTCTTGATGGCTACGAAAATACGAGTCAACCATTCTATCATAAGAACTCAAAGACGATGTGAGGTTCGAAAGCGTAGCAGCTCGGTGAATACGGGACCTTCGGTGCAGAAGGGCTGAACGGCTCTGATGTTCACCCGCCTCAGCGTTGACGGGTTCGCTAGTCAAATCAACTGGATTGACAGGTTGCTCGGTATTGTTGTGTTCCCTCTGTATTTCTCGAGATTCATGAGTATCGTTCCGGTCCTGGACCAAAAACAATTCACCGGTTGAATCAAAGGCTACAAGACGGATATTGTCCTGATCCTGGACGTGAACCCAATTGCCGGTCGACTCGAACCGGCCTACAAGACGGTTACTGTCCTGATCCTGGACCTCAACCAACTCGCCAGTACGCTCGAACTGGCCTACAAGACGGTCATTCTCCCGAGCCTGGACCTGAACCAAGTCTTCGCTCGGCTCAAAACGACCTCCAAGAATCTCTATCATTTCCTCGATGGGGATAGAGTCTATCCCGTCTCTCTGAATGGTTTGCCTCCAGCTCTCCACACGGCCAGCTTGGGGCCTAGGAGGAATCTTGAAACCCGAATCAATCTTTGCCACACGATTATCACTTCCACTGCCATAGATTGGTGTGATGTTTTTAACTGTCACCTCCCCCTTGCAAACCGGACACTCTTTAGTGTCCGAGTGAACATGTAGCCACCGGTAAAGGCAGGGCCAACAGAACAAGTGACCGCAACAAGTCACAACGGGTTCTTTCGCCAAGTCCAAGCATATGTTACAATCGTAAATACTCCCTTCGGATCCATTTCCGTTTTCAAGATTTTCCCTCTTCCCAAACGCCTCGTTTTTCAAAAAGCCGTTATTGTTGTCACACGCTTTGGGTTCATTGATAGGACTTGCATCGGCCGCAAAAATTCCCACACCCATTTCTCTATCACTTGCGGTAACAATATCAATGGCTAGCTCCGTAGTACGATCCCACCATTGAGTAGGCATATGCCTAAAAGGACTCCTCTGAGTAATGGCTTCCCTAATTCTACGAACCGGGCCATCTAACCATTCCTCCAAGTTCATAGAATCGGGCAAAGATTCATCGTCTACAGGTCCCAAATTCAGATCAAGATTCATAGGATTTGGCGGTGTCTCATCCCCCATTATAGATTTGGCAAGAAACCCCGGAGCAAAAAACTCTGTTTCAAGCTCAAGAACCCAAAACCCCAACTTGTTCTGCCTTTTAACTCAACCAAATTCCAAGTTAAACCTCAAAAAAAATCAAAACCCAGTTTGTCCCTTGTGATAAAATTGGGTCAAAACCCTAATTTTGCTGGTGGGTCAAATTAACGCCCTAGCCCTGCTCTTTAATCGACCAATTACCCAAATAAAAACTCAATAATCGAAACCCAATTCCCTTCTTGTGAGTTGAATCAAAACCCTGATTCTGGAAGGCCTCCCACCAAAGAATCAAAAGTATAAAACCCCCAATTCGTTATCGTCAATAGAAAAAACAAAAACCCTAATTATACAAAATAAAAAGCTCAACTTTAACAAAGAAAAGATACAAAGTTGTAGGGTCATCAAGAAAGTGACCTTGTAAGCTGAACTAAACCTCAATAATCCCACATAAAAATACAATCAACAATATCTGGAAAAAGAAAAAAGAAAAGGCTAGGGTTTTATAGGGAATAAAAGAAAGAGGGATGCAATAATTACTTACAGTTGTTGTTCTAAGAGGAGGTATGCTTATGAGTGAAGTGACAATTGAGTGGAGTCTCCATCGGTGGGTTTTTTTATGTCGTAAAAAACAGAGAGATCTGGTTTGATTGATAGAGAGAGAGAGAGAAGAATGAGATTGTGAGCGGTGAGCGGTGAGCTGACGACATGAAGAGAGTAAATTTCAACAGCTGTCCAAGGCTGAGATTGGACTGGGCCTATATATACACACCCATTCCCGGCCCATGTTCGGCCTTACGGCCCTAAACTGTTTCATTAAGTCCTAACAGATTGGAGTCGGACATAAATTCGATCCATTTATAATCCTACTTATTCCTATCTTCTTTTATATTGTTTAGAGTGTCATTATTAAATGAATAATTTTTATTATGCGTCATTCATTTTCTTAACAAATCATCCCATTAATAATCATTATGACAAACATATTGTCTCGAATTAAATATGGATCTTTTTATTTTTATTTTAATAAAAAAAGGTAGTAGGTAGACTTTTCTCTAGTGAGTCTTGAACTTGAAATATTTCGTCCGATCTAAATGTGTGACTCTTTCAATTAGGTTAGTCCACGTGTTCCATAATTATGGGTTAAATTAACTCAACAACAAACACAATTACGTACACATGTTATATGTCTATACACAATATACATACCTGTTGGATGAAGAAAAATACTTACAGATATAAACATGTATATATATTATAACTTTTTCAAAATAACATAAATCACTGTGGTAGTTGAACTTTGAATAATTCTAAAGTCAACAATTTATAGGAAACGACTACACACATTATTAATAGGTGCCACTAGAAAGGTCTAAAAATTTTAAAATGTACATCGTAAATTAATTAAATTTTATATAAAGCAAAAGAAAAACAAGTAGCCAAAAAAAAAATAACTGGTCCATTAATATTGTTATTATATGATCACAGAGTACAAAAGGGCATATACTTGTTTCATTAAAGCTTCAATCATTTAATAGTTATCTTTCTAATTACAACATGCATGCATTGGATGAAAGAAGGAGATGGATCAGCTTGTACATTCAGCCACAAGCATCCATTAGCCCTCAATGAAGAACAAAATTTTGATGATGAGAAGGGACCTTGTTATACGTGTCGCCTGTCAATAATCGGTGGCCCTGTGTATAATTGCGGCGAATGCAACTTATTTTTGCACAAATCATATGCAGATTTACCGCTGGAGATCACTCATCCTTTGCACCCAGAACACAGTTTTTGCCTCTTAACAAGGCCAACATATCTTCATTGCGGTTGCGATAGCTGTGGACAACACTGGAGTAGCTTCACCTACATGTACGTATGCGTTACACGTGCAAGTTTCACCTTGACGTAATATGTGCTTCACTACCACGAAATATTGAGCATAGAGCGCATGAGCACCCATTGACCCTTGTGTCTGTTGAGACCATCAATCCCACATCGGAAGAGTAGATCATCACAAAGTAATATATAAGATATAGGGCTACTCTACCTATTGTCAATTAGTTTTGAGTTGGATACTCCGAAATCTAACAGTGTCGAGGATAGCTTCAGCCAATTGTGATGCTTGCAGATCCGAAAGTAAAAGCTTGTTCTATTATTTTGTTTTAAAGCAATGCCAAATAAATCATAATACATAGTAATGTATTAAAAAATAAGGAACGTAAACTTAATTTTGCATAACCCATAAAAATTACGCATGTTTTTATCAATAAATGAGTTTAAATTTGTAATCTATTGAAATAACTCCAAAGCATTGTGAATTGAACATTTAGACATAATAATATGCTAAAAGACATAGTACAAACTTGATTTTGCACGATACCGTAAAAAAAAAAACCGAAAATCTACGGCACAATTAACTTTGCACTTCTTTGGAGTTTGGTCAAAGATAGGATCTTAATTTACAAAATATTATTCCTTCACTTTTTTCAAGAAAATTTGCTCAGACAAGCCACATTTTACAATATCCTGTTATTTTATACTCTCCATCTCAAAATCAATAGTCCTATTTTGATTTTAGTATTATTGTTCAAGTCCAATCTAAATTTAATTAGTGGTAAAAAACACAACTTATAGAACTACCATTGTCTCCCAATTCGACATCAGCGAAGTTTAGTGCCGATAAGGTGGGTGGTGTCCTGTGTGGACATAATACTGGCACCCTACTTAGAAATAAGACCAACTAACATATAATTCACGCGATGTTTGAGCGTTTAATATTAAAAATAGTTAGATAACGAATTAAGAATTACAAATGAAAATTGTTTTTAAATTCAAAAGGATTTACATCAACTTACCAATTAAAAACAAATTGAGCTACACGTATGAAAATACAATTTTTGAAGATATTCAGACTAATCCCCTGGCCAACATGGAAGTATTTATTTTTGTATAGCATTGAAACGTTACAACTGAAATTAAACATTGATTTTATAGTAGCAGATTGATAAGCAAAAAGGTTTGTTAAACTAGACACTATCTAAAATATTAAAGATAACCCATATTTATCTCACTCTGAAATTGCTCTTGAATAACTCGTGAAGTAAATTGACATGATATATATGCTATTTGGATGTGGTAGTAATTGAGTTCTCAAAGTTATAATTAATCTTGAAATTTGTTCGTGTTTCACAAATTATTGATGTACATTATGGCAACTCAAAAGATAAAAATAAGGTAAAAATCGAGTACGGAGTACCATATATGATTAGATTCAAACTTTCAAAAGAAAATAAAAATTACAAATAAGATAAAATACAATAAAAGAAATCAATCATCAAGTTCTTCGAGCAACGAATTAGAAAAACTAATTATAAAAGATATTTTTGAAAGTTGTATACTCGTACAGTTAACAGTAAGCACATGTAAGGCAATGCTTTAGGCTGTTGTAGACTCAATTCTTTCCATATAGCTTGTGCTAACATACATACTACAAGAAAATCGAGTTTGGGGTGAAAATAAATGAGAAAGAAGATGGGTTGTATTTATGGCGTAATTTTCTATTGCCTTTACGATATTTGTTGGTGGAATGTAAAAGGACATAGCGGAAATGGAATACAATGAGTTTATCAAATGAATAAATATTAAATAGTGTAGTTAGTGATGAGTTGGCAGGTAACAAAGGAGACGGAGAGCAATTACACTATTAATTGCAAACTTAATTGTGCTCTTTCTTCCATTTTTCTAATATAGTATAGATAGATTCCAGTTTTGAATGTTAGCTTGCAGACAACACATCGTCGAGGCTACTCCCACAACTTCAAACACCACTCGCCGGCGGCTGGTAACTATCTGGGTGCTAGCCCAAATTGTAATTCCCCCTCCCTTGCGTTAAAGCAGTGACATCCTCGTCAAATCGGGATTACACAAACAATTAGGCTCTTGCTAACCCACGAACACCACCTGCAATATCTGCACATTTACATGGCAGTGCTCCTGGGTCTACTATGATACCTCCACTCGGATCTTGCCCAAGTTTTTGTTTAGACTCATTCAACCCACATATATACCAAGAACCTCCCTGTTACACTACATATGTGGGATATTTTGGTAGTGACAAATCCTAAAGGGGAGGATGTTATAACCCTAGTTAGGGGTGTGCACAATCCAATCCAATCCATTTAAATAGACCGATCCGATCCGATCCAATCCAATATTGATTGGATTTGGTGAAACTAATAGATTGGATTGGTTGGCGTTTTAAAAAATCGACCAAACATTGGATCGGTTTAGTTATCACCTTGGTGAAACCAATGTCAAACCGTTCCAATCCGTTATCACCTTGGCGAAACCAACGTCAAACCAATCTAATCCAACCTCAATTAAAAATGACACTTGTCCCTACGTAATTGGTTATTTTTATACACTAAGTTATTAATATAGACCCCACTAAGCCTTATTATTGCTACATATATATATATATATAAAAGAACCTAATAAATAAACCCTAGTTTACTTCTCTTTTATTTTGCTAATGAATTAGATTTTGATATGGAATGACTTAATAATTTAAATTTTTATTTAGTAATGAAAGGAATTTTTTATATATATTATCTTGATCCCTGTGAAGTTTATTAGATTTGTTTTGAATGTTATTGAAACTTAAATAACCCTTACAAAAAAGACATTGGTTTCGAACCAATCCAATGTCAAATTGGATTGGATTGGATTGGATTTTAAAACCAAGTAGAATTTGATTGGATTCTAAAATATAAAATCATGTTAGATTGGATTGGTTGATATATTATAATAAATATATTGGTTGCGAACTGATGCACACCCCTAACCCTAGTGTAAAGCAAACTACTGTATGTGCCTTAGTGTGACAGTAATGAATGTTGGCTGGCACTTAACAAACTACACACGTTATGAGGTCATGTTATGAACCCAAGTCCCCATGGAAAAATAGAATATTTGGGAGTAGTATATGAAGTCCATTGACATCCTTCCCTTGCAAGCCGATTTTATAGGGGCATGTTCTACCTATAGATTTATAAGTAGTGTCAGAGTAGACACCATACCAGGTTTTAAACTAGACATAGTGTGGCTAAATTACGGCTTGGGTATGAGATTGAATGTAGCAAGGCCAAGCAACGGCTTGAACCTTCCTTGCGAAAAGGACAGACCCATGGGGAGGTCTGGCGGATTAAAACGTCATGGCATTATTAGCCAAGTCATTAAATACTAGCAGATAAGTGAAGCCACCAAATGTGGACTAACCTTTACTTACAAAATTCCGATTTTCGGTATCAATTTCTTGACTATCACAAGTTTTGTAACAAATTAAAGTTTTGTTGCTAAAGAAGTACATTTTGCACTTTCATCACCAATTCGATAATTTGTCGTACTGCTGTTAGATTTGATTACTTCAATTTGCAGATTTTGGAAAGAGTAAAGCCAGACGTATACTGGGGATCTTTATTACACTTCATTCCACTTGCTGTTTCCTGATGATTCATTGACGAGACAACCCATCTGAGGGAGAAAGTCGATTATAGTGAGAATGCGGTTGTATCAAATGAACTCGAACATTTTAGTCACGATCATCTGCTCCATTTTGATCTTCAAATCAACAATGAATTGTGCTTTATTAGTAAACAATATGATGCGCATGCAAAACCAATTTTGTGTACATACTATAGTGGTAAGGGAATGCAAATTCTTTCCCAGCAAATTGTGCGCAGAATTGCAGAGTAAAGATTAAACACTCACTTGACCTCACATTATCAACCTTGTTGAAAAAGTGCCCATATTTTCAACCTCGTACCAATGTATCGTTTGTTAGTTTAGCTTACACGTTTGGTGTGCTTTATTACCATATTTTGTGACACATGAGTTTATGGTCGAATCGATAACCATAGACAACCAAGGGGATCCAAAGGGTTATTGTGACATTTGTGAGGAAGAAATAAATCTTGTGAGGGACTTCTATTACTACAGCTAGGAACTTGAAATATATGCTCGTTCGAGATGCATTTACAAGTATGATGAATATTCAACTCTTAAGCAAGGGTGCAAATTTATGATTCCCTGTCACCCATATATGCTTACTCTCGCATGACAAGAAAAGGACCAACCAAACTGTTACTACTGTCTTGATCTATGTTATGAGGTCTTCTTTAAATGTATAGTGTGTTATTTACAAAATCTAACAATGGGTATCCTGAGGTTTACTGTGTTTGTGAGGGAGATATAAACCTGGTCAAGGATTTCTACTACTGCTACTATTGCGAGGAGTGCAAGTGCCATACTCGTTTGGGATGCATTTAAGGATGACAGATATTTGAGTATTAAGGCAGGGGCAAGTTTAATGTTCCCATTCACCGACACCAACTCACTATTGTGAAAGTATAAATACAAAACTCAGAGTGACAGTTGTCATATGTGCTGTGGTCTTCTTTAAATGTACAGGGTACGAATACAATCTTGATTTCAGCTGCGTATTGTATTTTTCCGATTCCTTTCCTCTTAGGGATCCCTTTGGTTGTTAGTTAAGATTTGTGTTGTCCTTGTTTTGACTATCCTAAATAAATGTATCATGCCTTTCGACTAAATCGCTTAAAAAAACAAAATAATATTAGAATGTTTATATCGCTTTGGAATGTTTGTTCATGAGAAAAAAAAAACTATATGCACACATTTATTGTAATAATAGTTCAAGGCTTCAAGCTATAAAATAGATTTAATCAGAGGCATATATGCACCAGAAGATCTCCCGATCATTGTTGGCTTGTCTTAACCTTGTGATGACAACTAAGATGCCTTCACATTCTTGTTGCCAGACTTTTCAAATGTTTTCAGAATAACATTTCCACCTTAATGGCCACAATAACTAATCATGGAAAAAGCAAAAGTTAAAAGAAATTACTAAATGAAGGGCATCAAAAAACCAACAAAACAAGTATCAACAAAATGTCAAGGGCAAGGTAATCATTATTGTGTATCAGAAGCATATCGATTTTTAAAAAAATAGTATCGCGTGTTGTAAGATACAACTAAATTTAAGATATGTATATAACTATATAGATTTATATATAAATTAGAAATTATTCTTCAATGTACTAATTTTTATTATTTACACAAGATCAATTGCCTCTATAATTATATCAATATAAATTTTAAACTTTGTATATATTAGCCCATTGGCTACTAGACTATGTTAGCAATTGCCTAAGTATTCAGCCCAAAAGTATTAGGAAATATTTTATAATTCTTAAAAGAAAAAATATATATTATAAAAAAAGCATTGTAGAAGCCAGTTATGACCATAACTAAACTCACCTGGATAAGCACAAAGCTTACCAAATAAACTTTACTAAAAAAAGAACAATACAAAGGAAAAAGAAAGGCAAGGGGAAAACAAGACGTCCATATTTTTAGAGAAAGAGTAGGATACCGCCATTAGAGAAAGTGTGAAGATCGGAGAGAGATGGTAGGGAGGGAGTATAAAATCGACATCACATAGAGAAGATAAAGGCAGCGAAAATAATGAGAGGGGAAGGACTTACATTCGACCGCTCTACAATGTTTCAATCTCTCAAAATAGTTGTCTCATGACGATCAACTAAGTAAAAAACTTACAGCACGACGACATTTCGCTCAAGTAAGTGAAAAAATTATATCTCACACGATACGTAACCGTCTCGCGATACATCATTATCTTCCGATATTTTCGACATATCATGTGACACATAAAGATTTTCGATACTACAAGCGATACGTAACGTTTTGCCGCCGAAACAATACGTATCATACAATACATATCGTGTATCATACGATAATAATTACAATGGTAAAGTTTATTTGGTAAGCTTTGTCCTTATCCAGGTGAGTTTAGTTATGGGTCACGGTTGGCTTCTACAATGTTTTCTTTATAATATATATATATATATATATTTTACGAATTATAAAATATTCCTTTTGGGCTGAATACTTAGGCAATTGCCAACGTAGTATAGTAGCCAATGGGCTAATATATACAAAGTTTAAAATTTATATTGATATAATTATAGAGACATTTGATCTTGTGTAAATAATTAAAATAAGTACATTGAAAAATAATTTCTAATTTATATATAAATCTATTTATTTATATACATATCTTAAATTTAAGTGCATCTTACGATACGCGATACTATTTTTTTTAAAATCGATACGCTTCCGGATACACGATAATAATTACCTTGAACTTTACTAAAAAAAGAATAATATAAAGGAAAAAGAAAGGCAAGGGAAAACAAGACGTTCATATTTAGAGAGAGAGTAGGATACCACCATTAGAGAAAGTGTGAAGACCGGAGAGAGTTGGTAGGGAGGGAGTATAAAATCGACATCACAGAGAGAAGATGAAGGCAGTGAAAATAATGAGAGGGGAAGGACTTACAATCAACCGCTCTACAATGTTTCAGTCTCTTCAAAATAGTTGTCCATGACGATCAGCTAAGTAAAAATCTTACCGCACGACGACATTTCGCTCAAGTAGGTGATACGTAACCGTCTCACGATACATCATTATCATCCGATATTTCCGACATATCATGTGGTACATAAAGATTTTCGATACTACAAGCGATACGTAACGTTTTGCGGCCAAGACGATACATGTCCTACGATACGTATCGCGTAACATACAAAAATGATTACATTGGTCAAGGGTTTTAGTAAATAAAGATGTTTAACTAAATAGTGTGGGGCTATTTTTAAGACTGATGATGTGAGTCTCACTCATTATTGTGAAAAATGCGTATTTCTCAAGAATCGGCGGATCTAAAGTAAAAGCAAGTCTTCAGGGGTCTCAAGGGTGACTGATAAGCAGATTTTCAAAGAAATGCCCAAGAGCTAATAGATCCAAGGGAAAGCAAGTCTTTAGAAAGGACTCGAGGGCAACAAAGATATATATTTGAATCTTGTTGGAGTAGTTTCAAATCGCTACAAGGAACAAATGATTGGAGAGTGTTACCCACATTTGGTGTAGCCAATTCCTAATAATTTTCACTCTGGTCCTTGACTAGAATTTTTTTAAAAGAAAAAGATGTTAACTAATATAGGCAAAAAAGATAATTTTGATGGAAGCTCAGCACCCGATTTGTGCAATAACAAGTTGCACTTAAACCGTACGCAGTACATCCACTTAAATGTTTTAAAAATCTAGAGAATATTAGAAACCACCGGGTATAATATTGCACAAATATAAAGTGTGCCGGTCAAGTTATAGTTAGTAAAGAAAACTGTTACTTCTTTTGAAGCTTTAAATAACAAAAGTACTGTTTCCTTTTTACCAAATAAAATACAGCCAACATAGTTGACTTTTAAGTTGTTCAAGCAAATAATTAAGTGAGTGCAAAAGATGGGTCTAAGCAAATGCCTGACGATCTTATTTCATTTCACATAATCTTGAACCCGTAGCATCGTACCTTTAAGAGTTCGTTTGGTTTGAGTTTTAAAAATCGAATGGGAATGGGCATACTTGATTCCAGAAAAAAAAAATTCTTGGCATCTAAGATGCCATGCGATGTTTGGTTCAACCTGGAATAGGAACGAAATAAAGTATCAATTAAAAAAAAAAAAAAAAAAAGAAAAAACCCTTCTTTTTATAAGATGAGAAGACATCTACTAATTTTTTAAAAGAGACAATTATTATAATAAATTACAAAAATTACACATGCCTAGCTAATAATTATCCTGCAAAAATTACAATTTTTGTAATTAAAAAAAATTACAACAGGAAATAGGAAAAAAGAAAAAAGTTCCAAACAATTTTTTTTTTCTTTTTCGTGCAGCATCGTAACTAAAAAAAGAAGTTCCAAACAATATTTTCATACACATGGGAAAAAAAATTTAGTCATTAGGAAGAGAGTTATTTTTGTCCTAACAAGAAAAATAAAAAAAAATGTTCATTGGTAATGGCTTATTCCTTATAATTTAAATGGGAGAACTTGGGAGGAAAGATTTATTCCTGGAATCATTTATTCCAAACCTAAAACTTGAACCAAACACGGGAATCGTTTTGGAATGGAATTTAGCATTTCCGGAATGATTTAAATCTTGAACCAAACGAGCCATAAATTTTAATAACATTACTATCTAATCATCTCCCATCCGTCTCAAATTTTATGTTTCTTTGCCCTTTACTCCAGTTTGGGAATTCCTAAACTAAGGCTCCGTTTGATAGCAACATGAAAAATAAAAAGAAAAATAACTAATTTAGCTGAGAAGATAGAAAATAAGTTGAGGGATGTGGTGAGATTAACTCTTGCTTTTTACTTTTTTTCCATGACAAAATTTTCTTTAGGTGATGGAAGAGAAAAATTTTTCACAAAATATTAAAGGAGGATAAAACGCATATACTCACAAAAATGAGTATAAGATTAAGAGTAACTCACCATATGCCTCAACTTATTTTTCATCTTTTCACCCAAATTAGTTATTTTTATTTTCATTTTCCATGTTTCTATCAAACGGAGCCTAAGAATCGTGATTAATTATTTGGACTTATTGGACTTAATTAATATGCAAAATTTATCAACATTAAAGGTCTGTTTGATAACATGATGAAAAATAATAACAAAAACAGTCGATTTTTGTGAGAAATTAGAAAATATGTTGAGGCATGTAGTAAGATATCTTCTTACTTTTTGACTTTTTCCATAGAAAAAATTTCTTTGGAGGATGAGGAAAAAAAAATTCCACAAAAAATAATATAGGATAGAAGGACATCTATTCATAAAAATGAATAAGAGATGGAGAGCATCTCATCACATGCCTCAACTTATTTTCTAACTTCACAGACAAATCAAGTGTTTTTCTTATCAATTTTCATGTTGTTATCAAACGGAATCTAAATAAGTTTTTATTCTTTACAACAGACTGAATGAGCTCATTAACAACAATTGCAATGTTGACCGGATCAAGATACCGAAGATGAAATTGTAAATGTGAGATACTAGGATAATCATTAATCAATATCATATAATTTGTTGAAAGTTTAATCTAGATGTATTAAACTTTCAAATCATGGAATATCTAAAACCTAAAAAAATACATTTTGTTGAAAGGTAAAAGGTGAGGCAAATTCACAAGGAAAATGATGTTTGAACAACAATCCTTAAAAAACAATTGCAATGTTGACCAGATCAAGATACCGAAGATGAAATTGTAAATGTGAGATATTAGGATAATCATTAATCAATATCATATAATTTGTTGAAAGTTTAATCTAGATGTATTAAACTTCCAAATCATGGAATTTCTAAAACCTAAAAAATTACATTTTGTTGAAAGGTAAAAGGTGAGGCAAATTCACAAGGAAAATGATGTTTGAACAACAATCCTTAAAAAACTAATGCTTTTTCTAGCTCAAGAGTCAGAATGCGGCTAAGACTCCAAACCTTAACAAAAATGAATGGCAGGATTTTGCATTAGAGCACAGTCAATGCAATAACAGCCCTCCATGACAAACAGGTCAACTACCAATGAAGTAGCACAGGCAACAAAACTGACATAAGATGGTGCGTGTCTGAAATTTTTTAACATGATATTTCATGCTGTTTTGTGTTTGTCCAAAATCTAAACAAGGTACCAACTAGGGTTTAAATGGGCCACACAAGCTATTAACAGTATCATCTGATGACTAAGCAGCAAATTCCAGGTGGAGTGTTCTTATTTGTTGGATTGCCAGGGTCAATATTGAGGGTGTACAGAGTAGGCGACTGCATTGGGCCATTGATTAGAAAAAAAGTTATTAAAAGTTGAGAAAACGGCACAATATTTAAACAATGTATTAGAGAGGGCCCCCAAAAAATATGTTGTATACGGGAAAGGTTTCTCCTATTTTAATTTTTGTACACAGGCCCCATATATCTCGGGACCAGCCCTGCACATAGCAAACCAAATTGTACCCTATAGAAATCTCCATAGTTTGCCAAAAGTCTAGTAGCATATGTAATACTATCATAGATTCTAGAAGGGGATGGGTGTTAAGGGTTCAATTCCAAGTTTTTAAGGGGGGGGGGGGGGGGGGGGGGGGGGGGGACCAAGCCCCACCAGGTCAAAGTTCAAACACAATAAACTAAAAGGTAAGAGGGTACAAAGAAGTTTCCTCTTCATACTAGTTATTACTTTAATCCTCACTCTCTCAATTACTTCTAAGAACAAAACACCATAATTGTTCAAGCAACATAGAAGAAAACTTGATCAAGCATTGATCATTCCCACTACCCTGCCAAGTATGAACACTACCAACAAGTTCTTGAGCCTTTTTCTTCGTCTCTTTCTTCTAGCAACATTACTCTGGGGAAATTTAGTTAGTCAAGTGGAAACCCTAAATTTCAATTACCCAAATTTCACCAAACAAATACAACAAGATTTCATCACCACAGAGAGCTCAAACATCGCTTACAACGCAATGCAAGTGACGCTTGATCTTAACGAAGCTCCTATCAGAAATTTATCAGGGAGGATATGGTATAAATACCCATTTAAGCTATGGAGTAAACAAAGAAACATCACCGCCTCATTCAACTCTACATTCACTATAAATATTAGCCCCCAGGCCGATCAGTGGGGTGAAGGATTGGCCTTCATATTGTCTAAAGAAAGCGGCTATTATTCAATCCCAAGTAATAGTGATGGCCAGTGGCTTGGTATTGTGAACGCGAGCACAAATGGTTCCTCTGCAAATCATATATTCGCAGTCGAGTTTGACACGAGGAAGAGTTACCCAGAAGATATTGATGGTAACCATGTCGGTGTTGATGTAAACAGCGTTTACTCGATCCAACAAGTCTCATTAAATGGGTCGGGTATTAATCTTTCGCGGCGTGTGGATGTTACCGCAAGTGTGCAATATGATGGGGAATTGAAAAGCTTGGAGATCTATGTGTTCACAAGTAATATGACAGGAGACAATAAGAAGAATCCTATACTAAAGATGCCTATTGATCTCTCAGACCATCTACCTGAACATGTTTTTGCCGGGTTTTCGGCTTCTACAGGGGAATATACGCAGCTCAATTGCGTAGCATCGTGGAGCTTTACGAGTAAACACATAAATGAAAAAGGGAACAAGCTTTTGTGGGTTGGTATCGCAGTTTCGGTGGTTTTGGTGGCTACATTATGTGGTATTTTTGCGTATCGGAAATGGGGAAAAAAAGAGAAGTTCATGTTGAATGAGGACTTGAACATAGAGGTACAGATTCAGAGTTCATCGATGGCTCCAAAGAAGTTCGGGTTAAAGGAAATACAACGTGCCACTGGGAATTTTAACCCTAAGAATGTGCTTGGTAAAGGAGGGTGCGGGATAGTCTACAAAGGAATGTTAAGCAATACAAACGTCGCCGTGAAAAGATTCTCAAAGAATTCAAGTCAAGGGAAGCAAGAATTTGTAGCCGAGGTGACAATAATCGGTACCCTTCACCACAAAAACCTAGTTAAATTAGTGGGATGGTGCTATGAGAGCAACGAGTTTTTAGTGGTGTATGAGTTTATGCCAAATGGAAGCCTAGACAAGCTTATATTTTGCAACAAAAACGAAAATGAAGACATTACAAGATCAATATTGAGTTGGGAAAGAAGGCACGGCGTTATTTACGGTGTGGCACAAGCACTGGATTATCTCCATAATGGGTGCGAAAAAAGGGTGCTTCACAGGGACATTAAAGCAAGCAATATAATGTTGGATCTGGAGTACAATGCAAAATTGGGAGATTTTGGCTTAGCTAGAACAATTCAAGTTACTGGGAAAACTCACCATTCAACGAAAGAGATTGCCGGAACGCCTGGCTATATGGCCCCCGAGAGTTTTCACACAGGCAGAGCGACAGTTGAAACGGACATATATGCGTTCGGTGTTCTCATACTCGAAGTTACCTGTGGAAGAAAACCGGGAAATCAAAACGGGCTTAATAATTATAACAATAGGATTATTGATTCGGTATGGGAACTTTACCGGATTGAAAGGTTGATGAATGCCATAGATATAAGGTTGAATGGGGAATTCGATGAAGAGCAAGTTGAGCGAGTGCTCAGGTTAGGATTGGCTTGTTGCAATCCGAACCCGTACCAAAGACCCAACATGAGAGTAGCTTTGCAGGTTCTTAATGGGGAGGTGGTTCCACCAGCTATACCTGACGAAAAACCTGCTTTTATGTGGCCGGTTATGGCTCCATTGGTTGTCGAGTGTTTGGATGAACCGCTCACAGAAGGCCAACAGACGCCAATAACAGTACTTAGTGGGAGATGAATGTGAGTGATATGTTTGATGTTATGGTACTAGTTGTAAGGGCTTTTTTGACTGCGCCCCCTATTTTATTTGCGGAGCTAGAGTTAACCCTCTGTTTTCATAATCGTTAGACTTTGCTCATTGCATGCAGAGGAATCTGAAATAATTACATAAAAATGGGGGAGGGATTAAGCCAAAGGATTACGTTAAAAAAACTAGTCATTGGCCCCCATTTTTACGTAGTTCGTTGAGATTTCACCACATACAAAGTCTAATGATTATGAAAACAAGTCTAAGTCTAATTTCGCATTAAAAATAGGGGGCAAATTCAAAAGAGTCCATAATGTAATGGTTTACCTACGTTACGTAATAGTAAGGACTTTTTTTACTTTGTGCCCAATTTTATGTGTGAAACTGGACATACCCCATGTTTTCCTAATCATTAGACTTTACCTAGTGCATCCGGAGGAATCTCAAAGAATTACGTAAAAGCGGAGGGATAAGTCAAAAGATTACATTAAACAAATTAGACATTGCCCCTTTTTTACGTAATCCTTTGAGATTCCCCGCAAGTTGGGGACAAAATCTAACAATTATGAAAACAAGGGGTAAGGCTGATTTTCGCATATAAAATGGGGGGACGAAGTCAAAAAAGCACTAATAATAATAGCATTGAGACAGAGATGATAATGCTTGAACTTACTCTGTAGCATTTAAGGACACAATAGAAGTATTAAAAAGAAATTGCAGGGTAACCTTCTTAAAATAATTATCAATTAAGTCAAACCTACAAACTACATTGATATCATACATCCTCAAGGGCAATAAATAAAAGTGAAAAAGAGCTTCATACTAGTACATTTGGAAACGCAATTGTGAAGTTGTCTCTGAAGAAACTAGACGCATTATTCCAGCTATTTTCCTACAGTGAATTTCTCAAATTAATTTAGTACAAAACTTAATTTATAGATAGATCAGTGCACTTTCAGCCAATCCTTAATTTATAGCAAGATCAATGTGCCTCAGCAAATCTCTTAGTTTATAGCCAGTTTATCGCATAAAGACTGATACGCAGCACTGCAGACTTTGAACTTCTCCTCAGCAAGGGCCTGTTCATATGCACATCACCTTATTAACTGTTTTAGCACTAATGAACTAGCAGTGACAATAAAATATCTATATTATAAAACAAGGTTTTTTGGCAATAACATAATAAATCAATCCAAGGTCCCATAGTATTAATCTTTAATGGTGTATAACACTTTTAAACTTGGATCCCTTTCATACTCACAATAAAACATCAAATCAACTAAACCTTTACTCACACACTAAACATGCACACAAACATAACTCATACTCTCCACTTTTCTACAACACTTCTCTCTCGTCAAATTCAAAAAAAAAGAAAAAAAGAAAAATTCAAATGCCATAACCTTAAATTCACAAATCCAATTTTATCAAAATTTATATATTTGAGACATTTTCATCCAAATCTATGAAAAAAGATCCATTATGATTATTAAATTATGTATAAAAGAATTTTTAAAAAGCTTATGAAACATTGCAATGATAATGCCCAACCCGGTGGGTTTTTAATTCGCCCAGCTCAATGGGGTGGGTATATTTTGTATCAGGGCCTGACCCACCTCGAATATAATTTTTTTTCTTTAAATACCCTTATGATACCATTAAATAACAAAGGGTCGAGGCGACTTTAGGTCCAAGTGTACAAGTATGCGGGTCGTGTTCGGCTTTTTTAATGCAAAACCTGTCTCAGGTCAGGTCAGGCATATTTTCAGGCATACAGGGTTTGGTTTTGGCGAAACCCGTCCAAAACTGGACCTATTGTCATCCCTTATAACGTGACCTTTGATTCTCACATTTTTCGTGTGAATATATTTTTCCATATTATCATTTTTTGTTTGGGTTTGGGCATGGGTATACCCTGGTTTATCCAAGAAATCACAGGTGCCAAATTGTAAAATTACATCTGCGTGTTTAGTGTTTCCACCTTATAATGCACTCCTTAGTGGGGTATGGAGCAATATATGATTATATGTACATATTAGAGTGATATGTAAATGGTCCATGATGGGGAACTGGGCTTGTAGAGTTGGTGACTGACAGGGAAATAATAGTAGAGGCCTGAAATGCATCAAGATAACCCCAAGAGGTTGCCTCAGCGGTAAGGGCATACATGAGATTGTGCAGTTAGGCGCACAATCTCAAGTTCAATTCCCCACTGTGTAAAGATTCTTGGGGCCACTGGTGCATCTCCCGGTCGATAAGCGCCAGGGCCTTGAGGGATTAGTTGGGGTGGAGCCTAGATACCCACGGATATATAAAATAAAATAAAAAATGCATATATTTTTTAAGTTTCTTAGAGGCCTGCAATGCAGCATCTATGGATTCTATGCTGTAGAGAAAGCCAATTGGTGTTTATATTATTAAGGGCATGCTAATGTTTTACTTTTAATTTATAACCTTATACATCGATACATTTATAAATACAATATATATGAATTCCCCATAATTCTTTTAAATTTAATTTCTAGAATAATTAAAGATAACCATCATAATCCTGTCAAAGAAAAAAGATAATCATCATAACATAAAAATAATCAATGCAACAAATCTCACAATAGTAAAGAAACTGTCTTTAAACATTGATTATGTTGAAGTACATACACAGACATCTTAAATAAAACATACCTTGGACGAGCCCTGGTGACGATCTGGATGCCATTTCAATGCACATGCTCGATAACTGAAAACAAGGTGACATTTCTAATATTAAAACTGAATGTATCTTTACCCGTAAATGGAAATAGGTAAGAGAAACCATAAGAGAACTTACGCATTTTTAACATCATCCAGATTTAAAGGACCAGAAACACTCAACCCAAGGGCCATCCGATGGGAAGTCAAATCGGACAGAGGAGTGTCGGAATCTGTCGAGGATTCATATTCTTCGTCATACTGATTTCTCCAATTCCAAGAATTCCTATAATAAGAGTAGCCCGAAGAGCTTCTCTGCGGTTCTTCGTTTATAAAAGACCAAGAGAAGTGCCCGTTTCCACCAAATGCAGATCGGAAAATGGTCTCTACCTCAAAATCATCTTCACAGAACTCAAAACCTCCTCCTGTTATAACACGAGATGACAAGAGCATGCATAACTAATTTAATTCCAGAAATCACTATGAGAGTGAGATAGATATAACATAGAGATACAGATCGTTACATGCCTTCAAATTTTCGATATGTCTCACTATGGAGAATCTTATCTAACATAAGTCTATTGATGTTAACCATCCGGATCAGCATTCTAAAAGAAGTTGGACTGCCGGTGGGTGATGGGGGTGTGGGTGTGGGTCGTCTAGCGCCTAGAAGGGAACTAGGCAAGGCTTAGGCGCCCTACGCATGGCTTATTAGGACATTTGAATTGATGAATTTTAAATATATCCATATGAACCCATTCAATGCCACCTAATTAGGAATGGCAAAATGGCCCACCCCATGGGTTTTCAACAAGACCCTAATGTGGTGTTTTTTTTTTTATTTTTTAACTAGGGTTGGTTCAGATTTTTCAAAGTAAAACCCGTCTTGTGTGGCTGGGTTGGGTTTTGTGCAAAATAAACCTGTTTGACCAGAGCCAGCCTGAATATAATTTTTTTTCCTTTTAAATATCCTTATAATACCATATAATTACAATGGGTTGGGCAGGTTCAGGTCCAAGCATGCAAGTGCGCAGGGTGGTCCCCCCGCCTCGTTCTGGGTCGGACTCAGGTTTGGACGAACCCAACCCGTTGCCATCCCTGCACCTGATACTCCCAAGTCAAATACTGGAGGTGGCGCAGGCAGCCTAAACGGGGACTTAGAACATTAGACCCAAATACCCAATATTTGAACAAGGTTCCACCTGTAGGAGGAATCCTTCCTCAAATGATCCAAGGAGATAAACCAATAAAGTTTTGGTCAGGTTCATCTAGACGGTGGCTTGTTCACCGACAGCCCCACTTTCCTGTTACTATGTCAATAGATTATTTTTTTTATACAGGCGATGAGTACAGCCAAGTGGTTCGAGGGGGATGGGGATGGGCCTCAAACCTGGGTGATCTGTGTGAGCACTCATATCTCTTACCGCACAAATATGTCAATAGATGTTTCATAGGCGGTGCACTTACTCTTACTCCAAGTGTGGGGTCCCTTCTTGGTAGTTCCACCCCCTTTAAATCCCCTAGCACGGGAATCTGGATTAAACCATGAGCTTCCTTGGCTTGAAGATGGATTGTCTTCATCTCGATCATGCTGCCAGCTCTGTAAACCTCGGATTCAGCAAAACAGTTTATTTTTGATATAAAGCACGTCAAAATATATATACATATATACAGTTTATTTCCTATGCGCACGCATTGTGGAAAAGTTGCTGGGCCCACTAACTTCCGTGAGAGAGGAGAGAAATTTAACGGGACAGTAAGTTAAGGCTAAAAGATTAAAAACAAAAGGAAACAAAAAATCGGTCCTTTCTCTCTCATCTAAGCTTTCTCTCTCTACTATTTGTCTCTCTCTCTACCACCGAATCCTCTCTCTTGAAGGCTCCATTGATGCAATTCAGTCAAGCTCTCTCTATGAAGCTACAAAATAAAAAAATAAAAATAAAAAAAACAAACATCGACGGGTTTCTCTCTCTACGCGCAGATCCAGATCCGGCTTCTCTCCTCTCTCTCGATGGGTTTCTCTCTCTACGGCCATTTTTGGACCTCCATCAAATATGTAAGTGCCTAGCAGTTTATTTCTTTTTTTCTGAAGATTTGATTATCTAATTTCTGCACTCGGGTTTTATTTTAATGGGTTTGATACTTGTTAAATTTATAGTTTGGGTTTGATTCGAATGGGTTTGATACTTGTTATTGTGTCTAATTTCCGTTTTGCAATGGAATTTGGGTTTGATATACTTGTTATAATTTCAAGTTTAGGTTGATTCAAATGGGTTCTGTGTATTTGCATTTTGAATGTGGGTTGAAAATTTTGCATTGATTGCATTGATTGTTAGTTGGTCTATCAAGTGGTGCTGCGGATGCTCTAAGATGCAATGAATTTTTTAAGGAAGTACTCCAAAACTTGACTGGAATGCGTATGGTCTCCGGGAATAAACAAAGGAAATTTTTCTCATGATTTCAAAGTGGCAAAAGGTTATTTGTGAATGATAAAAATGTTTCCCCACTCTCAGTTACAATATTTCAGCATTTTGCCATCTTATATCTCTATCCCCATCATGTTAATTGAACCATTTCTATGATTCGTTTTTTCATGCATAAGTGCTAATATTGCTATCACAGTTCAAATAATTTTGTCAAATTTTCAAGAAAAAGAGAAAAACAAAACACATAAATGAATTTCAATAGAGAGAGCTTGACTGAATTCCGTCAATGGAGCCTTCAAGAGAGAGGATTCGGTGGTAGAGAGAGACAAGCAGTAGTGAGAGAAAGGACTGATTTTTTGTTTACTGGTAAATTTCTCTCCTCTCTCACGGAAGTTAGTGGGCCCCAGCAACTTTTCCACAATGCGTGCGCATTGATGCACATAGGAAATAAACTATATATATATAAATATCCAGCACAGTAATGCGTGTGCAACTCTTAATCTTATACAGCTAGTTTTAAGATAATAATTAACAGAAGTGATAAGTGGCAAATTGGTTGGATGCGTGTTCAATTTTCATAGTAGTGACTAGTGAGGGAATCATGTGGCAATCATATTTTTTCATGAAAAAGAAGATACAGGGGTAAAATTGGAAAGCAAAAGTATGACGGAATGGCTTTTTATAAATAGATATATACTGTATACATATATGTATATATATCAGGAACAGTTCCATGCAAACCAAATCATACATGCCAAGTTCACGGGCTGGGCCATTTGAGGGGGTAAACGCGAAGAATTTCTGGCAGTTGAAATTTTAAATGTTTAGTTAACTCACTTGCCGGTTAAATTTTCTGATGAAATTTGGTGGCGATGATCTACTAATCACGGGGATCATCTTCGCCGAGTTTCATCAAAAAATTCATCCATTTACCCCCTCAAATGGCTCAGTCTGTAAACTTGGTATGTATGGGAAATGCTCCCATATATAGAGAGAGAAAGGAAGAGGGAGGGAGGGAGAGAGTATTTTATATGAAATTATACCCAATAAAGTAAAAGAAATTGCAAACTTTTCATTTGTAATAAACAACCTGAAATAGGTGCTCCGCAAAAGCACCGACATTCCGCAGTAATTGTTGTTTTGAATTCAGCTTTCTGAACCTTCTGGAATAGTAATTATTAGATCTCTGCAAATACGGGCACCATATTTCAATAAACATCACAATGGAGGGAAGTAGAAACATAAGAACATGAATAAATCCAATATGAACAGATGACGAGGGTCATTTCTTGTGTTAGTGGTAGGATACATTTATCTGCTCAATTTACTAGAAGAATGCGTATCAACTGTCAGTTAGTTATGTTCACATTTGAATAATATTGGACATGCCGACATGGTATTATCAAATCTCAAAAGACTGACAATCTTCAGAAAATTAAGATAAGTTCACAGCTATCAACAGCCAATTTTTCTCACAGAACATGACAGCAGAAGAATGTTTCTATTTTTGGATAAACTACAACTAAAAGAGGGTCATTTTGATCTTGGTACCTGCTCCAAATATGAATTTTGAGTTTGGTACCTAAACAATTATAGATTAGACTTTCGTGCCTATCTGCAGATGGCGACCATTTCTCTATTAAAAAGAAGAATCTGTGCGTCTTCATCTCCTACTTTGATTGTGGAACAAACCCCTAATTATATTTCCATTTCCTTCTCTCCCAGTGACTACATATTTTGTCTCTTTCTAAATCTAAACCAGAACCAAAATCAAAATCAAAATCACAACAAAGGGAGTGTCAACTGTAAAATTTTAAAAAGATAGAGCTTTGACCTTCAGAATAAAATCTTAACCATATGCTCCCCAGTTCTTCGTTTCACAGGGTTTCAAGGATATGCTTTGTAATATAGATATGTTGACTCAATCATTGAATTTTTTTCCAAGTTTTACGCAGCATGCAGAGGGGTTAGCTCTCTTCTCTCTATCGAGATTTCTCTCTCCTCATTTTGTCTCCATATGCACATGGGTTTTGCACTTGACATAAAAATTATTTATTTTGTTTAATAATCCCACCCGCCATTTTTTCAACTTGAATCAAATTACCTGATATTGCTGTTACATTTGTATGGTAAATGATAAAACGAAACGAAAAGGTAAGGAAAAGCATTGGCGAAGAGTAGATGACGAATAACTATATGCTCGGTAAATTAATATCAATCTATATTGTATATCAAGAAACGCGATGTTATCTAAAGAGTCTCACCTTCGAGGAACCCTTACTAGAACTCCCCACCTGCACAAATTGGCGGCAAAAAAAAACAAAACAGAAGCTTTTATTCAATTTCATAACAATTCTAATTTCTTAATAATACTACAATCAAATGCAAAGAGTCCCCTTAACTGAACAATCTGAATATCATCAACACATTTCATTTCTTATTCCACACAAAAATATAAACAAGAATATTCATAAGATCTCAACTGTTTTAGGAATTGGTGAGAGAGAGATCTGGGCTCCTGGCAAATAGAAGTCCAGAAATATTCAATTTGAGAGTAGGAAACTAGAAATAGATTACCTTCTTTCATTTAGGGTGCTTTTGATTGATTTACAAGGAAAACAATTGAATTCTTTTGAAGTATTTTTACATTGAATACAAAAATATAGTAAACGGTGAAGGAGAAAATTGGGCTAAACCAAGTTGTACCATGGAAATTCATTCCACGGAAATTTGCACTAAACCAAGTTGTACCAAAGAAATTGCTTCTTGGAAGGTCAAACACCATTAAATATTAAAAAAAAAAATGTGGAATTCTGAGCATTTTCTACAGGCAAGAAGTGCAATCAAAGTATTCAACACATCAATAATTCAATTTCTCTCCCAAAAAGCAACAATTTAATCATTGTTGAAAATGTGGTTCAAGCTTTGATTCGTAAACACTATATCTAGCTTAAAAATATGATCAAGTTTCAAGTTTTTTTGTTGCGAATGCCCCCGAGTTAAGAAACAAGTTGGTTCTAGCTCCGTTCATAAATACTGTCTAACTTCAAAATGCGATAAAGTTTCAACCTATTTTAGCTCTCAAACGAATTGCAGCCACTCATTAGAAATAAACTTATTATTGAGTAATCATATCATAACCCTAATTGCCTAGTCCCAATAATAAATGCCCCCAAATTCGAAACAAAAAATTCAATAAACACATACACAAATAAGAAAGAAAGAAAGAAAAAAAAAAGAATATAAGAGAGAGACTGACAGAATCCCAATGGGTGCGTCTTTTACGATCGAGGATGGGAGTGGAATGAAAGAGAGCGAAGGTTCTGAGGTTAAAAGGGTTCCCCCCATGATGATGGCAACTTGTTAAGGCTGCTTTCGTAACTCCATTCATTTCTTCTTCTGCGACAACAATTACAAACCATCTAACAAAGACAGGGGCTTATAGAGGAGGAGGAGAAAATGGAACGCCCGCCGACTAGAGAGAGATGCCCTTCAGCCTCAGAGTTGCTGCTATTTTATCAGCGGAAGTCCGGCGCTTACGCCCCCCTCTTTGGATTAATAGCCAGAGAAATAAATAAAATCGACTACCCCTCCACTATAGAAAACCAGACATAAGTCGATTACTGTAATTCAATAAATTTGTTATATTTGATTATATTAAATTGTCATATGCATATATTATAATATCATAGAATATATATGACAAATATTTGATTACCGATTATTTTAGGGTTTTTCTAGGTTATCGTCTATTTATAATGCGATATTTGAGGTACTCTTTATTTATAATGCGATATTTGAGTTACTTTCTTATTTTTGTAATTTTTTGATTTAACCTCGTATGATTTCATAAACTTCTAACACCGTTCAAAGGTTTTTACTCTGACCAGTTTACCCTTGAAAATTATTCATCATATCTTTCAAATAAAAACCCTAAACCATTAGTTTCTCTCTTTAAACCTAACATAAATCCACATATCTCTAAAACTCAACCAATCTTTTTAAATAATCTCTCTCATCTAAACCCATCAATCACTTAAATCACTATCATTGCCACCGACGAGTTACCGCCACTGACGAACCATTGCCACCACCACCACTTCTTCTCTTTATTCGAATTGCTTTCTTTCATACACTCTCTCTAATTCTAATTCTAATTCTAAACTTACAATAGATATTCGTCCTCTTCTCTCCCTCTCTTTATCTCCTCCTAAGATCAAAAATCAAAAAGATTTTTCAACATAAACGATTTTGGATTCAAAAATTAGGTATTGTATTTATGGTAATGATTTTGGATTCGAAAATAAGTACCAAAATGGGTTAATTGATATAAACAATTTTGGCTATGAAAATTGGGTTTCATATATCTCTTTATACACGCATATAGATATGCTTTCATCTATCTTTCTCTCTCTTTAGAAGAATAAAGTTAAAATATAAATTTGGGAATTTAAAGAGAGATGAACACTTGAATGTGGATGTATATTTTAAGTTTTGGGTTTTTTGTGTATACATACATATATATATAGAGAGAGAGAGAGAGAATGAAGATGCAAAAGGTTGAACATATTAAATTCAATCGTAATTTTTGATTTTGATTAAATGAAAAGAGTAATTGTATTTTTAATTGGAGTGCTTAAGTTTATAAAAAGAAATGTCAATTTGTTACAAGCTTAGAGAGAGAAACTAATGGGTTAGGGTTTTTTTTTTTTTGAAGATGATGATGAATAGTTCCCAAGGGTAAACCGGTCAGAGTATTATTTTTTTTGGATGGTGTTAGAGTGCTATGAAAACGTGGGGGATTAAGTCAAAGGATTATAAAAATAGGTGGTAACTAAAATATCGCATTATAAATAGGGAGGTAACTCAAAAAATCCCATTATTTTTTTATACAAATATTATGATTGTATCTAATTAATTTTGTTTATATCCGCGATATCTTGTAATTAATTTGCATTTTAAATTAATTTGCGTTGCTTATTAAATTAATCCACGAGTGTGGATAGACTAACAAACAAATATTATTGATTTAATTTTATAAATATTATTTTTATTAATGATTTAGTATTAAAACATCCACTAACTTAATAAATACAACCACTTAAAAAATTATATTCTAATTTATTAACCAATGATAAATCCTTATTAACTTTGAAGCAAAATAATACCACCCACAGGTATCAATGGTACTAGGGTTTCTCTTTCTAACCAAGATTATCAAATTAATATTGAGCAAAGTAATTCATTAAAATTTCTCTTTCTAACCTAGAAGTAGAAATTTTTAGCACTTTCTGGTATCTTCAAAATAATATAACAGTAATTAATCAAAGCAAAACATGAGGCAAGGGAGCCGGAATTTTATTATTATTTTTTTTAAATAAGGAGCCAGAATTTAATTCTTAAGTTTTAGAATATATTACTATCCAAATAGTATTTCTCTTAAAATCTTCTGCAATCCCCCAATTAGTATTTTTCTCATAATTTGATGGAATCCCCCTTGCTATTTAATTAAATGTGCAAGTTAAGCGAACATGGTGGGATTTTTTACCAAGCTCTAACTATCAGTGGCCAGCAAGAAAACATAAACGGTGTTTTGGGCGTCAAAGAGGAATCATATATATTTAAAGAAGGAAGTCAATTTTTGGTTGTGTGGATAGCCCCCTGGTTCTTGTTTGGAAGACAAACATGAAATGGATAAATATAGAAGGTCAATAAAATTGTTGGTTTCCCGATAGATCGAATAGATGGTAAGTTCACCTGATTAGTAATGTCGAGATGGTAATTTTTTTCTGGTTAATGTTTGATGGAGGACATGTTTAGATAGGATGTTATGATTTGTCTATTGAATTATTTTAAAATAGATGGGGTGTAGTGAATAATTAGGTAGGTACATATAAAAACACCCTACTTAAAACTCCATATTCCGGTAAGCTTCTTTTTCAACGATCAAACTACGTACTAAAGTTAATCAACATTTTTTAATAAACTTTTTAAAAAATCTTTAAAGGAAAATAGGAAATAAATTAAAATGGAAGTATATTTTGATTAAAAATCTTCATTAAAATAGAATCTAAATTTATATAATTATAAATTAATTTTAATTGGTTGATATACTTCTCAATTTTGAAAAAGGTAATATTGTGAAAATGTGTTCAAAATTTTCAAAAATTAAAAGTGGATTAACTGCAAGATATCGCGGATAGAAATAAAATCACCCATTAAACAATCGGTAAATCAAACAATCTAGACTTTTGCACAAAATTTACTTTGTTTTGTCTTGAATAATGAATAGATAAACCTCCAAAGCATTTTTTATTTTCATTTTTAGCACCTATTTTTTAAAGTACTTATTTTAAAACTACGTGAGATATACTCTCCTCAATTGCTTAATACAATTATGGTTGAAAAAATAAATAATACTTTGAATATGACTGCCTTTAAAAGAAACTATTAATGTGCATAATAAAAAATTTGTTAAAAATGGTTTTTAAAAATGCTTTTGCCAGCACCTATAATAAAACCACATAGAGAAAAATAGTCAATAGGAATATAATTTTAGATTGAGGAAAAAAAATAACACTTTAAACCGGACATAAACATATTTTTGTAATTATTTTTAAGAATATAATTAATCAAGTTTTCAATTCTCATATTTGTTTTTTCAGAAAAAAAGAAAATAAATAAAAAGTTGTGTGAGACTTGTAATATCTAACTCATTTTATATATTAGTCTCTAAAGTTAAACTCGTATAGATGGAAAGAATTAAACGACTGAATTCATGATCCAAAAATTAAGAGCACGCTATTATTTTTATCATAAATTATAGTGGATATTTTTTAATTTTTCTCATTTTTATTATATTTATGGACGATTATTCTTCAAATATTGTTATATTAACTATATATATACGATAATTAACATGATAAATGATAAATGCATGATATTCTTGTTAATTTGTGATAAATAATTGTATGGATTAACTTATTATAATATATATGCACATACCATAGTGAATATTTTGTATTACTTAAAAAATCAAAATAAATAGTTTCAGTCCTAAAAAAATTCTCAAATTGAACTATTAATATTTTTAATTTTTAGTAAACATAATTGAAATGTTAAACCACTAACTCAAAGCCAATAACATGTGTTAATTTATAAAAGTATTTACCATAATTTATGGTGGAAAATACACATTATCCCACTACTCTATATATATATTGAAAAAAAAATGTTTTAATTAATAATGCAACTTTCCAAGAAAAAAAAATTAGGTTTAAAAGGCTCTAAGGGCGTGTAGGCTCTTAAGCTTTTTTATAATTCGTTCTTCCCAAATTCAATTTCAATATTCTCATACTATGAGGGAGAATTAGAGGTACACTAATATTTTTCTTCATTCATATTGATTACAAAATAATAAGAGAAAAATAGATAATTAATTTTAGTGTTATTTGCGTGGTAAAAAAAAATTATTTATTTATTTATAAAAGGGTAATTTTTAAGATTTTGCTTAGGACCTCAAAATGGTCAAGACCGACTCTGTAAATGATATTCGACTAAAATATGAACATAATAATATGTTCTTGAAAAGGACAATCACTAGCTCCCATAGTCACAACTTGCCGAATTGTATTCATATATTTAACGATGGGTTGTCGAGTAAGGTATATATTTGTACACTATGTAAACGACAAGAGTTTTAGACTTTATATTTTTTTGGTTACGATGGAAAGAAAACAAAAACAAATAGTGAAACTAATCTCCTCGACGGTATGCAACTCCTTACATATCTGCTTTAAGTAACATCAATAGTTCCGTGGTTGGAACCATCACCCTCATGCCTTCCTCCCCTTGAGTTCTACCAAGTTTGGACATGTATTCCGCACACTTATTCCCTTCCCTCAGCATGTGCGTAAGTTCCAAACATATAGCTTCATTCAATGACCTGTAGTCTCGAATGAGAGTTTTGTCCGGGTAATCTATGTCATCTTTGTTTATCAAGTCACTGCATTAATCGAATCCGTCTCCATGATAACTTCCAGTCAAGCTCTTTCATTCGCCAGTTTCATAGCTCGTCGTATTCCCCATAGCTTCGCCCGAAGGGGTGTTGCATATCTGATTCGCCCACGGAATCCTTCAATCCATCTACCATTGCTGTCACGAGCAAGTCCACCATACGCTGCCCATCCGTACTCAGCAAAAGTGCTTCCGTCTGAATTAATCTTAATGGTGCCTATTAGAGGGAAACACCACTTAATAAGTTTGTTATTTTGATTAGTTCTTTGATTACTATTAAGATTAAAAGCATGGAACGTTTTAAGCGTAAGCATGTGGCTCTTCAAAGCAATGCTTTCAATTTCTATAGTAATATTATTGAAAACTCTATCATTTCTACATTTCCAAAACATCTAGATGGTGGTAGTTAACACCGTAGTCCATAGGATTCCCAAATTAAATTTCACATTCTCATTTTTTATATTACTTTCAAGCCAGGTATTAAAGTCACCAGTCATAGGAATCCAACTAATATCATTGTTAGTTTATCCCACGTATTGGCAGTTGTAGACACCCCAATTTGCAAACCCCGCAAGAACCCTTATATTATTACTAGGCTATTTCTCTTTTTTTTTAAAGCTTAAATATTGATTTTGGTAATTTGGCCCTTTTTAGGCTTATTTTGCATTTTCCTTGTTTTTGCCCACTTTTCATCCCACATTGGATGGGAGTAAAAAGTGAGGCCTTGGGTTTCCTTATAAATAAGGGCCTAAGGCTTATAGTTTAAGGGGAGCCAAATGAGAAGGATCATATAAGAGCTTTTTTAGCCATTGAACACATAATTCTCATTAGTATAAGATTCTCCTACTCTTTTATTAGAGATGTCGAGAGTTATGCTCTAGTTAATTTTATTAGGTTCTTAGAAAATAAACAAGTACATATATATAATAAACTAGTTTATTGTCTAATAAAAGAGTAGACAATACATCTCTAATAAACTAGAGATGTCGAGAGTTATACTCTTTTATTAGAGAAGGATCGCTTCAGCCGTTTATCGCACGACATATATATATGTCGCGCGACACTTGCCCTTTCTGGAGAAATGTCGCTCGACAATCGCTCCCGAGTATTATAAATAAGCCAACACCCCCATGGGTTCTAGGCAGCCATTCCCCACCACAAAGGACACGGTTTTGACACCGAAAATTCTTATTTTTCTCTTATATTTCTAACTTTAAGCATTCTTCAGAAGCACCTTTGATAACATTTATTTCTGCAAGAGTCTCGGATCTAATCTTGGCACCCGGAGTGCCACCTTCTAGAGTCAGACCGCTGGAAATATTTCAAAAAGAAAAGCTTATATCCGCCGGAGGTCTTCTCTGCCGTATTATATTTTCTCTTTTTCATTCTTATATATATCGTCGGGAAGGTAACTAAAGTCTCTTCTAGTAATCAAATAATATATCTCCATACTAGTTTTATTGTTATTTATTTAGTAATTATAGATTTGTTTAAATCTTATTTAAGTTTACTATATGTACGTATTTGTTATCTTCGGAAGTATTATAAGTGAGTAGGGAGTTGGCTTGCTTGGGCCAACATAAACCGAAAGCATTTACTTCCATTTTTCTAGAAATTTAAGTTGTTTTGTAGACTCTTTTTATCTGTTGTTCTGTCCACTTTCTAGCTGGATAAACTTATTGTCAAGTTACTGATATTCTATCGTTTTCAAACAAAACAACTTGATAAAATCCTAATAAAATCATTTGTAAGACCAGAAAAAGTAAGACTATTTATCATCCGGATAAAACCAAGTTTTCAAAACCCGGACTGATAAAGCTTACTTAGAAATTAAATTCAGATATATTCTGTTTTTCATATAGACTATAATGTATCTGATACACTCTCCTCAAGAGTTCAATTTCATATCAAATCAATTCCGATAAAATTCGATATTTTCTAAATTAAACAAACGAGATAATTGATATTGTTATCTGAGAAAATAATACCGAATCACTCTCATTTCAAAATTGATAAGATAAACTTTTGTCACTAGTAATCAGATTTCGACAAAACCAAAACATCGGATCACGGAATATAAGGTTTTCATCAATTTCCCCGTTTTTTCTCAAAATCAGGTTTTCATGAGTTATTTTCAGAAAGCAGTAGAATATGAGTAAAAGCATCCTAGTTTTCTAACATAGAATAAACATATAAAACCACTAGAGACCGAAAGGGCGAAACGAGTGCTTAACACCTTCTCAATCCGTAACATAATTTCCGAACCCTATAGAATCCTGGTTTCGTAGTCAAACGTGTAAAAAAAGGCTTATCTGTAGCCTTTCCTCTTACACAACTATTTTGTCCGTTTTCTCGTAAAACATACTGGCGACTCTGAACGAACCCTCTTGCATCTAGAAATAGGATAGATGGACACCCGATATGAATTATCAACACATAGAAGCAAATGGAACAACGGAATCCTTTCCGATGTTTCAGACTCTCAAACTAGAGGCTGAGAACCTGGGGTCGTATTTGCAGATTCTCACAGCAGCAATAGTACAATTCCTAAAAATGTGCTCAATTAATTCAATTTAATAGCAAAACCCACGGGAAGCATTTTGAGAAATATTTCTAGTCATGCAAGCTTCATTTGTAAGTATTTTTCCATATTTAAGTAACCACTGAAAACTTATAATTCTTTAAGGAGCCCTCAATTTCCAATTATCACCACCTGTATAGATAGTACCATTTTCAATAATAATATTCTCAAAGCATTTAGAAATAGAAAACTTCCTAGAACTTGTGCCACTCCATAAAGGTGAGTCCTGCAAAAACTATATAAAGATGGACACTATAAATAACATCAGTTATATGAGTAGGGAACATGTTATATATCCGATCATTACTCCAATACCCATTATTATCTAATAGGGTAACCACATTCACATCCGTCGCATCAAAGTTTCCAGAAACAAAGTTCAATATAGGCTCCTGCAGGCACCACCAATCATTATCGTTGAGAATAAAAATGTCATTTCCATTTCCCACGATCCATTTTATAACTTGAGTAAGTACATCTTTGGCATAATAAATGCATTTCCAAATGTCATAGGATGTGGGTTTCCTAGCCCAATCTCTTGGGTTAAAGCCACATCCATATTTGTCCCGTAACAATTTAGCCCACGGCCTGCTAGAACCATTCATAACTTCCCAACCGAGTTCAGCATTTATGGCAATGTTGTTATTACAACATGTATATTTTTATGTTCTCAGCACCACTTACTAAATGAAAGTGACAAGTACGAAAAAATAGTATATAAATTTTTTTCATGTGATGTTTAAGACAAGTAATATATAGGTGCACTTATTAAGCCCTTTAATATTCTTATTTTAATATATAATTACTCTAATAAAGAACATGTCTAATGGTGGAGTACGATACATTTGAACCTATGCATATGGTAAATGACTATACAAAGTGAGTTTGAACATGTGGTATAAGGTTACTACTGGAACAACCTTGGGTCTACTTAAAGCTCCCAATGTCAAACTTTGGCATTGTCAAAATAATGCTTTGCCAGCAGCAGTCACAAACCGCGAGCTGGGGGAATTAGTCGAAGTGCGAGAGAGCTGGTCTGGACACCTTATGGGAAAAAAATGTATAAATCTATTCTAGATCGAGATTAATTCAGCCAAACATTTAGTAGAGTTAGGTTGACTTGAAATTTCTGGTTGCAAATGGTAATAGTTTAATTTTTCAAGTAATTAATGATAGGTTTAGAGATTGTTTGTTTTGCCCACTTAAATCTTAAAGTTTTCAGATTTAAGTGGTTTTAAAATTGTTTGTTTGCCAAAAAAATTAAGTGGTTTGTCACTTAAAATTGAAAATTTGAATCAAAAAATTTAAATGGTAAATTAGTCACTTAAATCTAAAAACTTAAAACACCCTATTATAAAATACCTATTTTAACATCTTCAAAACTTAAAAAAACCCTTTTCAAAATACCTAATAACGGCAAAATTGTCATATAAAAAAAATTAGTTTTCATGTGTTATATTCAAACAAACAACATTTTTTCAGATATAATTTTCATAACTAAACAAACAATTTTTTCGGTTTCAGTTTTCAATTCAATTTTTAGTTATTTTATCAAACGCTACCTTAAATTTCAATTAAATCAAACATAAGGATATCATAAATAAAACCGGGTAACTCATCAACACATCAAATAGAGGTACTAATTAAGGAACTTCGCATGCCTGGCTAACTTATTAATTAACCACTTTTTTACTATCACAATGAACGAATGCAAAGATTGAAACTTCACTTCCGAAGCCAGCCATTGCGCTTACTTGACTAAATTACCTATATTGAAAAGTTGTTCTCCCCTCACGCTGAACAGCGGCAAATCATGTTGATTGCATTCCCTTCAAACACAACTTGTCTAAAACTGAATCTAACATGCAGCCAACTTTAAAGTTTTGAGAGTGTGATCAAAAGATTGAATGATCGTGCAAGCACTAGATCTATCTAGCTATTAACTACCTTTTCTATTACAAATGAGCTCTTGGAATCAATGACTAAACTTAGAACTATATATTTAAGTATTGCGAAGCGTACATGATTATAGAAATAAAACAATCTTAATTTGAGTTGTTCCAACCTAAAAAAAAAAATAAAAATGAAACCGTCAACTTGAAATTGACTCCAGTAATAGATGCCTTTTCAATTAATTGAGCCAAAGTTGGCCAAAAAAATTAAAAATTAAAAATTAATTGAGCCAGAATAGCAGGCCAACTTGGGCCCATGCATATAAAGATAGATAGATTTACAAACATTGTTTTGGGCCAGCCTAATTAATTGGCCCGCGAACCTTTTGACTTTGAAGAGAGCTACTGCTTCTCATAAATGGCTTTTATAAAAATGTTAATATTTACCAAACATTCGATTAAAAAAAATTAATTCCCTTGGAAGAATGATGGCAAAAAAATAAAAAATAAAAAATAAATTTAACTCGTATTTGTTAAAAATAGAGTAACCCAAATACAGTTTTGGACGAGTTCAGTTCAAGTGGTATCGACCCTCAATTTTCATTTTGAGAGTTGTGCATTCCATTTTATTTTTTGTAATGTTTGTAATATTTTTAAATAAATAGACTTTAGAGGTTCCTTTGAAAACATTATTTAAAATATGATGATTAGTTGATTACAATAGTTCATCCCTCTTATTGAAGAACTTTATCTCAAAAGACGGAAGCTTCGAATTTTTTTCACATATAACTACGCATATTATGTTGGCGTAGATTATTATAAAATAATGAACAAAATTTAATTGCAAATAGGTGCAAATAATTTTTTAAACATTTCTACTTTTTCACAAAACTAAAACAAACTTTAACCTAACCAGACCGGCTCCTATGTAAACATGCAATTACTGCACATAAAGCCACTCTTAATAGTTAATAGTTTGTCTTCACCATTGTAATCTTGATTTTGCTTATTGTTTTACTTTTTTAAAAGCATTTTTTTAAATCTCTTGATTGTTACAAATAAAGAAGGGGTAAACACTAGTAAGATGGATCTTGAAGGAAAGGGAAGAAAACTCTATGAGACTCGAACATTAAGCCAACGTACGTACGAGATGGCAAAAATGTCCCACCCGACAATTCTTTTTTTGCATAATGGGAGCAAATATGGGTTCTAACTAAAACTTCAAGTCGGGTTTAAAGTCTTACTAGTTTAATTTGTTTGAGCTAATCGATCCTATTAAATATAGTGAAGTTTTCTTAAATACCATTATAACAATCATGTAATTATAACAGATCAACTTGATTGAGTGCGTGAATGCAGTGAATGACAAATTTGAAATTTCTTTTACAATAAACCCACTTTGAGTTGTGTTTAAATTTGATGAAATGAGTATAAACCCCATTAATTATCGTCCCTATGAGTGTGGAGTGGCTGGATAACAACCAAATCTTTATTTAAATATTTAAATATATAGGCGGGGCCAAATATAATCGTATTTAACAAGCACACATGCATTAAAGTTCCTTTTAGCACACAAGCGGGTGTAAAAAATGATTAATTAAAAATGTCTTGAGTGATCACGTGAATAAAGCTCCCAAATTAGGCCCAATCAATTTCCTCAATTAGTAGGGATGTTATTTGAGGTTATTGGATTAATTAAAGTTAAACACAATGCTTATTAATTTGCACCCCCATGGGTCGTGCAATATATATAGGCTAGATTTGTAGCCGGTGAAATTTAAAGTTGAAATGTCCCAAGTATCTTAATTTTATCACTCGGATGAACCAATATGTTTGTAAAGAAAATTGATTTAGACAGAGGTAACATTTTTTAACTTTAAACATGAACGAATAAACTCTTTATCACAAAGATATAAAAAGAAAAGGATTAAACGTTTTTGAATGTCTGCTTGGTATCATGTAAAATGAACATCAATTATACTACTTTTTGGTGTGCAATTTATTTATGATAGCCATAAAATACAGAAAACAAGGTGCGTAAAAATAAATTAATCACAATCTTTTCATTTACAATTTGAACCAAACACGCGTTCTTTTTTGCAACATTTACAAGTAATCACATACAACATAGGTTTCTTCTTTAAACAATTTATGAATAACATAAGAAGAGATTGAACGCACGACTTTCATGTTGAAAGTGATAGCCTTTGCCACTTGACTAGCTCTAGTGATTAATTAATATTGTTTGCTAAATTTGTACTAACTTTTGTGCTGAATGTACAAGTGCTCGCCATTAAACTAGTCATAATGGTTAATATTGTTTACTAAATTTTCACTGTATCTCTTTTTTATTTAATTTTTTTAATACAATCGATACACAAAATATATCAACAAATCTCGTGCTTGACCCTATCTAGATCATGGGCATGTGAGGTAAAAATAATATGAATCCCTTTTGCACCCTCAGTGTACTACCTCTCTTTTTCATTGCCCCGCATGCATTGTATTATTACTCGCACCCAACCCACTAGGAAAGGGGAAAAGCGCAAGTTCTATGCTACCTTTTGAGTTGGCCCTTCTCTGTTTAGCTTAAGGCTATTTCTAGCAACGAATTGTGATACTTTGTATTGTGTACATTTTTTAAGGTACATTTGTCAAAAAAAATAAAAATACAATATGCATGATATCATGTATTGGCTTTTTTTTTTTTTCCTTTTTTCTAGATGTTTGCAAATATATCCCTAACGCAAAGCCTTTTGAAATTTATAAAGCGTGATTATAATCCAATTCCTAGATTTTGAATATTTTTAGAATATTATACACAATATGAAAAAAAAAATTAAAAAAAAATGCGGCCCGTAGAAGATATTATATTTCCTGATGCAAAAAAGTATCTTTATATTCTACCTGTGGCAAATACTAGAAACGGAAGAAAGTTGCAATTGGGAGATAGTGGTTGCAAAATCGGAAGATACTACTTACAAGTGGGAGACACCGGTTGTAGTTGAGAGATACCACTAAAAAGGAAATAAAACTATTAAACTGAGATAAATCCTTAAATAGAAAATAAAAATGTTAATCTTGTAGTAAGAGTGTATTAGTCAAACTCATGTAATAAAAATAGGCAATTGATATTGTCGGAGCAGTGTATGCACATATATGCTTGTACATTTTGGTTTTTGCATAACACATTAATATGTTACTCAAACAATAATAATTTTTACTTTAGCAATATCAATTACCTAAAAATATACTAACCATCAAAGCATAATGGACAGAGAGAAATTAAAAAAACAACCTTTTAGGTGGATGGTGAAATTTCAACCTTTTAGGCGGATGGTGAAAATTGGTAGTACAGAAATAAAACTCTTTGATATAATGTAGGGCAATTTAGACTTGGCTATTCCCATAATAAGTGAAATTAGACTTATGTATTCTTTTGTTTTAAAATTAGACTTTAGTGCAATTCTATCAACCTCAGTTAAAATTTAAAAGGAATCTAACCGTGTACAATTTAATTTAACTTAACTATAGTTTAAAAATATCAAATCCTTAAAAAAAAAAAGAGAAAAAAACAGAGAGGAAAAATTGGAACCCATCTGCCCACCCCCATCGGAACCACAGCTGGCCACCCCCACCCCTCAATCGGAACTCCACCCCACCCGCAATCCCTAGGATTTCTTATCTCTCTCTCTAAACGTACATGTATACATACATTTGTATGTATATCTCTATAGATGAGTATTCTATGAAATCGATGAGTATCTTGTGAAACCGATGAGTATTCTGTGAAATCGAAGGTGGAGATGGTGTTAATGATGGAGGGTGGAGATCGAAGGTTGAGGTGGTGTTTGATGATGGAAATCGGTGGTGGAGGTGGTGTTGATGATGGTGGTGGTGTGGAGATTAGTGGTATTGATGATGGAGGTGGAGGTGGTGTGGAGATCAGTGGTGTTGATGATGGAGGGTGGAGATCGAAGGTTGAGGTGGTGTTTCATGATGGAAATCGGTGGTGGTGTGGAGATCAGTGGTATTGATGATGGAGGTGGAAGTGGTGTGGAAATCAGTGGTGTTGATGATGGAGGGTGGAGATCAAAGGTGGAAGTGGTGTGTGATGATGGAGAACGGTGGTGGAGGTGGTGTTGATGATGGAAGGTGGAAGTGGGGTGGAGAACGGTAGTGTTAATGATGGAGGTGGAGGTAGTGTAGATGATGGAGATCGGCAGTGGAGGTGGTGTTAATGATAGAGATTGGTGTTTGTGGTGGAGATCGAAGGTGGATGTGGTATTGATGATGGAGATTGGTGGTGGAGGTGGGGTTGATGAGAGAGATCGGAGGTGAAGATGATGTTGATGAATTTTTGTTATTTTTTTTTGCTTTTCAAGAAATGTTAACTATAAATAAATTTGGTGGGTTAAAGGCATGTGCTTTGCACGTGTCTGTTAATTTTGGACGGAAGATGAACGGAATTGCACTAAAGTTTAATTTTGAAACAAAAGAATATCTAAATCTAATTTTGCCCATTATAAAAATACCTAAGTCTAAATTGCCCTAAAAAGTAATTCTCCAAGCTCCCTCTAAAAAGTCTAATAACATTTTTTCAAAAAATGAAATTTTAATTATATTATATTACAACATAAGCTTCTGATTTAGTTATGATACTAAAAGTTAGGTGATTTTAATTCTATCATTTCAAGGCTAAAAGCACATGGTATATTTCAACTACAATCAATAATATTTATATGTTTTATTTTTGCCATTTAAAATTAAATTTATACTTGAATAAATACAATGCTTACATATGTATTACAAGTACGTCTATGTCTGGTATTTCTAAAAGTCAAGGGTATTTACGTCAATAAATAAATGAAATAGAGAGCCAGCTATATACACCATCAAAATGACGCGTATATGGGATCCACGTAGATTATAAATATTTCATAACCAACGGCCACGATCTCTAAAAATGAAAGACCGACTGAATTTGAGGTTCATTTAAACTGAATTTCATTTGAGGCTGAGTTTCATTTACACACCCATTTTCCGTTTTTTTTAAAACAAATAAAGAGCAAAGAAACCGTTAAGAGAGTGATAGATATATAACAAAATTCCGCTCTAAAAACTACGAAAATTCTGAATTTTATTCACTTTCTCTTTCTTCATTTTCCATCAAAATCTCTCTCCATCTCATTTGCTTTTCTCTATCCGGAAAGTTCTCCAATTCGGTAACAATCTGTTAATGTCTATCTCTACACTTGATTTTCGTAATATTTGCTTTAATTTGGTTGATTATGTTAATCTGTTTTATAATCAACTGTGATCTATGCATTTCTAACATTATTTAAATCTGGAAACTATATGTGTATGTACATTTGTTGATTCGGAGTTATGGATTCGCAATTCTCTAACATGCGATTCTATGTATGCATCTTAATAGTAATATATGGTAGCATATATATATGTATGTTTGCATTTTCGTAAAATTTGCTTTAAATTCGTTGATGATGTATGTACTAGCTAGTGATTTATGGATTTCTAACATTACTTAAATCCGGAAGCTGTATATGTATGTATGCCTGTAGATTTGGAGTTATGGATTGGCACTTCTCTAATACGTGATTCTGCGTATCTATCAGACTATCACTAGTAGTGGTAGCATATATGGCGATTTACGTCAGATTACTTTAACTTGGTTGATGTTAATCCTTATTTTACTTTTTTAGCTGTGATTAATGGATTTCCTACATTTCTGGAAGCTATATATGCATGCACCGCAGGAGTTATGGATATGCAATTCCCTAATATGTGATTATGTGTTTGTTTGCTCGGTGATTCGATTATTATAGCTTTTGCTTTTATTATAGAAGAATGCATATTATTATCTTGTCAATTTAATGGATTAAATAACATATCCAAAAGCAAGTTTTGGAAACGTTTTGTTATAAATATGATTTCTCACATAATATTCGTGTACATCAACTCTTGAAGCGGCATAGCATGTGATCTTATTTATTACAAAAACTTGATTGGCACATCCATGATTGAGTAGGTTGATAAACATTTAAACAATATTAGTTTGTCTTCCTCCAGCACGCATTAGAAAATGGCAGAAGGCGAGGATATTCAACCTCTTGTATGTGACAATGGAACTGGAATGGTCAAGGTAAAAATCTAAAATTCCAGTACCGTTCTGCTTTGTTTCCATGTTTCCATGCGGTTTTTCATATAAAATTGAATTGTGAACAAATTCAGTGCACAAGAAGGAAAATGTTTTTCATCACTTTACTTTTCACCGTATTTCACCCGAAACCAACTGGCCATTAAAATTGGAACAGAGGTGCTTACTATTCACAATCATATGGATCTCAATAATTTCAGGCTGGGTTTGCTGGAGACGATGCTCCGAGGGCTGTCTTCCCGAGCATTGTTGGTCGCCCTCGCCACACTGGTGTGATGGTTGGTATGGGCCAAAAGGATGCCTATGTTGGGGATGAGGCACAATCCAAAAGAGGTATTTTGACACTCAAATATCCAATTGAGCATGGGATTGTAAACAACTGGGACGACATGGAGAAAATTTGGCATCACACTTTCTACAATGAGCTTCGTGTGGCTCCGGAAGAGCACCCGGTTCTCCTCACTGAAGCTCCTCTTAATCCCAAAGCCAATCGTGAGAAAATGACTCAAATTATGTTCGAGACCTTCAACACTCCAGCCATGTATGTTGCCATCCAGGCCGTCCTTTCCCTTTATGCAAGCGGTCGTACAACCGGTGAGCATTCTCTGAATTTTCCGTGCTGTTTTCTTTTTTCTTGTTGCTTGAATCTAGGATAACTATGTCGAGTGAAACTTTGGTCTAAAGCTTCAAGAAGTTGATTATTAATCATAAGGTGTTATATAAGATTGCAAAAGAAGAGCCTAGCATAATTTGATCTTACATCACAATTTTGTTTTGGACATTACCACACAATTTGGAGGTCAAGTGTTTTAAATCTCTTGGAACTGCCTACCACAGTGTGTCTCTAATTGCATATTAGAGGGTTTTAATTAACCCTTCGGAGGGTTCAAAAGCATATATGCATATGTATATATGTTTATGTATTTATTTTTGTATATGTGTGTATGTATGTATGCATGTAAGATGGAGATCTTAAGCAGAAATGACAACCAGTAAATAACTTAAAGGATATGTTCCACTGATTGTGAAACAGTCTAAATTGAAGTTCAAGCATTCAACCTCCTTCGTGAAGTGGTTAAGAAAACAAAAAAAGAACAACGCGTTGACTACCTTATGTTATGAGCCATTTATTAACTTGTATGTTGTTCTCTTCGCGTTTTCATTTTATGAGGTAATCTGTTAGGCAATTTAATGTTCTAGTTCCCCGAACGCATCAACTTATTTTCGTATTCCTGTTTCCTCATCAATTAGCTCAAAGTTACCTTTTCTTGTAGTTGGCCACTCCTAACATGACCCGTTAACACGACACCAAATTTACCCTCAAGGGGGTTGACTTATTTTAGCAGTTTCACACCTTAATAGGTTGAGCTTGAGCCAAAGTGTTTGCATAAGAAAAATTAGTAACACAACACGTACATGATTGTTAGATACATGAAAATCACACTACTCGTTGGCAAGTTTGTTTTCTATATTGTTATTAGGGCCAATCTTGAGATACGTAGGGCCTTGTGCAAAAGACGGAACAAATGGTATTTTTCTCGTATACATAACCCACTTTAGATCCTTATACTAATGCAGTGTTTAGAATATTGGCCCCTTACATGAATTATAAAACATTTTTATTTTATTATATGAAAACAATATTCTTAACCCGATAATTATACTAAATGCATTAATTGGTCGTACACTCTTAGTACACTTGCTATGAATAGACGGTTGATGAAACTGGCAAGTATAAGATTGCTCTTTATTATAAACAAGGGTCTTCTCTGATAGCCCACCTATGACTGGTCTGAGTGATTTTTATCTGTTAATTAATCATGGGTTTATGTTTGTTTCTGTGTAGGAATTGTTCTCGACTCTGGTGATGGTGTGAGCCACACAGTTCCCATCTACGAGGGGTACGCCCTCCCACACGCTATCCTCCGTCTAGATCTCGCCGGGCGTGACCTCACTGATGCCCTCATGAAGATACTGACTGAGCGTGGCTACTCTTTCACCACCACCGCTGAGCGAGAAATTGTGAGGGACATGAAGGAGAAGCTATCCTACATCGCCCTCGACTACGAGCAAGAGCTCGAAACTTCGAAGACCAGCTCATCAGTCGAGAAGAGCTACGAGCTGCCCGACGGGCAGGTGATCACAATTGGGGCAGAGCGGTTCCGCTGCCCGGAAGTCCTCTTCCAGCCATCAATGATCGGGATGGAAGCTGCTGGTATACACGAGACTACGTATAACTCTGTGATGAAGTGTGACGTGGATATTAGGAAGGATCTCTATGGAAACATTGTACTTAGTGGTGGGTCCACTATGTTCCCGGGTATTGCTGATAGGATGAGTAAAGAGATTACTGCTTTGGCTCCAAGTAGCATGAAGATTAAGGTGGTGGCTCCACCCGAGAGGAAGTACAGTGTGTGGATCGGTGGGTCTATTTTGGCTTCCCTCAGCACATTCCAGCAGGTACTTCTTCAACATTTTACATGTTCTATGACTTTAACTTACGACTAACCAATGCTAGTTTGGTTCGTAGTCAGTTTAATGGCTTTTAGGGCGCATTTGATTGGTTCATATGGAAATTTGGGAAAACACACGAGGAAAAAGCAACTTGGGGGAGGTGATTTTCGGATTCCATGGAAAAAGAAAAAATCTGGCTAAAACCAGTTCTACCGTGGAAATTTGATTCTTGGAAGATTAATGCGATCAAACGCCACTAAAAATTGAAAATAAGAAGTTTTTATATACATTTTTGGGAAAATAAAGTAGGAACCCACCCTTATTATTTGTTATTTTGTTTTAATTTCTATATTTTTTAGGATTCCTAAATGGACAATTTCACTTAGAGAGGGCATTTTGGTTGTCCCCAAAAATTTACTGTATTTTTCATTTTCATTTTCATTTTGAGTTTACGCATATGCTATGTTAGACATATTTTTCAAACTTAAATGATCGATTAAATCATCAACATAATTCACGAGGAGAGAGAGAGAGAGTCGTGTAATATAGTGTCTTAGGTTGATTTTTAGAAAGAAAAAATCAGTCATTCGAACGATACAAAGAGCTCCTATCACATGATGCCAATTTCTTTGCTAAAGAGAGCTTCAAACTTCATATGTGTCATAATTGTTTTCTTATGGGAATTTCTCTTCCCTTGATTATGTGAGTGCAGATGTGGATCGCAAAGGCCGAGTACGACGAATCAGGGCCGTCTATCGTTCACAGGAAATGTTTCTAATTACTACGCATGCTAGAAATGGAAAAAAACAAGGAATTGGTGGTTGAAGAAATTTGCACGAGAGGCTGATCGAGTTATTTTGCAGAATTCGCTGCTTTGCAATTTATGTATCATTGTTTCTATCTCTCTCTCTCTTTTCTTTTCCTAAATTTTTGACAATTCACTTGGCTGACAAGTGGTCATCTTCACAAAAAAACAAATTTTTTAATTCTTATCTATTTAGTAGGGGAGGTAATTGTGGTTTTGGTTTGAAGTATGTGTTACTTTAATTATTTTTGTGGATTCTTAAACTTATTCTATAATAAATTTTATTTCTCATGAACTTTTGTACCCTTGGTCGCATTCAATCAATTTGTTACCTGATTGTTTGTTTCAAGATTTTGCATTTTCTTGGAATTAGAATTTTGTAATTTAATATGTAAGGTTTTAGGAAATGATTGTCATCACACTATTCAAACTCTTGAAATAAATTCAGAGATTTCATATGAGAATGTAAAATTTATGATTCCTGAAATATATGCACAAAAATTAAAGCCAAAACAAGGAACAAGAGCAATGCTAGGGGTACAAAAGTAGGCACAAAAGCAGGTTACGAAATGATTAGGATATTTCATTTTCCATCTTTAATTAGGGTTTTAATCTTTATTGTGATGGGTAGCTATATGTACTTTTTGTGTAGTTTCATCGCCTGTGTGTGGTAAATCCAAGAGGCCTCTTAAAAAAAAAAAGTAACCATGCGGGTTTGGCTTCGAAGCTGATTTATTTCCTTGATCATTCCCAAAAAAGTAAATGAAGTACAACGATATGCATCATTTCTTGTGGTAAAAGCGACAGTTTTGGTAACATTTTCCTAATTATTATTACTTTTTATTTCAAAATAGTTACGTAAGTACAACAATAATCCACTCAAATTAGACTCCAAGCAATGATGAAGCTCCAAATGTCCATGTGATGAAGCTCATGTGGCGCTTTATGATTGGCTTAAATGCACCAGGTGGATATACATACATATATATATATAGCACGCTGTCTTCATACAAACACTAAATAATGAATACACATATATGATCCTGATCCAGCACAGATTTATTGAACATATAGTTGAGCACTAGGCATGCTTATATATATATATATATATAAGAGACTAAACTAGAGGCTTATGATGAGGAGGAGGAGGAGAAGGACACGCACTTGAGTAACAGCGGCCTCTTGGGCTACTCTTCACACAGACCCCATCAATGCACACCATATCCTTCATGAAAGCGCAATAACTACAAGCCAACTTCACCTTCGCGAGTCCCACTTGCACTTGCGTGACCATATAGGGACCAGCATGGCGAGCAACAATGGCAGGTGAAGACATGGCCGCCACTATTGTTGTTGGTGGTAGATAAATGGCGAGGGCAAGAAGGAGAAGAAGGAAGAGACTGGAGGTAGCTATAGGAATATTGTTCTTTTGAGATATATGGGATGATGTTGTTCAACTCAACTATATCTTATATAATATGGGAAAGCCTAGAAGGGAAGGAAGAAAAGTTCTTTCATTTGACCAAACATATAAGGGAAGGTGATTGATGCTTGATTAGATGGTAAGACTCAAACTTAAGACCTCTTAATTTGAGTTATTTTTTTTTTTAAGTAAGACAACCCACACATGGAGGGGTCTTATACTGGAATGTGCAATTCTTAAATGTGAGAATCCAGAAGTTTGAGTCAGGGTCCTTTACTACTGGAAGTCTAGAACAACCCATGCACCCTTGAATTGGTTGAGGGTCTTACACTAGAATCTCTTGTTCTTAGGTGTGATGAGAGTCTTATATATATATATATAACATGGATTGCTTTTGCCTTTTTTGCATTAGTTGTTTGAAAAAGCAAATTTGTAGGCACTCGATCATTTGCAAATGTAGGAAAAAGGTTTGGCATAAAATCAAAAGCAAATCATGTTAAATTTAGTGGTCCAAAAGGGTGGTCTATATTTGTACATTGCACATGTCTTCCCAAGACCGAAAATCTCTTAGAACGTTTTGGTTCAAAAACTTGGTGTTTGAGTCAAAACAAGAAAAGGAAAGAGCAACTCAAAAGAAAAACAATAGTAATAAATTCTAGATTCTCCAAACTCAAGGATAAATGTTTTCTTAACTATGTGAATTCATATGGGATCACAAAGACTGAGTGCAATGAGTCCCGGGCCTCAATTGATTGCAGGAAGTGCTTCTGCTATTGGACTTGCTGTGGATAAAATGGCGGATAATGAAAATAATTGCTATTGTCAAAGCAATTCTGACTTTTAGAAAATCAAGCAATGCATTGAATTATTGTTAATTATACTTCAAAAATGTAACATCACTTGACATCAATTAGCCATTTGTGCTTTGACAACAAAGACCTCCTAAATAAAGGAATTTTACTCAATGTTAGGCCGGCTGATCATATTATAATATTGTATTTGCTTCTTTGCATTTTGTTGCCCTTGTAGAATAGTTGCTAATAACTAATGACAAAATTTGTCACATAATTTTTGTGAGCAATCTTTTTCGAGCAAATGTAAGTATTATTCAAACAAGTTGAAACATTTTTATTAATTTCATTTCGGTAAATTGATGGTGGGGGATTCAAACTCACAACATTCCTGCGGAAGAGTTCTGGCTTCTACTAGTAATTTTCTATTAATTTTATTTAAATATACGCATTCAAACGTACACTCGATAGCCTGATCCTCCACAGGTTTTTTATGGCAATTTTTAAACTAAAAAGTAGACACACAGCGGCCAGATTCACACTTGTGGAAGGGAGCACACATATTTCCGCACCTACCACAGTTGCATTTGTTTTCATTGGTACTTACACAATTTCCCAAACAGCAAGTCTTCCCATGTTTTTCGCAGTCACCACAACCCAATATGCGGTTAAAGAAAGAAACGCAGTCGAGAACCGGTAAGAGCTCCTCTTGCATTTTGGGAGCACCACGAGCCTCACTGACGGGTGATATTGTAGGTAACAACATTGAGTGGTTAGGAGAAGACGCTGCCAATATGGTTGGTGGCATTTGACAAAGAGCGAGGAGGAGGAGGAGAAAGAGATTGATGGTAGTCATATAGGAAAATTCTTGAGAATTAATTAATGATGATATGTTTGAACCATAGAGGGGTCTTATATAAAATGTTGGGGAAGCCTAAATAAAGGAAGATCATTCTTAAATGCTAGGGAAACAACATATGGTATGATTCTTGATAATTCATATTTGTCTTAGCAAATGAAGAAATGTTTGGCATGAACACAAAAAGAACTCATGTTAGGATAGTGTAAAATGAGTCATCTTAATTGAACATTGCATATGTCTACTCAAAAAGTCTTGATCATGGGAGGTTTTGGGTTCTAAACGTTAGGGTGGGAAGGGTTTAAAGGTGGCCCATTGAAAGGAGAAAAAAATATTTGCCTATTGAGACCTAATAGGATGGTATCGAAGTGGAATTAACGTCGTATGTAATTACTCTAATGTTGTAAATGAGTTATTGCATGTGTCTTTGTGTGGTTATACTAAGTGCTGGCAAACTCACTACGGTTTACAGTCTATGCTACTGCGTATGGTTGTGAAGAAAAGTAAAACTTTAGCCCGCCCAAAGCAGACAAATTTCAAAACTTACAGAACAATAAATAAATGAATATATGTTGTGGAAGTGCAATATTGCCAATAGCCTCATTTGGATTCGATTCACTGTTGTAAATTAAAATATATATATATATATATATATATTAAAAAAGCAGCTGATCGCTTCAACAAATGAAAAAAACGTAAGAATGCCGAATGTTTAATAGTTTAAGGAAACCATATATGATATATACATAAACTCAGAAAATCAAACGCAATAAGCTGCCGAACGTGATCTATACCATTCGGTGAAAATTATTTTCAGACCAAAATTGTATCTTTTTTTAACTTGCGGTGATTTTAACTACAAAATGTAGTGTTCCTGGAATTTCCATACGTTTGATTAGAAAAATATTAATATTAGTACTAAAATTGTCATTTCTTATTTTCAGTGTTAAATTTGTCCCGTTCAATTTTTTTAAAGAGTATTATACCTATCATTTAAATATATATATATATATATATCTCCTTCACCCTTGCCCTCTGTCATGAATAAATTTTAACATTAAAATATATTTTTTTAACTTCATTTTTCTTCATGGTAACTAAGCCCCCACAAAGCAACATTTCAGCGCAATTGAGAAGCTGAAGTCCAAGTACAGGACTGTATCCCGTGATCGATGAATTGGTCCGAATTTTGATGTGTTTCCTTTTGAATCTGATCACAAAATCCATATAAGCAAAAAAAAAATTGGGTCTGATTTTGTCACAAAAACTAACCATCCAGATCAAACACAACTTTGAAAAGTAAGTAGTTAACCAAGTTTACATTGAGCCTTGTCACAGATTTGATTTGGAGGACAAACATTCCCGCATTTACCAGGGTGTTGTGTATCATATAAGATGTCCACACAATGCGCATTACAGTATCTGCCCCCACCTGAACCGGGTTTAAAAAGGGAGCAATAACTAGTAGAAGGGGGCGGGCCATGTCCCTCGACTCCATAAGCTACAAAGTACCTTGACCTTCTTTTATCCTGTGCTAGGAAGTAATCAGGTGAAGACTTGTGCCAAATGTGGTTGCTTCTAGTTGTTGACATAAGGTGAGGAGGACTGGAGGAGGGTTGTGGTGGTGGTGACGCGGCCATAGGTGGTAGTATACTTGACTGTAGGGGAGAATGATGATAATATATGTTCAACTAGGTCTTATAAAGGTTTGAGAATGATGATAATTGAAGGGTGTTTTTTAGCGCATTAGCTTATAATTTGGTAAATGGATACTTTTGATAGGTGAAAAGTTGCGGGTTCGAAATAGACGAGACTATTAAGTTTCACCTTGTAATTAATTGAGAAAATATTATTCTCAAGAGAGCTATTCAGACTCGATGAGACGAGTTACTAATGAATCCAGAGTGAAAATAAAGTCTTCAAAGGGGGTGACAGAGACGCAAGTTCGAATCTCATCAACGACAATTTTCAAATCCATGTAAGGATCAGTTAACAGAGGATGGTTAATCCCATTTTAGGTTTGAGAATCAGAAATGACGAGGGTGGTTCTTGTTCACTCATAATCTAGTTCTTGCAAATGGAGAAAAGTTTAGCATGAATTAGAGAAAATCCATGCTATGATAGTCCTAACAGAGTAATCTGCACTTGAACGTTGCACGTCTTCCCAAGAAAATATCGATGATGAAGTGTGCATTTGATAAAAAATGAAAATGGATTAAAACGCTTAATAAACGCTTGAAAAAAGAAAAGTGATTTAGTGAGATAATCTGTTAACTTTAGAGTTTTATATGGAATTCAATTCTTTGAGTGCTTGGTAAAAAAATTGTTTCATGAAAAGGGAAGAAAAGATGGATGTCTCACCAAATCACTCACATTTTTTTTCAAACTTCTCATAAAACTTAATTATTTTTTCAATAATTTCTCAATTTTCTTATCGAACGGACTCGAAAACTCTTGGATTGAGGGCAGGTTGGGAATGGGTAATCCTGCCGTGCATTCACCGTACACAGTGGGTTTATGTCGTGTTTTGATGGGTTCATATGGCTCTCTTAATCGTGTCTGGCATGCTTGTGATGTCAAATAGGGTTATATAAACATCCAGTCGATGTTGTACTCTTCAACCCAGTAATAGAAGAGTCTCAAGTTCAAACTTCCACAAACGAGATGATCGACTCTCTATTGTCAAATTCTTACTGCAATGCAGTGACTTTCGTCTAAGAAAGTTATCCGTAATTTCTCCTTTCCCTCATGGGCAGCAAAAGTGGCGATTACATCAGGGTTTTAGCGCCTCCATTTGGAGGATGATTGTCTATCTGTTATTCAAGTGCTCTTTAGAGAACAGCGTGGCTCATCCTCTAACTAGATTTTATCGTTATGTTTACAACTTTGTTTCTTAGATAGAAGCAGCTAGCTCTGAAGTTCTTGTTGCCTATTCACCAAAGAAATGTTTTTCCATATATCAATCAATTTTTGATCGCTTTCTATAGAAAAAGATAAAAAGAAATGACTAGTCTTCTTAACAACTTTTATGCCAGCAGATGCTATTTAATTTAGAGAATGAGGGAGAAACTTTTATTCCTCTTAATCATCAATTAAGTTAAAGTTTTTCTTTCAAACTATGAATCTCGTTTCTAAAATTGAAGCTTCAAATTTCACATCTCAAATAAATTATCTCCCCTCCAAACACTTCCCTCTGAGCCTCATGTTGGCAAAAATTGACAGGAGAGAGATGTCACCAGAAGTGGCATTGAGGTTTGTGCATTCAATCATTAGGACACCTACTCTTTGTGTTCAACTCTTTCATTCAAAAATATATACAAATTGCACAAATATGGCCTCTGCAGGATAACTAGACTTCAACCCAGAGAAACCACTTCTCTAGGTTTTGCTTATACATGCACATCGCTAGAATATTAAATACTTTAATTAAAAACTTCTTTTATTTCAGATGATTAGTGCAACCATCACTCATCAACACACACAAAATACCCTTACGTAAACAGGCTTATTTCAATATCTATCCAGATGAACAAATAATAATATATTAATACCAAACTAAGGGGCCATTAAAAATCTAACCATACCCACACATGCCAAAAACACACTTCTCATCAGCACCGCACACATTCCTGCACTTCCCGCAGTTCCTTATATCCTCTCTAACGTCCACACAAATCCCACCACAACACCTCATCCCATGCTTACAAACCCCGCCGCATGAACCCTGTTTACTATGGGACCCACACCCACCCTTGCGCTTCTCGAGTCTCGTGCATGGCTTTTGGCTAGGCCTACACTCCGCACCATCATCCCAATGCACCGGCCCACAATTCCTGAGGTTCACAGGAGGAGGATGAATGCTAATACGATCACCGGGTGCATCAACACTTATGGAAGGTTGTACCATGACCATTAGATTGAGGTGGTCTGGCTTTGATCGTATGATCAATGGTAGTTGATAGAGCGCGATGAGGAGAAAGAGAGTTAAGATACCCATTGGAACTACTTAAGACACCGGTCAATGCTAAACCTAGGTCTTATATAAGAGGTTGAGAGATCAATTTGGGAACATTCACATTTTGTATAAAGTCAGAGAGAACATGGGATGCTTTTATTTAGTTGCTTGAAACATCAATTCCGAAACACTCAGTATTGTCCTTTGCAAATGCAGAAAAAGGGTGGAATGAAGTCAAAAGTAATACATGATAAAACGGTCCAAAAGGAGTAAGTAAATCTACGCTTCAGCATCGGTTTGGAATAAAATTGGGCAAACGAATATGAACAATAACAACTCAATTTCCTCGCATGTGAATATAGAAAAATGTTGGTTTAAAATCTCAATGCAAGTAATGACGATCCCTAGTATCTGTTAAAACAAGTAGAACCTACAAAGTGTAGGCGAAATGAGAAACCATAGATGAACATGACACGAACTGACACAAAGTTATCAATTAATGGATCAAGGTGAGTAGAGTGGGCGATTGCACAAGGTCCTTGTTATTACAAGTTTTTGTAACTTATGCGAAGGGCCAATATTTTAAGCGTGGCATTATAACAAGGGCCATTTTGTATGTTATGTAAAATGGTCACTTATTTCAATTTTTGCACAAGCCCCTATATACATCGAAACCGATCTTGATCAAGGCATATTATGTTCAGTCACTAACAGATTAGACCCGCAAACCCAAAGGGTGGCACAAACCCGATTACATAATAAAAAAACCCATTAGATATAACAAATACACACTTCCATCCGAACATAACAGAACACATTGCTAGGTCAAAACCTAGGTAAAGTCCAAAGGCAAATTTCACAGTATCAATGACCAGCCAACGGGCTGCCCAGAGGTGGGGAGTAGAGAAGTGTTGCCTGACCCCAAACAGGGTAAATAAGTGACAGTGACCCGCTACTTTGACTTGCACAAACATAAGAAAAGAGACATTTAGTTCCATATATATGCGTACTATATGAAAAAATCTGGGATTCCATTGTAATATTTACATTTCTGTGTTAAAAGAGACCTGAATATATGATCTAGAACGAATTGCCACCTGAAATAGTGTTCCAACTAAGCCTACCCCTAGCACACCACGCTAGGTATGCATCCGTACCACGTAGCAAAGTGTCCTGCGAATTAGGTAACATTGGATTGTTGGGGGCGGGGGAGAGAATGCTGATATTTAAACCAAAATTAAAAACTAAAAGAAAAATCCACAAGTTTTCTTGGAAAGATCATAACCATAGAATGCAGCAAAGAAACAACGTTCAAATCAATATAAGAAACTCCCAGAAAAATCAAAAGAGACCCAGCAAAAAAATGTTAAATGTTGCCCAAAAAAAAAAACATTATTAGAAAATGAAACTTGCTAAACCTGTCATTTATGAGCAGTGTGACTGATTCAAGTGGCTAGATTTTCGAGCCCTTGTAAAATGCTGAACTTAGAGGGTCCCACAGAGTCAATGAACCCTCGTACTGAAAGCTCAGCAACAGGTCCCTCTTTCTCCAGCAAATCATGGTCTATAAAGACGACAACAACTGTTATATCGTCGTGAAAGAACCGCCGGGTCCCCTTTTCAACCTTTTTCAGATCATCATACCTCATCTCTCTCTTCCTAGCAGCTTCAGATAGAGCTGATGTAAGAAGTCTTCTTGCAACACCCTGATATCCAATGGCAGAATAAAAAAAATATAAATTAGTAAACGAAAAAGAAACAGTTGTGTGAGGAAATGTCCCTTTTATATCAGAATTAAAAATGTATCAGATGGAGGACCTTTTGTGAATTTGATCCACACTGTGTCTGTTTGTATCAACTGTATTGATAAATTTGAAAAAACATGTCTAATACATATTGATATACTGTATGCTCAAATATATAGCCTATATTGCTCGGATATGGATGCCGAAAGGCCAATACAATATGACACGATAGAGCAATGTGACAAATCTAAAAGATTAGACTTTGGATATGAAGAGGACACCGTGATAAAAAATTTATTCTATGTTATTTATATTTTTGCGTGTGTATTTTCCAATAATATCAAAGTATGGTAATTAATGGTGGCTTTAGATACAAATAAGTACTCCCTCCATCCCTGATTGAGAGTCCATGATTGATTTCACATAGTTAAGAATGCACTGATTTAATCACAATCAATGTTAAGAACAAAAATTGTTTCATATCATGACTTTTGGTAGGTTGATTATGTTCTGAAAAGGAAAGTGGACTCTTAATTTGGGACATCCCAACAAGGAATAGTTGACTCTAAATTTGGGACAAAGGGAGTACAACAAAACTTCAATGAAATAAATTATATATGCCCTTCAATAGCTCTATTTTGTATACATACATATATATATATACAACCCTGCTCTAAAGAGGACAATCCTCGCTCTAAGAAAAAGAAGGACCATCCATTCTGAAGGGTACACGGATGAGTTTTTTCATGAAACATAGTGGAGATGGTTTTTGTAACGAGTAAACCATTACCACCAAATTTCATCAAATTATTCAATTTATAAGTTAGTGAGATAATCATCTAAAATTTCAATGGCTGAAAATGTACATATATATCACTTTTTCATTACACCCACCTCCAAATTAATTTTTCAGTTAAATGTTTTAGGGATGATCCACTTATTATAGAGATCATCTCCACCAAGTTTCACGAAAATATTCATCCCTTTACCGACAAAATGGATGGTCCTTTTTCTTAAAGAGAGGACAATCCTCTTTAGAGTGGGATTGAGAATATATATACATTATGCAAAACATAAACCATCACATTTTTGGGACAATGAAACTTCCCCTAAAGGACAGTGAATCTGAAAATTCAAGGGATGAGGGAACAAAACATACTGCTCGGGGATTATTGTGGACAATCTCAACAGCCTCTTGATTAGTGATGTGTTCCCATAGTCCATCGGATGCAAATATAATAAATTTGTCATCAGATTGTAAGGGTCTTGTGTATATAGACGGATCAGCTCTTAGCACTGGCCTACGGATAGGTTCGGAGAGGTGGAACCGTGGAAATGATGGATCGAGGGAGAACTCTGGCCTCTTCAAATATGCATCACCAATAGATCTAGATACCTAATATCAGTTTCCCATACACACATGAAGCAGTTGTAAAATATTATTAGCTGTAAAAAAAAAAAAAAAAAAGTCATTCCAAGTCGGTGGAAGCAAACAAAAACTAGCTATGTACATATAGTTATATATTTGTGGAGACACAAACATTAGCAGATAACAAATTTATGAAAACGCACAAGCTAATGTCAGATATGACTACAAAAGAAGCTTATAACATTAGAAACATGGTTAATCTAGCCTTCTATTCTAAGTACAAACACCTGAACTGTCTTCCAACTAGCAAATCTGTTCCTAAATTATGGCAACAGTCCAGGTTTGGAGCAGGTTCAGCCAAACCTGAACCCGACCTGCCTATAAATATGGCCAACCCGACCCCGTATGGTTTTTTTTTGAGAAACCCAAACCCACCTTGCTTGGCCCGTCCCAACCTTCTATAATTATATGATATTACAAGGGTATCTAGTGATAAAATATTACCGGTCTAGTCAAATGGGTTAATTTTCCGAACCCAAACCAGAGCAAGATTTTTATTTTAGAACCCATACTCGCCCCGGTTTTTAAACAATCACACCAACCCAACACATTAGGTAGGTATGGGTTGGGTCAAAGACCCACCGTGTTGGGTAATTTTGCATCCCCCTTAACAAGGGTTCCATCTTAAAAAAAGGAAAGACACATACGAAGGCAAGGATAATCATACCACAATCAACGAAATCCAAGGTGTTTCAATCAAACATATTATTATAAACCATGAGCATATCATGGACAGCCCCAGATAATAGGTTGCCAAAACTTCGAGGTATGGCGAGCTGTCCTTCTCATAATCAGATAAATAGTTCTCATAATAACAATTCTTAAAGGAGCCTAAAACACCACTTATCAGAATGGAGTTGACTTTTTACAACCCAAGGAAATAGTAAACAAGTCCTGTAACTATAATTAAACGTACTAGAACCCCTAATCTAAAAATGCTACTTATGCAGCTTTAAATGTTAACGTTCTGCAAAGTGCACTGGCTGAGGGGAGGTGTTTGACTGTATTTGTGTCCAGCTGTGCCACAGCACAAAGACAGTTCAAATTTAAGTTGTCGCTCAGTAATCTAGTTTCACACCTCATAAGGGCGGATCCTACCAGAGGAAAACAAGAAATGCATAAATCACAAACTATAGGACCGATCTGGTTTGCTGTGAACCTAGGTGAGAAACAAACCAGGTGAAAAGTATATTGACTAAAAACATTTGCTCCTACAAAATTATAATTATAAATTCACACAATACAATTATGTAATTGTTATTCAAAAATAGAAAAAAATAGTGTAATGGCAAATAGATTAAAGTACTATTCACCTAGGTGAAAAAAGATCAATCTTTTTTTTACTGTGCCCACTGTTCATAATGCAAAATTACTTACCCCCCCCGGGCGGCTCTTTTCATAATTTTAGACTTCGCCGGCATGTTTGGGAATGTCAAAAATTACGCAAAATTGAGGGCAATGTCTAATTTTTTTTAACGTAATCCTTTTGGCTTAACTCCCCGTAGTTATGTAATTCTTTGAGATTCCCCGCATGCAAGGAACAAATTCCAACAATTATCAAAACAGGGGGTTAAGTCTAATTTCCCATATTAAATGGGGGGGGGGAGGTCAAAAGAGCCCCAAAAAATTCACCGTAAGCCAATCAGACGCTGGTAAATATTGAAAAATTAGAAAGTCAAAAATCATAATCATGTATAGCGAAAGCTAAATACAGAAAAATAGAGCAAAAACCTGAATGATGCCTTTGATACGCCAAGCCCCATGCTTCATAACTACAATATGTGAATCATCTGGATGCAATGACTTGAGTTCTTGTCTAACCTCCTCCACACTTGCATTATGATCCCCAGTCAATTGCTCTGCAACAATTTTATTATTTGATTTACCTAAAGAACCTAGTACAGCTCTAGAATCACCCAAATTAGCAACATATAACGTCCCTTTCCATATAACTCCAACAAGACAACAGGACCCGATTGCCGCAATTAATGGTTTTATTCCACATGCTCTTCTTACCAAAGAAAGAAATCCTTCTTCGGTGGCAGAAAAAGCACTCTTGAGAATTTCTTCAGATATGGTTCCATTTTCGCGAGCAAATCCTGTAAAACAACAAAACGGGTTCCAAATATGAGTTTTATATCTACTAAAAAACACCATCAGACCAATATAGGTACAGCACAGAAAACAAAGAATATGATCATCATTAGCCCTTTACACTCAATAAGACTTGTTACAATAGCTAAAATCCAACATGAAACAACAAGAAACTCTTCCTTTGAAAAGTTTTTTGGTGTAGAGAGACAACATGTAAAGAATAAAAGAACACAGAAGTGCTCCTCGTAGCTATTTTAATTTGTAATCTTGGAGCTTATTTTAATTTTTGTATGTAGTTTGTTACATAAATCTTCTTATACCTCTTTATGAATATTCATATTTGATTTGTACAACATATTCTAAATTCAGATCATTACAAATATTAGACAAAATGTACATACTACATAGTGAATGTTCTGTACAATATGTATCTAAGTTGGAGCAAGCACGCCTGCACCTTGTGCCTAGACTCAGGGAGACCCATACTGCTCCTCATGGAGGTCGTTGGGTCAATTCCCCATCCCAAAAGAGTAAGACTCTCACTTTCCTTTTTGGACGACTCAAATTAAGACAACACTTTCTAAAATCACATGGCTATATCCATCTCATGATAGTAGAACAGACTTCATATTAACCATTGATTGCATCAAAGTCAATGTCGCTCAAAAAGATTTGACTATTGAAATGGAAGTAATTACTATTTAGTAAAAGGCAGCCTGATCCCTTTCACTTTACTCCCATCATGTAGCAATGATATCAGCCAAAGAAGCAATTCTAATAGGACAAAAATTGTCAAGGGTTTATGCCAAATACAACACATAAAGACAAACGCATACACACTATTCCATCAATGCATCAAGAATGGCATCAATTTTGCTTTGACAGGGTAAAAAGTCAAACGGTTACCATCAACACTCAATCACATTACAACTTAACCAACTATAAACTAATATTTGAGTCATTCTCCACGAATATATTAATCTAATACAAAACAGTGACATGTCAATGTGACCATTACTCATTGGTTAGAATAGATTTTGATAAGGATGAATTTGCTATTGACCCCAAATTCTAACCAATACAACTTAGCCAGACTAGATATGTCAGTTTTTTTGTTAGATGTATATCTCCCTCTAGAATTATTACTACAATTAACAATTAATTGGAAAAAATATATATATCTCAAAGTAAAAACAACTCACTGATTAGATGAAGAAAGAGGTGGTCACAGATGAATCTGGAGGCTTCAGGGCCACCGTGCCCATCGTAAACCCCAACGAAAGTGCCACCATGGCCAGACTCAACCTGGCCGTGATCCTCAATAACCTCATTGGCCTGAACGACGGCGAAAGAGAACTCGCCCGCGGAGTGCTTGTCAAGGTCTCGGCACCATAGAAGCACGTCGTCAACACCGCCCAATCCATCATCATTATGATTATTATTATTATTATTATTATTATTATTATTATTATTATTATTATTATTATTATTACGAATAGTATTGCTATTAGTATCATCCTTGCTCATACGGGCATATTGACTCATCGGTAGCCAACATGCCGACACTATCCTTCCCAACCACGAAAACATCCCTCATTTCCCTCCCCAACCAAAACCCTAGTATTTCAAAATTATATTATATGTTGTCAACCAAGCAAGAAAACCTATGCGCAATTGAACAATAAACCCGGGAAGAACCTCTTTCGAGAATTTCAACGAACACTTTGTGTGCGAAAACCAACCAAGCACAATTGTAAACAAAGCCCTAGGATTTCAAAGCTGTGTTGGGAACCGAGGAAGAAAACCCATAGGGAATTCAACAAGAAACCCGACAAAACCCCTTTCTTGAATTTCTACCAACATTTGGGGTGCAGAAACCAAACAAGCGGCAACAAGAATCAATAAACCTGCAATCCAATCCAATTGTAAACAAACGATGCGATGATAAACAAGAATCTATCAAGAAGAAAAGAGAGACGAGAAAAATCAAGTAATCACAAGAGAAGAACGCACCAGAGTAACAAAGCAATTGCCAATGTAAAGATGAATAGTGAGAAAGATTACACGGAAATTTAGTAATGGATTGATTGGTCAATGTTAGAGTTGAAATGGAAGTGGAAGATAGTTTGAAAAGCAAATTCTAACGGAGAATTTAAATCAGTGAAGGAGAAGTAATAGTTGAGCAAGTGAATAAAATATGAATGTATATGTAGATTTAAAAGGAGAGTAGCAATGGAGAAAATAGATCTATGTTCTAGAAATAGAGAGAAAGAATTGCGTAGTTCTGAGGATTCTACACAGATACAGTAGAAACGGAAAGAGGGGAAGTTGACGAAGCGTATATATATAAATATAATATACATATAGAGGTAGAAGACAACTTTTTTCCTCTTTTTCTTTTTTCTTTTTTTTAACTTTTTGGACAATTCCAAGTTTAATGGACTTTTTATTTTATCCATAAATATTTGCCTTTAGAATAAGACAAATTAAGAAAATAATAAATTGACTAGTTAATGACAATTGTAATACATAATAAATGCCACTAGAATATTCCATTTTATCCCGCATATGAAATATGTTTGCATATAAATAATTTAAATAGTGCAATTATATTATCATTTCACAAGAATATTTTAGCATTCAAAAATTTCACAAGTTAATTTTTTTTATGAAATTTGTTAGGCATGATATTTATAATGAGTATATCATTTTCATAATATTTTATCAAAAAATTTAAATCAAAAATGGGCGTGATAAAATTTTGATACATATGTTCATTTTCGACCATTAGAATTTTAGATGATCATCTTACTTGCATATAAATTGAATCTTCTAATAAAATCTTGTAAAAACGAAATTTTAGATAATCATCTAATCTCTACCAAATTTCATGAAAATTTTCATTCATTTAAGTCTCAAACTAAAGCTCATTGAACATAATTGAATTGAAGTGTAATGGAGTGTCTTTATGTATAAGTAATAGTAGATCATTTTCACAAAATTTCATCAAAAAATTCAAACCCAAAGTGAGTGGTAAAATTTTGATACACATGTTCATTTTCAGCCATTAGAATTTTAGGTGATCATCTCACTCACTTATAAATTAAATCTTCTAATAAAATTTTGTAAAGATGAAATTCTAGATGATCAACTCATCTTCACCAAATTTTATGAAAAAAATTATTCATTTAACTCTCGAACTAAAACCCATTGAACGAAATTGAACTAAAGTGTAATGGAGTGTCTTTATGTATAAACATGAATAATTACCTAAAGGTCCCTTTTCTTAAGGACTGTTCAATTTAGAAGAAGGTAAACGGATAAATTTTTTCATAAAACTTGGTGGAAATCATCTCTATCATGCATAAATCATTTCCGCTAAATTTCATCAAAAAAATTCAACTGGAAAGTATGTTATCTAAAAAATTGACATATATGCGCATTTTTAAACATTGAAATTTTAGATATTTAGTTAACCTACTTCTTAGTTGAGTTTTTTTATGAAATTTGGTAAAAACAATTTACTCATCATAGAGATTATTTTCACTAAGTTTCATAAAAAAATTAATCTTTTTATTCCTCGAAGTAGATAGTCCTTATGTTAATTAATTTAAACCTAAATAAATCATCGAGTTGTTGTGTATATAATGCTCCAAGTACACAATTCCTCAAAAATATGAAAAATAGGATAGAAATTTAGTTTTAAGGGAGGAGAGATGACTCTATTGTTTACTTAATCTTCCGAGTGTTGGAGTGAGCTTTAGAAGCCTTTGAAATTATAATAACTAGTAAGTACGCGTTAGAGCTGGAGTTCAAGGTTAAGTGACTTTTTGCAATAATTTTTTGTACGACGTTTTCAATTTTGCTATGCAAATGTACGAACGATACTATTGGTTACATATCACGAAAACATTACACAATAAATGTCATAAAAAGTTACTTTTTCATAAGTAATTTAATTTACGACATTTGTTTAAATGTCTTAAAGGATATAGTAGTACTTGTTATAAACAATGCTAGTGAAAAATGTCATACAACTATCGTGAAAAGGTATAGCGTCATTTATATGGCTTTTTCCCGATATTTTGAAAACTATGCGATATCCATTATTTCTTATAGTGACTCATAGCTGAAACATACAAGATGGTATTAGAATTACCGAGCTTAATTTAGTAATATCAAATCGTACATCGAACCATAAAGAGACTTGATCTAACAATTTTAGTGTCAAAGACAAGTTATTTTAATATCTTTGTATATAAAGAATTGTTCACATATAACTTCTAATAAAATTATACTCCCTCTAATTCAAATTAATGGAACGTTTGAATTAAGATTTTAATTTCCTTTTTAAAAGATGATCAATATATCTCACTCATACTAATTCAAATTTTACTTGTAATCATAAATAAAAAATAGTAAAAATCAATTAAGAACTTGAAATATATGCCACCTTAGCTATTATTTATTTATGATGTACGAAGAGACTGCTTCAAAGGATAAGTATGACTCGGTAATCTCCTTCACATGATTACCACATTTACGTAACAAACTACCAACTACTCTAAAGTGTGTTTCCAGCTACTTCTAGGTTCATCATGTGCTTAATTAAGTACAATGTGGTGATGGATTGCACTTCTTGTTTATTTATTTATTTATTTTTTTGGGGGGGGGGGGGGGGGGGGGGGGGGGGGGGGGGATGGGGTGGTTAGGGGGGACTTCAAGGCCTAGAAATTTAATCAGAAATGGGATATAAAGATTATTAGTTCTTTCTTAAAAAGAATTTTAAATAGCTTTATGAATTTGCATCTGTCAATATGAATATTTGTTTTCACTCTATAATTTACCAGTTCCTAAGTAATATTTATTTTTAATCTAAGTTTTTTAAATGTTGGAAATTATTTAACTCATGTAATCTAGTACACAATTAGTTTAGTGAAATTTTCAGTAAGTACTATTTTCAAATTTCTAGTTTAAGTAAGACCTGTTTATGTTTTTGAAAGTGAAGGGTAGGGAGAAAGCCCAAGACACTTGGAGGAATAAGTGACATGTAAAAGAAGTAGCTTTTCGCGTTTTTGACAAATAAAATAAAATAAATTAGTAAAAGCATTTTGGGATAAGATTGTGGGACTTAAATAATGGTTGGACTTAGTTGGTCCCAGTGACTAAAAGCATTGGTTATCATACTTTAAAGTTTAAACTAAGGTCTGAACCCTCCTCCCCAAGAGAACTACCAGATCTATCAGCTTGTTTAAAAAAAAAAATTGGACTTTTTTTTCCTCTCAAAAAATATAGTGGTAGTTTTCAAATTTGAAACTCTACCTTAAATGTCGTTTTATTATTATATTGTTTTATAAAAAGTTATTACACGCAAAAGTGCGCACAAAAAATATCAAGAATTCAATCGGTGAAATAGTAAATATTGAAAACAGTTGCATCATCCTGCACACATATATGTATGCATATTCAATATGTTTAATGATCCAAATGACAAAGACAGTGTTATAATCACAAGAATCGGAATTCAAATCTCATACTCCTCTCCCTTCACTAAACCACGAACATACTTCAAAATGTATATATATACACATGAAAGTATCCATGACTCGAATAAATCAAGAAAACAAATGAAATTATCAAAATTGAATGGATAAGAATTACAAGAAAATGGGATGTAGCTAATTAGTCATAATTGGTTGAGGGTGGGTGTATTTAGTGGCTGTACTTTTTAGGTGACCTATCAATTTAGTGTGGTTCAGATCATCAATGAATAAATTAAAAGTGATACCTATTAGCTAGTGAAGGGGTAGAGTGGCATGTTCTTTTCCAAAACCACCAAGTGTGGCACAAGCCACCCGTGAACTAATTTGGGATAATAGTTAAATGCTCTATGGTACTTTCAATTTTGCACTTTTGCTTTATTTGCTTGCACTTTTTGGGGTGGTGGTACAGTTGATATTATGATGTTGTACCTTAAGACTTTGAGCTAAAATCATTGTCCAAAAAAAAGTTTCTCTTTATCTCCTTAGCCTTCTATACAATCTCCTTTTAAGATTTGAATTATAAATGTGAAGGGACAGTATTTCTAGAGTATTTAGTGATTTTTTAACAATTTAAGCTAGGTTTTATTTGCACTCCACAAAATATTAGATAATACTTAATTTTTCATTCACTCAATGACAAGCGAGTATAAACCTCAATGCCTTGCTTGTAGTCGAGCAACATGCACTTGCTTGTCATCGAGTGAGTAATATATACTTGTTATCGGGCAAATGAAACATAGAGTAAAACCAAATATTTAATGGTGTGCAAATAACAGCCACCCAATTTAATGGTGAAGCTCTAGGTATGATTCACCTACATTGACGGCATAAATCATATGAAGTTCAAACTTTTTGGTAAGACTTTACTGAGCTCGAGCCGAACATAGACGAATCCGTAAAGTTCGGTTCAATCTCGGGTCGACAGCCTTTGCCTCACTCAAGCTCAGTTTTTGTAAATAAACAACTCATAAACAAGTTGGAACCCGAATTCACAAACCAATAATAAAAAATTACTATTGAACCCAAAAACGTGCAAATTAATCTAACCCACGAAAAAGGATGCGCTTGGCTTCAGCATAATAGTTCCATCTCTTTGGTTTTCTGTTAACTGCTTATAGAATCAAACGCACTAAAACACGCATTTCACCCTAACTAAAAGCTTTTAAAACTCTTACAGAATCCTTTGATTAGATCAAGCAATGACTTAGACAGGTAAGCGCAAGCTGGCTATTATACTCTTGCTATTGAACCCAAAAATAGGAAGTTATAATGTTTTTTTCTTTTCATTAAACAACTTCCAACTTTCTAGAAGACTATCACATACTCTGGCAGATCCTAGCAATCATTTTCTCCAAAAGTTAGTTCATGGAATTGTCAAGAACTACAACTGAAACAATGTTAGCTTAGCATAATTTTACAAGTATTCCACACAACAGTGGCTGGCTCTGGCCATAGTCAAAATTGCTCACCCGTTAAACAAAAGTGATTTTCGCACTTTTTTGAAGAATACATCACAAAATAAACCAAACAGCCTCGTACCTTAAAGTTATGAGCCGAGTTCAGTCCCAAAAGTCAGAGCATGGCATTCAAGATTTCTCATGTTCAACTACACACATGATGAAATAACATAAGCTTGTGTTTGGTATTAAAAAATAAATAAATTGACGACCTTTCAACTGTCCCAAGCATAATAAAGATACAAAACTTAAAAATAAAAAGAAATAAAAAAAGTATGTTACCTATAAGGGATTTAGCAATAATGAGCATACATGATCTTATAGCTCAATGGTCAAATTATATATATATACATGTATAAATGAAATAAGCAAACCAGATCTCCTAGAATCTGTAAGAGAACTAGTTAGTCTAAAAAACTAGAACATCCTTCATACATAAGATATTACTTGAGAACCAGTGGCTTAAAAGAAACTCTTTACAACTCGTTCGGCTAAATTTTTGTTCTTCCCTAGGAGGAGTGGTAGTTTCACCAGTTCAACCTCTCCAGATAAAAGATATGTGAATTTACCAATTGAAGATTCCAAGAATGCCTAAAAACTCATAATTAAAAAAGGGTTAAGGTAAACTAGCATTAACTCTTTATAAGGTCAAAGGGTTCTAAAACCTTTTATCATTTGAAGGAATTTTCCAATCACCAATTCTGACCTTTCAAACAAATGCTTTAGCAATTATTTGGACCATGCACATTCAAACTGGCCTTGGCAAATTTAACGACCCTAGTGTTGTGGACGAGTTGCTGCATGTACCTTTGTGTGACTGCAGCAGGGCCTAGCAGGCTACAACTATGAGGAGTTCATCCTACATCGCCTTTTCCGTCTAAATTGTATTAGTAATTTATTTAACTGTATTTAGAATAATAATCTATACAATTTAGGATGTCCAGGATTATTTTCAGTATTAGGGTTTTGATAGTAGGTGGGTCGTAATAGAAGTTGAGTTAGGATAGGTGTCTTAGTACCAGTAGTGTTAGGGTTTATTTCCATTATAAATATGATGTAACCCCTCTCACTAAAAGCACACTTGAATGAATTGAATTGAGTATTGTTTTGAATTAGTTTAGTTAGTTTTAGTTCTTCTTAATTCTTCTTTGTGCTCTTCTTCAAAGCATTCTTCTCTTCTTCTTGATTCGCTATCAATTCAGTGCTACGGCAGATCTCTTAATAGCTAGCAAGCATCAGGTAGTCAAGCCCAAGCCTGACTCGTGTCATTGGCCTCAGACTCAAAGCCAGCCTTTGTTCTCGTTCTTGAGAACCTATCTTTTGTTTAAATTGAGCTTACACACGTGCACAACAAATAACAGTAAGTGGCATTATGGGTTTTTTCGGTCCTTTTTTTGGTGATACATAGCAATGCAGATACACCTGGATTTGATTTGCAGGGAGAGGGGTAAGGGTTGGGGGGAATTGACCCAAAGAACTCTCCTTTAAGCAGGCGAGTTTTTTACCACTTGAGCTACAAGCCAAGTGTTGCGGTCCTAATTATTCACAACTTTTTAGCAAGCTGAGAAAATACAAGAGCTTACCACAACAGCAACACCCGTCTCGCTGAATCTTGGGATGCAAATGAGTCTTACCACCTGCCCCTCCGGTCCTGCAGTGAAGGGTTTCCATTAATATATTATTTCTATTGGAAAAAAAAATTAAAAGAAAATAATGAACCAACTAACAAGTCAAAAACGCTTTCTAAAAGCACCTTTCATTAAGCGAGTCTCGTATTTATGCTGATTACCAACAAAGTAGACGTGAGGACACTTCTCAATGAGGAAAGGATCCCTATCAGTGAAAGGATAGCACCCTGTAAAACAAGGATAATGCCAATGTTAACGTATTAAACAACAAATACCCCATACTAAACCTCATTAAAGCAAAATTAAATCAATTAGGGTGTATTAGATTGAAAAAATGGAAAATGATTGTAAACACTGCTAAATTAACGAGTTCTTTAGGTAATGGGTATGAAAATTTTCCATGAAAAAAGAGAAAAGAAATGGAAATATTTAACCAAATCACTGTTTCTTTTTCCAACTTATCATACATTGAACTTTTTTTATCAAAACGGACCTTTAATTTTAGATTCTTTTCTTGTAAAGAACCTAAGCACTCATTTGGTTCGCAGTAAAAAATAAAATATTGAGGAGCAACTTCAACTATTCTTTTCTTGTATAAAATTATGAATAAGTGCACACACAAAACACCAATAATGTGAGTTCGAATAAAGTTACAAAGAAAGTCCAATGTGGAATATGTGAAATCTCCATTGATTTAAGCTCAAAGGTCATCTTGACCACTGATTCAAGCTCAAAAGTGATATCTCAACCATTGGTTTAGGCAATTTAGCTGAAAAGTCATCTTGACCAATGATTTATATGGATATGAAGCATAAATTTTACCAAGGGTATTTGGTGCCGTTGGTGCTAGATGCCTCCACCTCAATGTCCTTTCCATAAATTCAAGTTTATCTTTTGCCTCTGAATACTTCTCGAGATCGTCAACATTCTGACCTGAAGTTCCAAGAAATCTGACGGACCACAAACAATATGCCAAACATAAGTCTAATTCAAGAAAATATTTTAGATTCAGAGATATATCTCATTCTTACCCGACATTGTCAAGCTGAAAGAAATGAGGATTAGTGCAGGTCCTAAATGTGTTATAAGACGCTGATCCAGGAAAAAGGCATCTATGCAAAGGCTGGAATAAAAGAGGATGTAAAACACATATCAAATTATGTACAAGAAATATGTTACTCCCTCTATCTCAAATCGATAGTACCACTTTCCTTTCTAGGACGTCTCAACTTCAGTCTCATTTAGGGGCAAGCACAAAACAGGAAAACTAGTCAAACCGATCTGTTTATTAAGGTTCTCGGTTCAGTTCGGTTGGAAAAATGAAGAACCGAGGTCGGTTCGGTTTTCAGTTTCAGCACATAAACCCGCCTAAACCAACCACATCTATGCGTGTCCTCTTTCTATTGGTGTACAGCACTTACATAATGGAGAACTATTTATTTTTTTTCAAAATAAAAAATAAAAGTAAAAGGAGAACTAAAAGTAAAAATGAGGCCCTAACCCTCTGTACTCTCCAAAGTCCAACTAGCCCCTCCTCTCATCTTATCGAATCCAACAAACCAACCAAAACCAACCTTATCAATTTTGTGTAGTATGACATCCAAACCAATCTAACGGACAGGCTAAAACCGACGGGGATTGTTAGTCCCGTTTCTTTCTTGGGACATAATTAATGTACCACATCTCACAACAGAAAAATAAGTTGTATTCTTGACCACTGATAAGGTTGAAATTATTGTTTCCTTAAAAAAAGTACCAAAGTCAAAGTCAGACTATCAATTTGAGACAGAGAGTAAATAAATGTGGTTTTAAGGATGTTAAACCTGCTGTGGCAATGCAAAATTTGACGGGTCATTGGGTCCCGGCATTATATCTAAAGGCAAACTTGCAGCAATCTGCACACAAATATAATTAAAAAAGGAGAAGAAATCTTGATTCACGCTAATATCATTAACATAATGATGAAAGGACCTGAGTTAACATGATATCCATCTCTTTAATCGGCTCAAACAATCTTGATTGATCCTTTGAAGCCAAATTCTGAAATAAAGTAGAAGTAGCATCAGATGAAATTGGTTAATGTATGTGTTAATAGAAGATTATATGTTGGGTTTAATTCAAGACTTCCAAGGAAATTATAGGTCCTAAGATTTGAAAAATTAAAAAACTGACATGTAACTCACAACGGTCCAAGTTGATTGAAATAAAGATTTCCAAGTGATTCCTCAATAATATATTCCACAGCACAAGACCCCTTTATACCTTACAAGTTGAATTATTAGTCTTGTATTTTTATTACTCCAAAAAGTAAATTAAATACCGCTCTTAATCAAAACAATATTAACCACTACTATCAATGAACAAGTCAGTAAGAAACTTGGAGATAAATGCCACATTAGAAAACTTGAGTAAATATCACGTTACTCCCTCTGTCTCAAATTGATACTCTGACTTTCCTTTTTGGGATGTCCCAAACTAATAGTCCCGTTTCGTTTTCGGGACATAATCAATGGACAAATATCGCAATAGAAAATAAGTTGGATTCTTGACCATTTATTAGGTTGAATTTATTATTTCCTTAGAAAGTGCCAAAGTCAAAGTGGGCTATCAATTTAAGACCGAGGGAGTATTAATTATTATCAAGAACATAAAGCGAAAACAATTTTTCGTGCACCGAGTGCAAAAGCAAGCTTGTCCTATTAATTTATTTTTTCAAAACAAAATTCTTTAACCATTTAAGTAATATATTGTTTCATCTTGCCAGAAACCAAACAATTACCGAGTAAAAAAAATTAAATGGCTGAATCTTTGGCCAAAACCATGTCAGAGAAATACCAAAACTCAATAGAAAATATCTCTTGGAGTAGCTAGCGATGGTGATATGGTCCAACCCAGCAGATTTTTTTGACCTGATGCAATCCTAATGAGGCAGGTCTTTTTAAGACCGGGCAGGTATGGGTTCTAAAATAAAAAACCCACCACAAGTTCTAGTTTGGTTCAGGTTTACATAAATTTAACCCGGTTGGCCCCAAATAACCCGAATACAATATTTTCTTCTTTAAATACCCTTATAATATAAAATAATTACAATGGGTCGGGATGGTTCAAGGAGTGGATACGGGCTTATGCATACAGTAAACGGGGTGGCTCAGGTTTATAAAAACAAAACCTGCCCTGGTTACTGTCTGTGGTTATAGGGGGGTCGGGTTAAGGTTTGGCCAAACCCAAACGTTGCCATCCCTAGTGGTAGTTGCTCACAAGTCACAAACAAGACACTTGATGTGTTACCTGACCGTTAAGAAGTCCACAAGGAAGGTCGACAGAATTCCCAGCAATCACTACATGGACTATTTGAGCTGCAATACTTTGTTCCTGTTAAATTAAATAAAATACAAAGTTGAGAGAGAGAGAGAGAGAGCATTTTAAAAACAAAAGCAGAAGGAAAATGTTTTAACCATCTCATCTCCTAGATGTCCAGTTATGTGGTCAACAAGAAGCTGAAACTGCAGCGGATTAGAAGAGTTGCCAACGTTCAACCCAGATACAAAAACAACGTACTTGTCTTCACCTGTGCAATTAACATTAAGCTTGTAAAAAAGCAAAAAGAAAGAAAATATTGAACAGATTAACAAAAAGCCCAGAATCAAATACACAAATTAAGGGCGTGTCTTCAATCCATGAAATGATTTACATTTAAGGACCCGTTTGGTTCGGGATGAATAATCTTCAACTATGTGAAAGTGAAATGGTAAAAGATATTGTTCCGTCTTTGGCATTGAGTTTGGTCACTATTTTTGTTAGAATTGCATAACTGTAGTGTACGCGTTTATTCTTAATTTTGTACAAACAAAATATTTACCTGAAATAGGCAAAATGCTTTTCAAGGTTTCATGTTTACAGAGGTAAAAGACATGTCACAAAGAAAGATATAAGGATCTAGGGCCCTAGGGACATTGATGCTTGATGGGTTTACAAGGAAAAGAGTTTTAACTCCTCGGAATTGTTTTACACAAGAAAAACTTAGTGGGAACCAACAAAAAATAAGGGAGAGATAGTGTTTGGATTCAGGAATGCTAGGCTCAAGCAAGTTGTACTATGAAAATGAGTTCCTCGAAAAGTAATACAAATCAAACACCACAAAAAGATGAAAAATATATGATGAAGTCTTGCAAATTCTCAATAAAGAAGTATTCAAATGGCACCTGAATCATGTGGCAATTCCAACTGCGGTGGTAAGCCAGGTTCTAGGATATCTTCAACCAAAAAATCACCAGCACTAGTTTCTTTTCCATGCAAGGCAACCACATTCCCTACCGGACCAATCATATAGTGTCAGTATAAAACCATAACCACTTTGCGATTAAACCGTGTTCAAAATCAAATTACTAAAGTTTCAGTATTAGTTCTAGCACAAAATTAATGATAATGTTGGGGAAACATAAGTGGAGAAAACTAAAAGTAAAATTATCAAAAAAAAAAAAAAAAAAAGAGCAGCATAATTTGATAGGTCATATGCTAACTATACTTCTGGTTGGGATTTATACTTTAGGTAGTTGGGTTTCTTTAGCAAAAGATAATAGGTATTTTTCCACATGATCAAGATATTGAAGGCAATGTTTGTTTCATTGAAAAACTTAATGTAGTGGAAATTGTTTTCCTTGTAAAGAATTTCTTTTCATGCAAATGAAATGTTTTGTGCATGTTTAATTAGTAAAAATCAACTGCAATACTTTTTGGCGTGCAGCTGCAGTATCAAAATGTGGAAAACTGTATAAAAAAGTAAGCTGCAGTATTTTCATTTACAACACCAACCACGTACACTTTTACATTTTCCATGCAAATCAATTCCTCCTAAATTTGCTGTTCCACAAAAACTCTTAAATTCGCTAGAAATCTATATGTTACCAAGAAATGACTTTCGATTCAGCTTTTCTTCCTCAACAAACCAATAATTATATAATATTAGTATATTACACCTTTCAGATCTTTTATACGCTTCAAAGGAAGAACAAAAAATCAAGTCCAACGGCTAGGTTTTGATTCTTTTGAACTTTTTCACAGACGATATAAATATGAATTTTATTATTAACTAGAATTTTTATAAAACGGTTTTATGATAAGGACCTGTCACATATATAGAAGGTAAAAGCACATCGCTGCGTAGTTTAACTCTTCCACTTTCGTCTTCAAGAACCAAGAGGTCATCTGAATGCACAAAATTATGAGGTTGTACTATCGGGCCTGCAGATCTCTGTACAATTACGGAGAAGAGAGAAAAGAACAAATTAACAAAATAAGTATGGGGTCTAATTCATGCATATGAAAACAAAATGTATGGAACCTTAATCACTAATTAATCAATAATTTTAGGATGACACAGTTTGAGGACACAGTGATGTGTCACTCGTGTATTGGTTCACAGTGGAGCTTATACATAATCTAGTTGTAGTAAGCTCAATTATCTGAAGAAAGTATTGATGTCATGACTCTGTGTCCTGGAAAAGTGTCCTCGTCATGTCCTTTTAAAAGTACTGTTCATAAATTACCTCCTTAGAATATTCATCAAGAATGCAAGGTTTGAGCTTCATATGCTTGTAGAGGGTTCCAACAATAGCGCATTCCTTGCCTTCTTCAAGTCCCAAAACAGTACAGACTACAGTATCACAGAAATCAATGAGTTAAATTTAAAAGGGTCCATCACCATCGAGACCTTACTAAAAACACTATATTGTACTTTCAGAATTTGCAAATATTTTGGAATTGAATTGGAAAGGTACTTGATATCCCAAAAATTTTGGAAAGTTTCCAAAGAGGCCCATTCTGTTCTGTGCCATCCAGCTTGCATTCCTCTTACAAAGCTTAAAAAGGTTAAATGGGAGAGAGTGGATGCCAATTGCTGATCTAAACATCCACCCTTACAAAAGAATTACAAAAAATACTCAAAAATGAGGATGATAACCCTTAGAAAAGCTGAACAAATTACGAGTTTCAACTTCTTACACCCCCTCCCCTCACCTTTTTGCTAGGAATATTCGAATTATGACATACACAATCATTTAACCACCTAAACAATGATCCAAGAGCCACATGTTCAACTCATTTTATTTTATTTTTGATAAGAAACAAGATTTCATTAATAAATCAAAAAAGTACAAACTGAGAGGGGACAAGGAGTCAAGGAGTCCACCATCAAATCATATAACCCAAGAAAAAGAAAAATATAATGCCAAAATCCACAGCCAACAACACACCCATAGAACAGATTATACAATGGAACACTATTCAAAAATCAAAGCTCTCCAATTGTTGATGTCTTCCACTATTCAACTCATTTATGCTTGAATAATTGATGACAACCTAAATATGCATAATAGTTAGATCCAGGCTTAACCCCAAGTAGTTGAATGTGCGAGTATATTCACACAAGGCACATAGGTTTGAAACCACCCCCTCTCCCTCCTCAAACCTCCTGGATCTGTCCACCGCTTGGAACCATTAAAAAAAAAATCATACATAATAGTAATTTACAACAACCCCATATGTCCAAACCCAAAACAAGTTTCAATCACATATTTCTTTTTACTTGCGCATAGATTGGTTGAATCACAAAACCCAAAAAGTATTATTGTATTAGATATTATAACACCACATAACCTCTTGAAATGATCTTATCCATCCCAGGCTTCTAAATAAAAGTATGGCTAAACATTGATGGCTTAGAAACTCAAACTAATCAGACTCAAAATGGTGGTAATGAATGGCTCATAATCGAGAAGTTCCAATGCTAATGAAAAGTCAAGTACATGAAGCCTCAATACATAGTGCACCGAATCCACAAAGCCCTTGTATCATGAATAGCAAGTTCCCTCAAGGGGAAATTCCACTCAGAAGAAAAGAAGAAAAACTATTGAACCCCAAATCAAAACCAGAACAAACCTAAACCTGCAAAGAGAAAAACCATGATTTCAACTGAAACTTCACAAAATTGAAAATTGGATGAATCAAACAACCAAAACATAAAAGAAGGCCCAATTAACCAATTAATTAAAAAAAAATCCCCTCAACAGAATTGGATGCTAAAAGCCTAAAACCCTAAACCCTAGACAGTAGAAAACTATGTGAAATCCAAATCTTCACTTAAACTACCGTCAAACAATAAAATTAAAATTAACCCACAAGTATGTGAACCCATTACAATAGAACCCCCAAATTGCAGCTCAATGATACAGCCAATTGAACCCATATCAGAGTCTTGACAAATTTCACATAAAAAAGCTCACAAGACTATTCCGAATACAAAGACTGACCAAAACACAACACATCAAATTGAACATAAAGATCAAAAAAGAGTTCAAAATAAAACTTTCACGTTTAAAAAGGAAAAAGGGTTTACCAGGCAAGTGGGGTTTCCAATTAGGAAGAAGAGAGTAAATGAGAGTTCTCATCAAGTGAAGCCTTGCAAAGTATATCTGACTGTACTGTTGCCCCCTGTACATCTCCTTCCGGATCTCAAATCCCTCGTCCTGAAAATGGAAACAAAATAAACAATTACGTGTAAGATAAGGAATTTGGTGAATTTATGTAAATCAAGAGGGTGAAAAGGAAAGAGGGGAGTTGAAAATTGCAGGATGAAATTGAAGTGTGCGTGTGTGTATATGTATGTAGTATAGAAAACTACCATGGAGTGATAGAGGGATTGTTTTCTTTGGAGGTTCGCTTTGTCGACTTCCATGGCTTCTTCGATGGCGGGAAATTGTGGAGTTGTGAAAGAATATATATATTTCTAAACTCACTGAGAGCATCCGAAATGGCACATTAAAGTGTTTTGACTTGTGAAAGAGCATGGTTCCGCCCGAAATCGATTTGAGATGGTCAATATTCAATTAGAATAAAGGGTGTCGAATTGTGATTATGATACGATATAATTAAAATTATTTTATTTTAAAATATTATTAATATTTTACCTAAATTATATTGAGTTGTCGATATTTCGCTAATATTTTACTCTGTATTAAATAATTGAATAAAGTGATTACAGTTAAAAAAAAAAAAAAAAAAATTACTCCACTTTAGAGACTTGAAGTGTAAATTGGTATTTATTGAAAAAAAAAATTTTGATTTATTCCAAAATAATTTATTAATCTTTGTTTAATTAAATTAGCAACTATTAAACAAAATATTGATTTATTCAATTGTTCCAAAGTAATTTTTTAATCTTTGCTTAATTAAATTGGCTTAATCATAAAAAAGAGAAGATCATAAGAAGGAAGAAAAGAAAGAGAAAAAAAAAAGAAACGAAAAATAAGTAAGAAAAAAAATAAAGCAACCTCAAAGATCTACCGTTTTCTCAAGTGACAACGACGATGACGACAGAGGGGATGGTGATGATGATGCTAATAATGATGGTGGAGGTGGGCTAAGTAATGGTGCGAGATACTAATAGTGGTGGTAGAGGTAATACTTACAATCATAATACTGATAACTAACATGATTGTGAAACGTATCATGATGGATCTTCAAGTATCAGGGATTATCGGGGATTTGGGTACTATCATCACCATGGCCAACCAAATTTTCCTGATTATGGATCATCTAGTCATTCCCCTCATCCTTATCCCACAAGTGCCAATTCTCAACTTCCTTTATATCCTTATTTCTCATCATTGGAGTCATTGAGTAATGATGATAATTATAATATATATCATTATTATAGGCCTAATTGAACTTATATTTAAGATCTTTGTACTTTATAAGATTGTATTGTTATATATTTATTGAATTATAATGTAATATTTTATTAACAAATGCGACAGATGATGGTATTTTAATGTATGATATGTAATTTGTACTAGATAATGTTATTATGCTTATCTAATTGATCCGTCGTATTAATCTCATACTTTAGAATTTTTTCATATATTTTTTGTAATTTTTTAGGCCTTTTAAATAATAAATCGGATTATATCGCTGAAACCGATACCAATATTCGAGTGAAAATTTAGTGCTCAAGTTAGCCTCCGAAACTGCGACTTTGAACCATGTGTAGCATGGTTCAAATAACGGACCAATACCGATATAGTATGGTCGATATCGTGTCAGAATAGAAGCAGCACTGATATAATATATATAAATATTGAAAATATTTATATTTCATTAAATTGTTTATATTTCACAGAAATTGTACTGAGTTATTGATATTTTGTGATATTTTACCGAGTTGATTTAGTATTATTGAAAAAAAATGTTAATTTGTTTTAAAATAATTTGTTAATCTTTACTTAATTAAATTGGTAACTATTGAAAAAAAAATGATTTATTCCAAAGCAATTTGTTAATCTTTACTTAATTAAATTGTCTAACTATTGAACAAAAAATGTTGATTTGTTTCAAAGTAATTTGTTAGTATTGATCAATTAAATTAGCTTAATCTTTGTTGGCCTAATCTTTTAAATCATCTCGCCATTCATCTTATCTTTACCCCACATATGCTAATTCTCAACTTCCTTTATATTTTCATTTGTCATCATTGGTGTCCTAGAGTAATCATGTTGGGTATAATCTATATCGTTATTTTATACTTAATTGACTTATATTTGAGATATTTGTACTTCATAAGATTATATTGTTATCTATTTATTGAAATATGATTTTAAATTGTATTAATAAGTGAACAAATGTTAGTATTTCAAAATAAACTATGCAATCCATACAAAATAATTGTATTATGTTTATCTAATTGATCCATCTTATTAATCTCATACTTTAGAATTTTTCTATATATTTTTTTTGTAATTTTTTGGGCATTTTAAATAACAAATTGATGAGTATCGCTGAAACCGATACCAATACTAATATCCAAGTTGAAAATTGAGTGGTTAAGTCGGCCTTCGAAAGTGCGACTTTGAACCATGTGAAAGACCATCCGCAATGTGTATTATGGTATATGAAAAATGTGGAACTTTAAACTCGAAATCACCCTACTTTTATGTCGTAACGCCTCGTTTGGTTCATGGAAAGAAAAATAATTTATTTTTTTATGGAAGTGGGAAACTAAAGTCTATATCAAGTTTATTTTCTTGTGTTTTATAAAATATGGAAAGTATTTAGGTAGAGGTATTATTATTCAAAAATTTTATAATAAATGTTAGAAAATCACAAGGGAAAATCAATCCCTTAGGTTTTAAGATGAATGATTTTATCCCTTACTTTTTCCTCTATTAGAAAATTATTTCCAGAATTTGTGCTTACCAAACAAAAGAAAGGAAAGACTTTCCTTTCCTGAATTCTCAAATTCGCGAACCAAACGAGGCCTAAGGGTAAAAGTTTACTATTTTAAAAAATAAGTATAAAGTAAGAGGTAATTGAGTTTCTTAATTTTTAAGAGGCAAAATTAGGGTGTATTTGTTTTGTTGTATGAGTATAAATGTTGAAGCTGGAGATTCGTTCTGAAATTTGAAAAATCAATTTGTCTTATTTCTAATTGTCATATATGAATATGTGTTTCTTGTTTGAACATATCATTTATGAATGCTGAATAAATGTTATTTGAACAAATTTACCCTTATTTATTTTGTGAAAATGAATATATTTAAATAATGGGAAATAGGTATTTGATAACTTTAAAAATTAAGATTTCAGATTTAAATGATTTAAAGTTTTAAACTAACCAAACAAATTAAAAACTCTTAAATCTGAATGAACCAACCAAATAAATTTAAAAGATTAAAATAAACAATTTTTTAAAATTAAAGGGGTATATATTTACAATTTTTAAAAATAATTTTAAGGATGAACTAAAAAAATTCAAAAGGGCAATTACCTCCCTTTGCCTGGTTTTGCATCTGCCCCAACAAATAGGATAGATCAAATACAAGCCATTAGAGAAAACCTAATGGGTCGTCTATCTTGTTGTGAATATGACATGGCAAAGTGATTATTTTCACATTATAAATATGGTGTGGCTTTAAACTCGTTATATTATTTCTTTTATTATGTATATGAATTTTATGTATAAATGTTAGGGGTGCCAACAAATTTGGATCTCCCCACAAATTAAGTTTAAAGTAATTTCAATGAAACAATGACTATAAAATAATAAAGGAGACGATAATTTTTGTTGTAAAGTAGGTTTCTCCAATAGTTCTTATGCTATTCTAGCAATACGTCATCCTTTGTATGTATGTGTGTATATAGCTCAAAGGTAATTAGTAAGAAGAGTAATACAAGCTTCCAGCTTTCTCTCTTTATTGCCAACCACTTATAATTTAGGACCAAATCCCTTGCAATGAGCCATCCATTTTCTATTCATACGTATGAACTTAGGGTTACAATGCTTTATTATGATAAATAGTAAAAAGACTATAAATGACAAAACTTGGGCGTCGCTATAAGACTAAACTTTACATGTGTCCCAAAATAGTACAAATTGCATTTGTCTTGTGTTTGTTTGTGAAGAGGACCATGTTGGCATGATGATGCCTTCATAATCATATCAATATTTGATGATGTCACGTAGCTTTATTGGCTAGAATTATACTCAGCAATCAAAGAATACTCGACAATGAGCCATTTTTCCTTCTTTGGGAGTGGGCTTTATGCTCCTTATCTGACTTGGATAAGTCTGGCCTTCATGGCCCAACTAACTAAGCTAAACTGAATTATCCTCATTATTGTTGGGTCCCCCTCAAATGTGAAGATAAAAAAAGATAGACATTTTTGGAAAGTGTATGTGAATATAAAAATTATGCCAACTAGATATACACAACATTTAAAATAACTCAACATATACATATAGATGACTTTCATGGACAAGCCGTTAAATAATGTCTAAAAAGGTGATTAGATAAAAAGTGCAAATGCCTCGTGACATATGTGTGTAACAAACTCTCCATACAATTATAAGATGTCACATCATTATGCACATGACTTTTTGCATGCACATTTTAAATAAGTATATCATTTTTCCCAAAAAAAAATATGGAACATGATATAATAAACTTAAAGTTTAACCCGAATTATATTTGCATCCCTTAAGCCGTAATAGGTTGCAAGTTAAATCCTACAGTACCATAAGTGATATATATATTTCAAACATTGCCCATAACTTCATTAACATTTCGTTAAAAACACTTATCTGATAACAAATGTATGGATCCTAGTTCACAAAAAATAGCGCTTTCATTCCCTTGTTTTTCATCTTTTATTTAACCTTATTTATTACACATTTAGAGTCCCAATAATTACTGCACTTTGGTTAGAGATAAAAATAAAGAGAAAAAAAGTAATTGACAACAAATAGTGATGTCATTTTTGTAGAAAAGTTAGAATATTTGACAAGGTGCAATGAGATTCAAATATTGAAGCTACCAGATGTCATTGGAGACCCTCAATTTGTTGTTTATTTATTAATTTTGAAGAAATCTATGTTTATATGTTATTCTAGGTTTGTAACTTTTTGCCAAATATAAGAAGGAAAATTTATTGAACTATGATATATGGCTACAATGATGAGTTGTAATCAACTTTATAAAAGTATGATGTCTAGTATGTTGACAACTCAATATAAATGGGAGGATATGGGTAACATGATCTTTGGAAGTCGATTACAAATCATTATTATAGCCTTGACATAATCTATTTCTTAATGTAAACGTAATTCAATAAAAGAAATTAAAAAATAAAAATATCAAACCAATCATTTCCATTCTTGCTTTGAGTATATAAAATGGGAACACTTGAAAGTTTCTGTATAAAATGAAACGAATTCGAATCAAATATTATCACAACAACAAAATTTATTTGCATAAAATATTATTTCCTTTTTTGCATTGAAAATTTTGTGAGCCACTATTAATTAATAGTACAAGCTAAAAGTTTGTCGATCCATACATATTTATACACGAGAAGGCTAGACCCACCATAGCTGTACAACTTTCCATATTGGCAAAAGTTTCCGAATCGGCTTTTAGGTGTTTTATTGAGTGGGGAGACCCAACAAATACAAATGTGGTACCAATTCTCTGTGTTGGTACAAGTCTTTAAAGCAGTGCATATTCAATGTTTTCTTGAACAAGGGAGGCAATTGACAAGGTGAATCTGCGACAAAATTGATATCACCGAATTTTTTATATGGAAATGAGGTAAAAATTCTTGCATGACAATATTTCTTGCAAAAACTCAACGAATAATATTTTTATAAATAAGGGTCTAGATATTATTATCATTCTGAAGTAAGAGCTTGTTTATCAATTATATTTTAAAATAAGAACTTTGACCGAGTGCAAACTTAACTTTGCACAAAATTGTGTTAAGTGCAAACTTGACTTTGCAATAAAAAAAGTTTAATGCAAATTTGTTTTGTATAATGTATTTATATGTTTTAACAAATATATTATTATGTTTCATTAATAAAACTTTAAAACAACGTCAAATAAATACAAATACATAATAATATTTTATAAAATAAGGAGTGCAAACTTAATTTTGCCTAACTCCAAAAAAATTATTATGTGCATTTTATTAATAAATAGGTTTTGAATATGTAATTTGTTAAAATTATTCTAAAATACTGGAATGAAACACTTATTTATAATAATATACTAAAAAACAAGAAATGTAAACTTAATTTTGCACGATTCCATAAAAAAATAAAATTTAAAAATCTACTACAAAGTTAACTTTGCAATAATTTTTGAGTTTGGTCAAATATTGGCCTTTAATTTACAAAAATATTATTCCTTGGTTCTTTTGTAGAAAACCTTTTAATACAAGCCCTATTTTTCAATATCCCAAATTTTTATTCCTAAATTGTATCATATTGCTAATTTAATTTTAATTTTACTTTGATTTTGCTACGTTATATATGAGAATATTAGTTTTAATTTCATTAAAGGTAAAATATACCGTTTATTTTAATATAAAACACCATACATTAATTCTATATTAAAATGGAAATAAAATTATTAATTTGACACATTCCATAAAAATAAAATAAGTTTACCAATTCGAGATAGAAAGAATATTTTACCTTTTCTTTTGTTATCATTTTTTTATTAACTTGAATATAATAATAATAATAATAATAATAATAATAATAATAATAATAATAATAATAATAATAATAATAATAATAATAATAATAATAATAATAATAATAATAACAAAAATAATAAATGTATTAATATAATTTTAATGGATAAGCTCAATTAACCCACTCGAAACTTCGACGACCGGACCGGAGCATCACAGTGGTCGCTAGAGTTCTAGCGAGAATTTTCATATAATGCAAAATAAAATAAAAATTGCACTCAAATACATCTTTAAATCTTTAATTATATGCGGGAGTACAAAAATAGATTTGCAATAAAATCCAAATCTTAAGTTGTTTGCCAATTTAATACAAACACAAATTTACACTAAAATCTATATCTTTAGTTGTTTGTGCTTTAATGCAAACACAAATTTACTGTGCTCGTAAATTTAGTGTAAAAATATATTTGCAATATTTGCACTAAAATATATCTCAAGTTGCTTGTAGATTTTACTCATTAATAGATTTGCCTTACATGTGCTAGAGCATATAAAGTCTTGGCAATCTAAGGAGTGGTCGCCGAAATTCTGATAAGCGGTAACCGGTGATGATCAAATATATTTTTTTTAGACAAAAAACAAAAATGGAAGAAAGGTGTGTTAGGTAAATAAAAAATTAAGAGTGTTTGCCTTTTGAAATGAAAAATTAAAGCTCATTTCCATTTGATATAATTATGGAGATAACTTTTTTAAACCTATTGACTCTTATCAAAATCCTTTGTAATCGATAATTAATTGTGATTCAGTGTCATTTTACATTGAGATATTTATTGGATATAAAAAGGGTAATGATATTAGTACTATAAAATCTTCTTTAGTGACACTTTTTTGTCACTAAATATGATTTTAGAGTGCTAATATCATTAACCTATAAAATTTGACATTTAGATCTAGTGATCACTTGTTTGATGGAAGAAATTCTAGTAAGCATAAGTATGAAATATACCCTACATTCTATTTTAGGAGTATTTCTAAGTGAACATAAATATCTAATATAAAAAACTGAATGGTCATTTACTTTTTAGCCCCAATTTATTTACCCATATTTCTCCTTGGGTTTGCATTAATTTCCATTTGACACCTATTTGGATTTTTTTCGTCCGGTCAAACCATTAAAATACCTTTGACAACACAAAAATACCCTTATGGTTATATTTAAATAAAAACAAAGTTATTTTCATAAGGACATATCTCACGTGATCCACATCTAAATGATACAATCCATATGTGGTTGGAAAAATAATGCAACATAGATTATATGTATGGTAATAATATTCAAGAATAAGTACTTTATATGCCTCTAAATTGCTACTAAAGTTACGAGAAAAAATTCATAAACTTTTTCTAAAAATGTGATTTTTTCCCGCATCTTTAGCAGCAATTTAGAGATACATAAATTTCTTATTATTGCTTATTATTACCATACATATAATCTATGTTGCATTATCTTTACAACCATATATGAATCGCATCATTTTTCTTCATATCATATTTGTTGGTACTAAAAACTTTGAAGGGTATTTTAGACTACACAATCAAATGATCGAATCAAATGATTGATATAATAAATGCAACGAACCAAAAGAGTCAAGGATATATAGAGGATATTGGCCTCGTATGAAGATATGAGTTAGTCTTCCTCTGTGGAATAGAGATATGAGCTCGGTTTGCTTTATATTGATGATAAACAACCAACTATTACAAACTCACAAAAGTCTCTATAACTGTTCTATCATCACAAAATTACAATAAGAGTATGCTCAAGTTACATAAGTTATGGTTTCTCTATTTTAGGAGCTTTACTGAGTATTTAAAGTTTTCATTTCTCTATTGCTATTAAATGCTGGATTCTCTCTTGTTGAGTTAATTCTCTGGTTCTTAAGTTTGTCTGGTTGCCACTAAGTTGTTCCAGTTGTTGAGAGAAGTAAATGCTTCTTATATATATATATATGGCTGGGAGAAAATGTGTGGCCAGAACTCCCAGAGTATGCATGGGGCCATGCTTTGATAATCACCAACTTTGATATTACTTTTTCATGAATTCTGGCGCATTAAATGCAGTTGGTGTGCATTTAATAAAGGTGATGGGAGTTATACGTGCTCTGCGGGGTAGGTGGCAGTCGCTCGTACTTCTGTCAACCACTCTAGTAGAGTGGTTGGGTGAGAGGGAGTTTCATAGCTCGCCAAAAGAGCTCTAGAGACCGAGTTTCTCAATTCACTGTATGTAATTGACTTTCGAGCGGGTGCCTAATTCTTGAGGGGCTCTATTCTTCCTATAGTGACACAATATGACTCCTTCGAGCTCCTTCCGCTTGGGCAAGCCTGATTGCTGACGTGAACGGCCACGTGTCAGCTCGTGGTAGGTGAGAGTGAGACTAGGCCTGGCAATATTTGACACGACACGCTAACTCGACACGAACTCGACCCGGAGTTAGCGGGTTTGGGTCAAGCATAAACGGGTTCGGGTCAAGCATAAACGGGTTCGGGTCGATTTCGGGTCAGACACGCTTAACCTGCAAATTAAACGGGTCGTGTTCGGGTTAACCCGCTAACTCGAAATTGACCCGCACTCAACACGATTATTTTTTTTGCAGCTATATATATATTTTATTTTGCCATCTTGCTTAGATACTTATATTCTTATTTTAAGTATTGGTAGTATATGATAATTATTATGTTTTTGATGATGGATAAACTACTAATTTTTTATATTTTTGCTTCGGTGATGGAATTTATTTTGACTCTAGATTATTATTCTCATATTATTTTGATTAAATATTGAATTTTGGTATTGAGTGATACTTATTAAAAATTTAAAACTATTATACACATGAGACTTAATTGTCATTATAATCTTAAAAGGTTAATGCACGTCGTGTCGAGTTGCAGGTTTAACACAATTTATTTATTAAACGGGTTAGTCAGGTCATGTCGTGTAACCTGTAAAATAAACAGGTCGTGTTCGAGTTAATATAAATGACACGATTAGTTAAACGGGTCGTGTTCGGGTTGACACTAATACTGTAATACTTGTGTGTTGACACGACCCGAATACGACACGCGAACCCGAATTGTCAGCCCTAGGTGAGACAAATTGAATTAATAATTTACACCATCAATATTCATCTAATTTCACAATTTATTACAATTAATGAGTAATTATTAGACAAAAAATATATTTTTCATATCATATAAATATATCCATGCAGAAGAGCTTCACATGTCATTATGTGATTATGATTAAAACATGGTTTATGTTACATCCGATGAGTTAGTTAGAGCATTCTCAAGAGACTTTATAAGATTACTCTTCAAATTTGTATTTTGATGCTTTATGTGGCACAATGAAAAATCATTTTAAAGAGTACATTTTTTATAAACTCCAAGAGCTCTTCAATTCTTGATATTATAATTTATTAAAAGTAGGCAGAATTTTTAACATTTGAAGATTGAGTTTCTCTTTTTAAACTCATAGAGGGAAAATTCTTTTTTCAAAAGATAAAGAGCAATTAGAAAATTTACGAAGTTTATTTAGGGCTTGTTAGAGATGAGTTTTTCTCTTTTTAAACTCTCTATTTTTAAATTTGTAGATTGAGTTTTTCTCTTTTTAAAATCTAATGTGAATTTCAAATATTTTCACGTAAAATTTAAAGGGCGTACTAGATATGTTCTTAAAGTATCTTCAATGGTATAATCAAAATAAAAATTATAATCAATTTTAATAATGTTGGCTAAAAACACTATCCCAATGATATAATTAAATGTTAGCAACTTTTTAATCAATAGCCAATAATAAAATCTACTTTATTTATAATCAAAGTTAACAACTTTGTTCAATAGCCAAAATGAGGGGTTCGCTAATTTTATTGAATAAAAGAAAATCTTTTCAAATTTAAATCATCTTTTCCTCTTTTTTTTTTGAAACAAATTCAAATTGATTAATTTATGATTAATTAATATAGTGAACTCTACAAATTTAATTATTGAGAAAATAAAAAATAGTCATTAAAAATAATTACATTATTAATTTTAATAATTTATTAAATAAATAATTAAAAATTATTTTAATTATTTAATTTTAGTAATTCTATTAAAGATGTTACAGTAAAATTTTATCAGACAAAGTTTTAAGTTTTAACCGCATCGTCATCGCCTACCGCCTCCAATTCTATTAGTAATTCTATTAAAGATGTTACAGTAAAAGTTGAAACGTATACGTGTCTGCTAGTGTTGACAATAAAAGGGGTGTGGGGCCCACAATCAGTTTTCACATACCGCCTCCAACCTGTGCACAGATTATCTCCCTTCCCTTCCCTTCCCTTCCCTTCAATCCTCAAACATCATACATAAAAACCAGAAATTTAGGGCTTCTTTTTTTCAATCAATTTGAAAATCTCCTTGATTTTCTTCGTGCATCAATGGCTTGTTCTTTTCAAGGATTGTCTCCAACATTTTCCGGATTACGTTCGTATTCTTCGTCTTCTGCAACTACTTCATTGGTTTCTCTCTCTATTTTCCCCGTGAATGGTCGGAAAATCTCAAATGCCGAGAAAATAGGTCGGAAAACGAGAAATTCTAGGGTTATCAAAGTAATGGTTCAGCAGTTCGTTCAAGGTGCTTCCGCCACTTACGCTAAAGAAATGGAGAGACTCTCTGCTAAGGAATCCTTACTTCTCGCTGTAAGTTCAATTTCTTAATTCTTATTCTATCATTGGACTTGTAAGAACAAAATTTAAATCTGTAATGGGAACTTATAATTTGAACAGAGTATAGAACAACTCATACTAGCTAATGAAACAGTATTGATTTAAAAAAGCTGCAAGTTCAGTTTCCTACTGTATCATTTGACTTTTTAGAACAAAATTCAAATCTGTAATGCGAAATTACTATTTGAACAAAATTTACAATCTATTAGTGGAAAGAGCGAGGGACGTAAGATGAATAGAGGGGTCTGAAACAGAGAGGGAGAAGGTGAATCTGTCACATTTACAATTTGCCCATGACACCATCTTTTTTCCCTCAAATGACGAGAGTAAGCTTAACAATTTAATTGATATTCTAGACATCTTTGGGTTAGCATCGGGTCTTAATATCAACATGTCAAAGAGCAGAGTAGTGGGGGGTTAATGTGAGTGAGGAAGACATGATGTCTTTGGCTAGTGTAGTGGGATGTGAGGTAGGATCAAGGCCATTGTCCTACTTGGGCATACTGTTGAGTGACAATCTGAGTCGAGTAGGATTTTGGGATCCGGTCATTGAAAATGTTTCAAAAAGATCGGATGGATGGATGAAAAGATGTCTTTCTAGAGGAGGTAGATTGACATTAATTCAATCGGTCTTAGAAAGTATGCCCGTATATTATCTTTCTCTTTTCAAAATTCCCGTTTCGGTGGCAAATGAGATTGAAATATTGTTGAGGATTTTTTTTTGGGGAGGGGTATGAGGAGGATAAAAGTGATCGCTTAGTTAACTGGAACATTGTGTCGAAAAGCAAAATTAAGGGGGGTTTGGGGATTAGTAATCTCTTAAGGAAAAATGAGGATCTTTTGGGAAAGTGGCTTTGGAGATTCCCCTTAGAGCAAGATTCTTTTTTGGTGCTTGTTATAGGTTGTAAATAGTATAAGAGGAAAGTAGATAATTATAGGATCCTAATTAGTAGGATTATTTTCATATATAAGTATGAGTCTTTGTGTATATATATGTGTAATCTTTTCTTCTAATGATATAAGACAACATAATATTTTTCCCATCATAGATTACATGGTATCAGAGGGAAGTTAGGGTTTTTAAGTCGCCATTACCAGTTTGGGGTTCTAGGGCTTCTAGGGGTTCTAAGATGCAATTTCAGTTCACTACCTTTGAGGCTCAGTTTGTTGACACCTCTGGCACTGGAGGAACCACCACCTGCCGATCTGCCTTTGTCCAGAGTCCGGTGGTCTGAAACCCAGCACGTGGGCCTCACACGCCGCTACAAGTTCTGCTTCCGTCACCATGCGCCGGCGCGTGTACCACCAAAAAGTCTCCGTTCAAATTTTGTTCGCTGTGTCTCGACTCCCACAACACAGTTCTGTGATTTGTTTGGGCTGTTTCTCACTCGTTGGTTATCTATTGTGATTTTTGCTACAGTTTAGCGCACCAAACCAGCGCACTGTTTTCTGTTCTTCGTGGCTGAGGTTTGGGCTTTGTTTTTGGTTTCTTGTGGCTGAGTTTTGTGATATGTTTTTCTGGTTTGTTGTGGCTGAGGTCTATCTGTGATTTGCGTGGTGTGATTCCTATTTTTTTCCGGCGTGTGCAACACATTTGGGTACTGTTTTCGCTCCTCGTTTACTGCAGTTCACTAGTATACTATTGTTCACTGCCTTGTTTGGTTTATACGCTGTTTTGTGCGCTGTCTTGTGCGCTGTCTTGTGATCTGCTTTGTTTGTATTAATTTTGGGCATGCTATAAAATTAATCAAGTATATTGGATAAGCAAGCGGAAGTTGTTACGGATGTGGTTTCCGTAATGTCAAAGATTACTGAACATAAACTCAATGGCTCTAACTATCTTGATTGGAGTAAAACAGTTCGAATTTACTTACGAAGTATTGACAAAGATGATCATATGACTAATGATCCACCCTCAGATGATTCTAAGCAAACATGGTTAAGGGAAGATGCTCAATTATTCTTGCATATCCTAAATTCTATTGAAAGTGACGTCATTAGTTTGATTAATCACTGTGAATTGGTTAAGGAATTAATGGATTGTCTATATTCTGGGAAAGGGAATATTAATCACATTTATGACGTGTACAAAGCGTTTTACCATGCAGAAAAATAGGACATGTCTATTATGCGTTACTTTATGGATTTTAAGAAAACTTATGAAGAACTTAATATGTTATTGCCGTACAGTCCTGATATAAAAGTTTAGCAAAGTCAGCGGGAACAGATGGCTATCATGAGCTTTCTAACTGGTCTTCCGTCTGAATTTGAAACTGCAAAGAACCAGATTTTTTCTAGTCCAGAGATCTCCTCTTTGAAGGATGTGTATACTAGAGTTCTTCGTACAGAGGGGAATCCACCTGTTCAAATTCCATATGTTCCATTCAATAGTGCTTTGGTTAGTAGAAATACTAAATATGAACTTGGGCAATCATAGTATCGGGGAGGCAACCAAGGAGGGGGATCGAACAACAATTTTGATACTCGTGCACATGATTCAGGAGGTAATGTGACTTGAGGACAAGGCTCCATCGGGATTGTATGTCATTACTGCCTACTCCAGGGCATCTGAAGCGGGATTGTAGGAAGTTTCGGTACAAGACTTAGAAAGCTTATTAGGCCCATATTGCATCTACTAATGATACGGCTGAAAAATTAGTTATGATTCCTGCGGACGAATTTGCCAAGTTCTCTAAATACCAAGAATCTCTAAGGTTCACATCCACTTCGGTCACCTTTGTCACTGCTATTACCAATTCAGGTAAACCAAATACATGCTTTGTTTCCTCATCATCTAAATGGGTCATTGATTCTAGAGCCATAGATAATATGATAAGTAATACTAGCATCTTTTTTACTTTTCAGTCACATACATTCTCTTCCAGTGTCACTTTAGCAGATGGTTCACCATCTTCCGTTCTAGGGTCTGGAACAATCACACCAACCCCTTTGCTTCCCCTATCATATGTCCTACATTTACCTCAATTGCCCTTTAATCTAATTTCTGTAAGTCATCTTACTCGTACACTTAATTGTTGCATCTTATTATTTCCTAATTATTGCTTGTTTCAAGATTTTATGACGAAGAAGATTATTGGTAAAGGACATGAATCGGGAGGCCTTTATATCCTTGACACATAGCTATCCAAATCCGTTGCATGTACGGGTGTCACATCTGCTTTCCAGGCTCATTGTAGGCTAGGTCACCCTTCTCTTCCTCTGCTCAAAGAGTTGTGTCCACAGTTTAGTAATGTGTCTTCATTAGATTGTGAATCGTGTTAGTTTGCCAAACATCACCGTAGTAGTCTTAGTCCAAGAGTCAATAAAAGAGCAAGTGCTCCATTTGAAATAGTTCATTCTGATGTTTGGGTTCCATGTCCTGTTATGTCTATAACTGGGTTTAAGTATTTTGTTACTTTTGTTGATGATTATTCTTGTACAATTTGGTTATATTTAATGAAAAGTCGTTTTGAATTGTTTTATCATTTTTGTGCGTTTTGTGCTGAAATTAAAACTCAGTTTGATACTTCTGTCCATACATTACGCAGTGATAATGCCAAAGAATATTTATCTTCATCTTTTCAAACTTACATGATTCAAAATGGTATTCTTCAGTAAACTTCTTGTGTTGATAGTCCATTTTAAAATAGAGTGGTAGAACGGAAGAACATACATCTTCTTGAAACTGCAAGAGCCTTATTATTTCAAATGAATGTTCCTAAACCATTCTAGGCTGATGCAGTTTCCACAGCATGCTTTCTTATTAATCGAATGCCCTCATCTGTTCTTTATGGTGCAAGTCCTTACAGTGTTCTCTTTCTTAATAAATCATTGTTTCCTATTGAACCCAAAATATTTGGGAGTACTTGCTTTGTTCGGGATGTTCGTCCACAAGTTACTAAGTTAGATCCGAAGTCTTTAAAGTGTGTTTTTCTTGGGTATTCTTGTTTTCAGAAAAGATACAGATGCTACTGTCCTAGTCTCAATAAGTACGTTGTTTCAGTTGATGTTACTTTCATGGAAGAAATACCGTATTTTTCGTCCCCTACTTCCGAAAGTCAAGGGGAGGATGATGATGATATGTTAGTTTATACTATCACATCCCCTGAACCCTTTACTGAATAAGCGCCAGTTAAACCTCCCATTCATCAAGTCTACTCCAGATGGCGGCACCCTCCTGATCCATGTCCTCCACCAGCTTCTTCTTCATCAGATTCAGTGACAAGCGATGATTTTCCTATTGCTTTACGCAAAGGTAAACATCAATGTACTTATCCTGTTTCTTCCTATGTCTTTTATGATCACTTGTCACCTTCGTCTTATTCATTCATTGCTTCTCTTGATTCTATATCTGTTCTTAAAACTGTTCACGAGGCCATATCACATCCTGGATGGCGTAATGCAATGATAAAGGAAATGGATGCTTTAGATAAGAATGGTACATGGGACTTGGTCACTTTACTTGCAGGGAAACATGCTATCAGATGCAAATGGGTGTTTACCGTCAAGGTCAATCCTATGGCATAGATTATTCTGATACTTTTTGTCCTGTTGCTAAATTAACATCTGTCAGGTTATTTATATCTTTGGCAGTTACATCAATGGCCTTTGCATCAGTTAAATATAAAAAAATGCTTTCCTTCATGGTGATCTTCAGGAAGAGGTCTATATGGAGCAACTACCTGAGTTTGTTGCTCAGGGGGAGTATGAGAAAGTCTGTTATCTTCGAAAATCTTTGTATGGCTTGAAACAGAGTCCTCGTGCTTGGTTTGGAAAATTTAGCCAGGTTGGCAAAAAGTAGGTCTGGCCATTCTGTGTTTTACAAACAGTATGAAGCAGGCGTCATTTTGTTAGTTGTGTACATAGATGATGTTGTCATTATTGGGAGTGATACCACGCAATGTTTTAAAAAACGAGCGACTTGTACGAGTCAACTCGAGAGTCGAGGCGAGGCGGGAGATGGGCGTACCGAGTCGTACGAGTTAGGAGAAAAAATAGATACTTTCGAATCTTGATGCTGAGGCGTACGAGTCAGCAACAAGGGTCTTTTTACCAATTTTTTTTTAACTTTATAATTATTAGTGGTAAAAAGCCCTAGACGACATAACTTTCAACCTTCACAGCCTCACTACGCAGCTGAGCTCTCACTCCCTGTGTGTTTTGGCCTCCGATTGTCTCTCTCCTCCGATCATCTCTCTCTCCAATCTCCACTCCATCCCTCTTTGTAGGTGTTTGACGATGAATCATGGCATGACTTTGATGTTTTTATTCTAGTTTTTGTTGAACTATTAGTATTATTAATTATTATTGTTGAACTTTGTGTTAGTTTATTATTTTATAATTTTTTATATTTTTTCTTTCCAAAAATGTTGAGGCTTACGCCTCGCCTCATCCTAGCAAAATGCCTTGAATACGAGTCACGAATTTTAAAACATTGATACCACGGGAATCTCATCTCCTAAGTCCTTCTTTTATACTCAGTTTCATACAAAGGACTTAGGGACGCTAAAATACTTTTTGGGCGTCAAAGTTATAAGGAGTAAAAAAGGTATCTTTCTATCTCAAATGAAATATGTTCTTGATTTATTAGCTGAGATAGGAAAGTTGGGGGCAAAGCCGTGTAGTACTTCGATGATTCCTAATGTACAATTGATAAAGGATGCTGAACTATTCAAGGATCCTGAGAAATATAGAAGATTAGTGATAAAGTTGAACTATTTTACAGTGACTCGTCCGGATATTGCGTATTTTGTTAGTCCGGTGAGCTAATTTATGTCGTCCCCAACAGTTCATCATTGGGGAGCATTAGAACAAATTTTGTGTTACCTTAAAGGAGCACCTAGATGTGGTATCTTGTAAGCAAATCATGGACACACTCGTATTGAATGTTTTTCAAATGCAGATTGGACAGGTTCCAAGGTGGATAGAAGATCCACATTAGGATATTGTGTCTTTGTTGGAGGAAATTTGGTCTTGTGGAAAAGTAAGAAGTATAACGTTTTGCATGATCCAGTGAGAATCAAAATATAGAGCTATGGCTCAGTCTGTGTGTGAAATAATGTGGATATGTCAGCTCTTAACTGAAGTAGGGATTAAGACTTCAGGTCCCGCAAAATTGTGGTGTGATAACCAAGCTGCCTTACATATTACGTCTAATCCCGTGTTCCATGAACAAACGAAACATATTGAAATTGATTGCCATTTTGTCCGTGAGAAGATACAACAAAGTTTAATTTCCACGGGATATGTGAAGACTGGAGGACAATTGGGTGATCTTTTCACAAAAGCCTTAAACGGGATCCGGGTTGATTATCTTTGTAACAAGCTTGGCATGATCAATATTTATGCTCCAGCTTAAGGGGGAGTGTTATAGGTTGTAAATAGTATAAGAGGAAAGTAGATAATTATATGATCCTAATTAGTAGGATTATTTCCATATATAACTAGGAGTCTTTGTGTATATGTATGTGTAATCTTCTTCTAATGATATAATACTAACATAATATTTTTCCCATCATAGATTACAGTGCTTAATAATAAAAAAGCAAATATGGCATTCATAATAACGAATGGGATTCTAATGTGGTGGCTAGAGGATCTCATCGCAATCCATGGAAGGCCATCTCTAATGGCCTTGATACATTCATATCTTTTACTCGGCCTTGGGTAGGGATAGGGGATAAAACTCAGTTATGGGAAGACAAATGGGTTGGGTCCACACCACTAGCTTATCTTTTCTTGTGAGGAAGTGAATGAAATTGGGGGCTACGGTTTTGATGAGGGAAGAAACAGCAATGGGTAATTCAAAATTAATTCCAAAGTCACACGACGCCGTTTAAAAGAAAATAAAGGAGATCGGATAAATAGGAGCGACATCGTTTAACAATAAGGGATTAGTTACGAAATGAATTTATGTTAATTCTTTTTATCTTTTATTTTTAATTTAGAAATTTCCTATTGGCTTATCCATTAGGTTGTTAGAATATTCTGTATAAAGGAGAGAGGGAGTGCGGTGTATTGGCACGTTGATGATTAATGAAATTCTCTTCTTTTTCTCTTTCTAAATTCTCTCTATATTCTTTTATCTTTCTTATCTTCCTCTCTAAGCTTTTTCACCCTAATTCTCAGATCTCACCATTAATTCTCTTTAACCCTTAATATTCACTACCATAGTAATCTTAATAATTAGTATCAGAGCAGTGATACTCTGACCAAGCTTCACTGCTAAATTGATGGCTGGAGGAGTGAACCAACTTAAAGAGCAAATGGAGGTGAATTAAGCAGTTGTTGAAGCCTCTATTCAGCAAATAGAGAATAAAAGGAGCGGTTGGAGAATAGGCAGAATGAATTGGATGCTAAATTCGATTCAATGCAGTCACCGATGAATGCATTGCAGGCTAATTTCAACTTACAGTTCGGGTGGTTAGGGAAGAAGCTAGATCCAGAGGGTGATTTGTCATCCACTCCTCCATTGCCAACAGATCCACACCACAAAGGTATACTTGGAACTCTGGCTAGTCAGGCAAAAGGAGCAGAGAGCACGCTCCCTAAATCTGTTGAGATTGGAGGGTCAAGTTTGCCCATGATTCACAATAATCATGCAAGCAACTTCAAATCCCCAAGGTATGAGTTCCCTATCTTTGATGGTGATGATGATGTAGTAGATTGGCTCATAGTTGTCAAAAGCTCAAGGCGCACCAAGGCGCCAAGGTCCCTGGAGCCTAGGCGCAAGGCGCAAGGCGCAGGCGCGCGCCTTTTCGAAGTAAGGCGCACCCTTATACAAAAACTTAAAATATATTATTCTACTCATAATTTGTACCACCTACTCTAATGTCATACAATCTAGAGGTAAATAAGTCATCAAATTAAAATCTAAATAAGAAACAAGTCCTCATGGATCAAAGTCATTAACTTAATAACACAATATAATAACAAGTCATCAAGTCTCATAATAATTCTAGGCATAATAAAATAAAGTAAGTCATAGCATAATATAATTAAGTCATAAATCATCATCATCTAAATGATCTCTTCATCCTCATCATTTTGGTTGGAGACCACAACATAAGGCTCATCAACATAATCTTGAAAGTCATCTTCAATTGGATTTGAATCATCATCTTCATCCATGAGATGATTGACATGTGAGCTTGATTCGAGATTGACACCATGTGAAGTTGAACTAATTGATCTTCTTGAAGCACCTCCTCGAGCTCCTCCTCTTTGAGTTGACTTTGACCTTGAATTGTAAGCTGGCTCTCCCGCTCCCGCAGCACGAGCAACTTCTCGCCACGTGAGATCTTCATCACTAAAAACATATTCATTCTCTGCATCATTCTCTTCATTCACCATTCCAAGCAACCACTCATTACTATCATCAATGTCATCTAAAATAATGGGATCAATGGTGTCCCTCAACTTATATCTACGCCTCAATGCCCGATTATACTTAACAAACACCAAATCATTCAAACGTTGTTGAGATAGCCTATTTCTCTTTTTGCTATGAAGCTGCATTTACATATAAATAAGTATAAATAACAAATTATACTAAAAAAATAAATAATAGTAATAATAATAAATATTAATCTACTTACATGCTCGAAAACACTCCAATTCCTCTCACAACCAGATGCACTACAAGTAAGGCTAAGAACCTTGATAGCAAATTTTTGCAAGTTCGGCGTTGAACCTCCATAAGAAGACCACCACTCGACTACAAATAATAAATTAATAAATAATAAAAACTTGGCTAAAATAAGAAAATTAATATAAAATAAAAAATAAAAATAATACCTGGCCCCCTAGTTGATCTTTGTCTAATTGCCATAGGCAACCCAAAGAGACCGTCAGCTTCCTTATACTTGACCAATTCATCGGAAAGTATATCTTGTAATTTAGGACATGGGACCAACTTTTGAATGCATTTATACAACCCATCTAACACTTCATCATCATTCATTATTCTATCAGAGTTTGGATAAAAATATTCCGGGTTAAGGTAATACCCGGCTGCATGCAAAGGCCGATGAAGTTGCACATTCCATCTTTCATCAATAATTTTGAACACTTCTTTGTACCTAAGTTCTTGATTATCAAATGATTTGGCAATAGCTTCTTTGGCTCTATCCATAGCCTCATAAATGTATCCCATAGGTGGCTTTTTTTCACCATCAACCAAACGAAGCACCCGCACTAAAGGACCTGACACTTTGAGCCCGAAAACGACATTGTTCCAAAAAGATGGCATTAAAATAATTTCTAGCGCTCGTTTGCCTTGAGGCTCCTTTGACCATTTGCTATTTGTCCAATCTTCTGATGTAAACATTCTTTTCAAATTATTCTTCTGTTCATGTATCCTCGACAAAGTGATGAAGGCTGTCGCAAATCGAGTTTTTGCCGGCCGAAGCAATTCCTTTTTGTTGGTAAACTTTCTCATCATGTCCACCACACCCGAACGGCAATAAATATAACCGGTCAAAAATATTGCCCTTTGGAAGGTCTTTTTCATGTTGTTTAACTTGAATATATCTTCCAACATCAAATCCAAACAATGGGCGGCACATGGACTCCAATACAAGTGCGGGTATTTCGCCTCCAATAATCTCCCTATTCAAAAACATTTATTAGAAAATACTTATTAGATATTTAATTAAAAACAAACTCTTTTACAAATTCAAAAGTATCTTACCGGCCAATACATTAGAAGATGCACTATCCGTGACAATCTGCACCACCTTAGATGGCCCAATCTTTTCCACAAAATTTCTAAGTAACTCGAACATCTTCTCTCCGGTTTTTGAATAAGAAGAAGCATCCACAGATTCAATAAACATACTTCCTTTTGGAGAATTCACCAAAAAGTTTATCAATGTTCTTTCCCTCTTATCTTTCCACCCGTCCGCCATAATGGAACACCCGTTTTTTTCCCATGCTTGTTCATGATCTTTCATTGCCTCTCGGGTAGTGTCCACCTCTTTTTTGAGTAAAGGAACTCTCAACTCATGATAACTAGGAGGCTTCATGCCTGGGCCATACTGTCCAATTGCTTCGATCATTGCACCAAAGCTTTCATACTTTGCTGCATTAAAAGGGATCCCCGCATCATAGAACCACCTTGCTACCTGCGTGCAAGCTCGATCCCTTAGCTCCTTTTTTGCAGCAGTATTGATGTCTAATCTCATTTGCTGGCCTTTCCTTTTTTGCACCACCGCCTCAGGATCGGGTGTAAAATAACAATCCATCGGTCCCTTTTGTTTTGGACCTTTCGACGTATTACTCCCTCGATGCGAACTTCCCGTTTGTTGCCGTTTGCTAGAAACTTCCATAATTTCATCCTCCTCGTCCTCATCATTCCCAACGCCAATATCATCATAATCTGGAATCATGTTCATATTATCCTTTTGTTGCTTCCGTTGATCAAATCGTTCTCTAATTTCTTTTCTAACATCATCGGGACATTTTGGGCAAATTTTGGCGTTCCTAAAACCACCAATAAGATGTTGTTTTGCCCGATATATGCCACCCGTCAAAATTTTTCCACAAAAAGTACAAATAGTCGTATTTTTATCTTCGGGATTCTTTGTAGTGAAATATGCCCATGCCGGATCTTTTCTCGTATCACTAGTCATTGAACTTTATCTAATGACAAAAAGAGAATATAACTTAGATTAAGAATGTAGTGTTATTAAACACTCACTGCCAAGCAATACAATAGCCCCTAACATTTTATTAAAAAATAACCCTTAACATTATATCATTTATAATGCATTTATAATTCTGAAAAAAATTATATATATCATTTATAATTTAATAATTCTGTAATGTATATATATTATTTATAATTTAATAATTCTGAAAAAAAATATAATTCTGGAATATATATATATTATTTATATTTAATAATTCTGAAAAAAATATAATTCTGGAAAATATATATATTATTTATAATTTAATAATTCTATTCTAGAATATATATGGATATATATTATTTATAATTTAATAATTCTATTCTAGAATATATATGGATATATATTATTTATAATTTAATAATTCTGAAAAAAATATAATTCTGGAAAATATATTATATATATTATTTATAATTTAATAATTCTGAAAAAAATATAATTCTGGAAAATATATTATATATATATTATTTATAATTTAATAATTCTGAAAAAATTAATAATTCTAGAATATATATATATTATTTATAATTTAATAATTCTAGAAAATATATATATATAATAAATTATCTATATCACTTATGACTTATCTATAAAAAAGGGGCATATTTATACCACGTGAGAAGTGAGAGCAGAAATCCTCACGGTGAGGGTTTAGAAAAGGGGCAATATAACGACAGAAGTCCCAGAAGAACGAAGCAGCGAAGAAGAACGAAGAACAGAAAAAAGAAATAGCAACGAAGAAGAACGACGAGAAGGAAGAAGAAGAAGAAGATACCTGTTGAAGATCGGCGTGATTCGTGAAATGATCGACGAGGTGAACGACGAACGATCGACGAGGTGAACGACGAACGAGCAAGAGAAGTTTGAGACGGCGTGAAACTAAGGTGAGTAGTAGGGATTTAGGGTTTTTACGTATAAACGAAACGTCGACCTTCAAACGAAACGGTCCCGTTTAGATAAAAAAAAAAAAAAAAGCCAAAACATTAAAAAGAAAAAAAAAACGTCGACCTTCAAAAATCCACGCCTTGATGCGCCTGGAGCCTTGAGCCTAGGCGCAAAAAGCCCTCGCCTTTTCGAATGGGATGCGCCTAGTAGGAAGCGACTCCCCACTACTGCGCCTGGAGGCGCCTGGAGCCTAGGCGCGCGCCTAGGCGCGCTTTTGACAACTATTCATTGGCTACAACAATGCGATTGTTTTTTCTTCATTGATGAAACTACAATAGAACAGAGAGTACATTCTATGACCTTGAGCTATAAAATGATTTTTCACCACTTTTAAGCAACGTGTAGGTGGTGTGAGTTGGGAGATTTTTAAGAAAGAAGCCACAAAAAGGTTTGCTGAACAGGGGTATAGAAATCCAATAGCTGAACTGCATGATCTTAAACAAGGGGGTAGTGTAGAGGATTATCAGAGTTAATTCGAGAAATTAAAGGCCCAAGTGTTATAGGTGGAGCCAAACCTCACCGAGACTTATTTCATAGCTGGTTTTATTGGAGGATTGCAAGGCGAATTAAAGAATTTTGTACATATGATAAAACCTCCTACATTGGAGCATGCTATGACCTTAGCCAGGTTACAAGCAGGTGGATTCAATACATTATTAACCAAGGCCAAAGCTCTTATCACCAATAAAAACATTTCTCATGCATCCCATTTTACCACACTTACCTATAAAAGCTTTACCATCAATTCCACCAATACTCCCAATTACCCGAGGCCAAAACAACCCCCAAAAATTCACCATTAACCATTAGCAAACCTCAATGTTTTAAAAGGCGCGAGGCGGGTTTGAGGCGTTTAGCCCGGGCGAGGCGAGGCGTAGGCCTCAAGGCGCATTGAGGCGTAAGCCTCACTTTTTTAAAAAAAAAAATTCCTAAAAAATTACAAAACTATCATAATATTGATAATCTATACTAAAAGTGCAAATAATATCACAAATACAATAACAATCTCAAATCATCACACCAAAATAACAAATAACAATGTCACCACATAATTAAAGTCATACATAACCATAAAGTCATCAAAAAACAAATAGTTAAACACTTAAAGTCTTAAACTAGTGTATCACCATGCACCATAAAGTCATTAAATAAGGACACTAGTATTATTATTATGCTAATTTATCAAAGCCATAAAGGATCATCTGTATCTAGTGGCTTGAAGTAGGGATCATATTTGTATGACTTTCCGTCCATCCCTTCGGTCATTTCAACACAATATTTCCATGCCGGATCCTTTCTACTACTCATCGGAATAATTCACTACGATAAAATTTAATCATAAATAAAAATCAAACAATACTCATATATATTAAATTATTAATATTTATCACATAAAAATATAAGGCAAATAATAATAGAACAATTCTATGGGGGCAGTGAGGTGAAAATTTCGTGGGGCAGTGAGTGTTCATCAAATCGTGGGGCAGTGAAAATTCCGTGGGGCAGTGAGGTGAAAATTCTGTCTAGTGTTTCCAGAAAATACATGCTGTCCACAACTCTTTTTGATGATCATGGTATTGAATACATGTACATATATGTATATATATAACTATTATATATATAGAAGAGGAAGAAGAAGAAGTAGTAGTAGAAGAAGAAGAAGAAGAAGAAGTAGAAGTATATAGAGAATAAATGTGAAAAGAACTTACAAAGAGTGAAGAAGAATGAAGTATTTCAGATTTTAGGGTTTGGGATGATGGTGTATACGATGCTGAACTCTCTCCCTCTCGTCGATCGTTTGAGGCACAGCTCTGCTTCTGTCGATCGTTTTTGCAAACCGTTTTGGGGCTAGGGTTTAATTGTAAGTATATTAAAAAAAAAAAAAAATAGTGCAAAACTACGTAGTTTCGATTAGTTGCGCCTCAAACGCCTTGAGGCCTACGCCTCAATGACGCCTCACAGTGAAGAGGCGTAAGCCTCAAAAATTGTCAAATAATCACGCCTCAGGGGCGTTTTTCCTTCGCCTCGCCTCGAGGCGCACGCCTCAGACGCCTCTTGAAACACTGGCAAACCTACAACCACTGCAGTGCTTCACATTAGAAAGATATCTTCAGCTGAGATGCAAGCTTGGAGGGATAAGGGACTATGCTATTATTGTGATGAATTATACTCAATTGGCCACAAATGCAAGAAGTTTCAAGTGTATATGATCAGTGGGGATGGGGAAACTGAAGTGGAAGAGAGTTTACAAGGGAAAGAATTCATAGGGGGAGAAAAGAGCAGTGAAGAGCAACCATCACAAGTTGAACCAAGCATTTCCATGCATGCCATTTCTGTGCATGCCATTTCTGGGGGTAATCCTTACCAAACCTTGATTCTGCAGGGCCAAAGTAAAAAGGTTCCACTAAGCATCCTGATGGATTTTGGTAGCACACACACAATTTTTTAGACCCTCACACAGCTAAACAAACAGGGTGCAAACTTACTACCACTAGCAGTCTCTCAGTCACTGTAGCAGATGGCAGCAAAACTAGTAGTATTCAAGGCCAACATTTCACCACCAACATGAGAGCACTGCATTTGGGAGGCTGCAATATGATATTAGGGAATGAATGGCTGAGGAAAGTGGGGCCAGTCACCCTAGATCTCAACAATGTAACACTTGGCATTGACAAAGATGGCCAAAAAGTTACATTGCAGGGAAAGAGCAAGAAGGGAATGGGATACAGGTGGTTCATAGGGCCTCTTTATACAGTTTGTGTGCTACTAAGCAATGTCAATTCATATGTCATCTCAACTTTGTAGCAACCGAAAACCCTGCTCCGACAAATGTTCCACATTGTATCACTCAGTTATTGTAAACATATAAAGCTATCTTTGAGGAACCAAAGGGGTTGCCCTCACCTAGGCCACAAGACCACTAAATACCTCTCAAAACTGAAGCCAAACCTTTCACTATAATGCCTTATAGGTATCCCCATGTGCAGAAGAATGAAATTGAAATGATTGTTAAGGAAATGCTAGACATGGCATTATAAGGCCTTCCACTAGCCCATTTGCCTCGCCCGTGCTTTTGGTAAGGAAGAAGGATGTAACACGGAGACTGTATTGATTATAATGCCATCCACTAGCCCATTTGCCTTGCCCGTGCTTTTGGTAAGGAAGAAGGATGGAACACGGAGACTGTATTGATTATTGGGAATTGAACTCCCTCACAATCAAAAATAGATACCCAATATCGGTCATTGACAAGTTATTAGATGAGTTTCACGGGGCCACTATTTTCTCTAAATTAGATTTGAGATCGGGTTATCATCAAAGTCGGGTGAAAGAGGAAAACATTCCAAAAATTGCATTTCAAACCCATGAAGGCCATTCCGAATTTTTGGTCATGCCATTTGGCTTGACAAATGCCCCAGCAACCTTTCAAGAGCTGATGAACCAGGTATTTAAGCTTTACTTAAGAATGTTCATTTTGGTATTCTTTGATGATATACTTGTATACAGCAAAAATCTATTGGATCATGCGTAACACTTGCAAACAACATTTAAGGTATTGAAGAAGAATCAATTGTATGTAAAGCTATTAAAGCACAGCTTTGCACAGCCACAATTGGAATACCTGGGGCATATAATTTATGCGAAGGGGGTGGCATCTGATGGGAACAAAGTGGCAACTATCCTAGACTGGCCACAACCCAAAAAATGTGAAGGCTCTGAGGGGATTTTTGGACCTAACAGGTTACTACAGAAAGTTTGTAAAAGGGTATGATACCATTGCTAATCCACTTACTCAATTGCTAAAGAGGAATCAGTTTAAGTGGAGTCATGAAGCCACTATAGCCTTTAATCAGTTGAGGACTACCATGGCCACAACTCCAGTCCTAACATTGCTTGACTTCTCTAAAGTTTTCATAGTGGAGACCGATGCTTCTCAAGAAGGCGTGAGAGCAGTTCTTATGCAGCAAGGCAAACCTATTTCTTTCTTAAGTAAGTCCCTTCCACCTAGAAAAAGAGGCATTTCCACCTATGAAAAAGAGCCGTGGGCTCTTATATATGCAGTGCACAAGTGGAAGACTTATTTGCTTGGCCCATCCGTTTATATCAAGACGGATCACCAAAGTTTGAAGTACCTTCTTGAGCAAAGAGTTATTTCAATGCTACAACATAAGTGGTTGACCAAATTGATGGGGTGTGATTATACCATTTCTTACTAGAAAGGCGTGGATAACAAGGTAGCTGATGCACTTTCCAGAAAATATAGTGATGTAGACTCTATGGCAGAATTAAATGCCCTGTCAGTTGTGCAGTCTTAATGGTTGGCTGAGATCAGAAAGAGATGGGAAAATGATGTAGTAGTTTAGATCTTAATCACCAAGCTCATTGATGGTTCTGAAGAAATGGAAGGCTATACTTATATGAATAACGCACGCAGATATCATGGCAAGATATACGTGGGAAGCAATGGTAATTTAAGGCAAAAAATATTTCAAGAACTTCAAACTTCGGTGCAGGGGGACATTTTGGTGTTAGAGCTACACTGAAAAGAATCATTCAATTCTTTTATTGGCTGAACCTTCCAGCTGATGTAACCATCAGCTGGATCATGTTCCCTATCCTAGCCTATTGCAGCCTAACCCTGTTCCTAACAAGCCATGGACTAACATAGCAATGGGATTCATTGAAGGACTGCCCAGTTTGGATCACAAGAATTCCATCCTGGTAGTGGTGGACAGATTCACTAAGTATGCCCATTTCATCCCTACACAGCTAGAGAGGTGGCTGTAGCATTTTTCACTTACATTCATAAACTTCATGGTTTGCCTAGTACTATTATTAGTGATAGGGATGCTATATTTGTAAGTCAGTTCTGGTCCCACCTGTTCAAGCTGTTGGGTACTACTCTAGCTCACTCAATTGCTTATCATCCGCAAACTGATGGGCAGACAGAGAGGTTGAATCAATGCTTGGAGAATTTTCTAAGATGTATGACAAGTGATAAACCGTAACTCTGGGCAAGATGGCTGCCTCTTGCAAAATGGTGGTACAACACCACTTTCCACACAGCTTTGTAACTCAACCCTTTGAGGCTCTTTATGGTTATTCTCCTCCTCACCTATCTATCCCACAAAATGACACAACAGCTGACAAGATGTTCAAGAATTTCTCCAAGAACGAAAAATAACATTTCAAGCCATTAAGGCTAGACTGCAAGAAGCACAACAGATGATGAAGTACTATGCTGACCAGCACAGAACTGAACAATCATTTGCAATGTGTGATTGGGTCTTTTTATGTCTGCAACCATACAGACAAACTACTCTGTTCATGGGTAGGGACTACAAATTAACTCCAAAAAAATTCTATGGGCCATATCAATTAGAGAAGAAAATTGGCCAGGTAGTGTATCAACTCCAACTCCGCCAGTGTTACTTCAATGCTGCCGGTCCCAAGCCCGGGTAAAGGAGGAGGGTTGTGTTAGGCAGTCGGCAGCCAACGTTAAACTTAGTCGAATCTTTATGACATGGACAAACGATATAAGAGTGTTAATGCTAGGTCGTTGCCCAGAAGCAACGCGCTGGATCGTCCGAGTCCAGTGACAAATGAGCAAGGGCCGCTACATCGCCGCCTGGGTGTAGTGAAAAATAAGCAAGGGTTCCCGCATCTTTGTGAACGGGTGCGGGTAAAGAAGCTAGTTCATGATAGGAGGATTCGTTTTGGGACTTGGAATATAGGCACACTCACAGGAAAATCGATGGAAATAGTTGACACTATGATCAGGAGGAGGATCAATTTCATGGGCCTTCAAGAAACTAAGTGGGTTGGAGCTAAGGCGAAGGAATTAGACACTTCGGGTTTTAAGCTTTGGTACACTGGCAAGGTTAAATCGAGAAATGGAGTGGGTATAATTGTCGACAAATGGTGGAAGAAGGACATTGTAGATGTAAAGAGGGTAGGAGATAGGATCCTAGCCCTAAAATTCGTAGTGGAGCAGGACACTTTTAATGTGATAAGTGCTTATGCACCTCAAGTCGGGTGTGAAGAACACCTCAAGATAAAATTTTGGGAGGACTTAGAAGGCTTGATCCAGGATATACCACTTAGAGAAAAGATTTTCCTAGGAGGGGATCTGAATGGGCACGTAGGGAGCTCTTCTGGAGGGGATCTGAATGGGCACGTAGGGAGCTCTTCTGAAACTATAGGGGGGTGCATGGAGATTATGGCATTGGGGTGGTAAATACCGAGGGAAAATCTATCCTTGATTTCTCGTCTGCTTATGATCTTATGGTTGCCAATACATGTTTTAAGAAGCGGGAGGAGCACCTCATCACATACAAGAGTGGGGCAGCATGCTCGCAGATCGATTTCTTCCTCTTTAGGAAAGGAGATCGAAAGAGTTGTATGGACTGTAAAGTCATACCTGGAGAGAGCTTGACTACCCAACATAGAGTCCTGGTGATGGATATACGAGTTAAGGGGAAAGTGAAGAGAAGGGGCCAAGGTAAGGTTTCAAGGATTAGATGGTGGCATTTGAAGGGTGAAAAACAAAGGATCTTTCAACACAAGGTGCTGGAGGGAGGGTTTTGGGAGGCAAACGGAAGCGCAAATGATATGTGGGACAAGGCGGCCGAGGGGATCAGGAAGATAGCTAAAGAGACGCTGGGTGAATCAAGAGGGTGTGGACCTAGGGATAAAGAATCTTGGTGGTGGGATGATAGTGTACAAGATAAAGTTAAGGTAAAAAGGAAATGCTTTAAAGCTTGGTCTCTATGTAAGAATGCGGAAAATTGGGAATCTTACAAAGAAGCAAAGAAAGAGACTAAGAAGGCGGTGAGTGAGTCGAGGACTAAAGCTTTTGATGGATTATACCAATCTTTAGGCACCAAAGCTGGGGAAAAAGCTATTTACCGACTTGCTAAAGGTCGAGAAAGGAAGACAAAAGACTTGGATCAAGTGAGATGCATTAAGGACGAAGAAGGTAATGTCTTGGTTAAAGAACAAGACATACAAGAGAGATGGAAGAACTATTTTCACAAATTATTTAATGAAGGTTACGAGATTTTAGCATGTGGAGATGAGCTGAACATGCGAGAGGATGACCAAAATTTCACTTTTTATCGCAGAATTCAAGAAAAGGAAGTGAAAGAAGCATTGATACGAATGGATAGTGGTAAAGCAGTTGGGCCAGATAGTATACCTATTGAGGTTTGGAAGGGTCTAGGTGATAAAGGCATTGGTTGGCTCACAAGGTTTTTCAACAAGATATTGAGGTCAAAGAAGATGCCGGAAGAATGGAGGAGAAGCACCCTAATCCCGATTTATAAGAATAAAGGGGATATACAAAATTGCGCCAATTACAGGGGGATTAAACTCATGAGTCATACTATGAAGTTATGGGAAAGGGTGATTGAGCGGAGACTAAGAAAAGAAACCAGCATTTTAGATAATCAATTTGGTTTTATGCCCGGAAGGTCGACCATGGAAGCAATTTACTTGTTGCGGCGTTTGATGGAGCAATATCGGAGGGATCAAAAGGACCTACACATGGTTTTCATTGACTTGGAGAAGGCGTACGATAGGGTACCCAGAGAGATTTTGTGGAAAGCCCTAGAGAAGAAAGGGGTTAGGATTGCCTATATTCGTGTTATCAAGGACATGTATGAAGGAGCTATGACTAGTGTGAGAACACATAGTGGGTCCACAGAAGATTTTCCTATTACTATAGGACTACACCAAGGGTCAGCTTTGAGCCCTTATCTGTTTACCTTGGTCTTGGATGTACTCACGGAACACATTCAAGAGCCAGCACCGCGATGTATGCTGTTTGCAGATGATATTGTCCTAGTGGGTGAGTTCAGAGAAGAGCTAAATGGGAAGGTGGAAACTTGGAGACAAAATTTAGAAGCGCATGGCTTTCGTTTAAGCAGAAGTAAGACAGAATACATGGAGTGCAAGTTCAATAAAAGGCGGAGCACTACTAACTTAGAGGTAAAAGTTGGGGATAATGTCATACCACAAGTCACTCGGTTTAAGTATCTTGGATCCATTATACAAGAAGATGGGGAGATAGAGGGAGATGTAAATCACCGGATTCACGCAGGATGGTTGAAATGGAGGAAAGCTTCGGGTGTGTTATGTGATAAAAAGGTACCACTCAAGTTAAAAGGAAAATTCTATCGTACCGCGGTTAGACCAACAATGTTGTATGGGACTGAGTGTTGGGCGGTCAAAAGCCAACACGAGAATAAACTAAGTGTAGCTGAGATGAGAATGTTGAGATGGATGAGTGGCAAGACTAGGAAAGATAAGATCAGGAATGTTACCATCAGAGAGGGAGTTGGGGTGGCACCTATTACAGAAAAGATGGTTGAATCTCGACTTAGATGGTTTGGGCATGTATGGAGGAGACCTGCAGATGCCATGGTTAGGAGAGTTGATCATATGGAGGGAAGCCTAGTTGTTAGAGGCAGAGGAAGACCTAGAAAAACTATAGGTGAAACTATTAAGAAGGATTTAGAGGCGAATGGTTTCACTAGAGATATGATTCACGACAGACCACTATGGCGTCGTTTGATCCATGTAGCCGACCCCACCTAGTGGGATAAAGGCTTGTTGTTGTTGTTGTTGTTGTTGTAGCGTATCAACTCCACCTTCCACCCATTTCGAAGGTTCATCCTGTATTTCATGTTTCTACGCTCAAGAAACAATTGGGCCAATACACAGTTTGTGCTACCACACTTCCTCTCACCAATGAGCATGACCAATTCCTGGTGAAGCCAATTGCAATTGTTGACCGCCGTTTAGTGAAGAAGAGTGGTCAATCGGTTCCACAAGTTAAAATTCAATGGATGGATATGACGCCAGGGGAAGCTACCTGGGAAGACTCTGAGCAGATGATTCAGCAATTTCCTCACTTTGATCCTTGAGGACAAGGATTCTCTGATGGGAGGGGTAATGTGAGGAAGTGAATTAAATTGGGGGCTAGGGTTTCGATAGGGGAAGAAGCAGCAACGGGTAATTCAAAATTAATTCCAAAGTCACACGACGCCGTTTAAAAGAAAAAAAGGGACATCGAATTAAGGGGAGCGACATCGTTCAACAATAAGGGATTAGTTATGAAATGAATTTCTGTTAATTCTTTTATCTTTTATTTTTAATTGTAGAAATTTCCTATTGGCTTATCCATTAGGTTGTTAGAATATTCTGTATAAAGGAGAGAGGGAATGATGTGTATTGGCACGTTGATGATTAATGAAAATTTTTTCTTCTTCTCTTTCTAAATTCTCTCTATATTCTTCTATCTCTCTTATCTCCCTCTCTCTATATTTGGGTAGGTGGGGAAGCCGGGTTCCTTTTCTTGTAAATCTTACTTTGATTTATTAATCAATTCGCTGGATGATGCCCTCTTTGTGCCTTACAAAACAATATGGAAAGTTGGCAACTTGGCATACCACCAAAGGTAAAGGTATTCGCTTGGTTGGCTTCTTGGAAGAAGGTCGACACGTATGATTTGCTCCAAATTAGACGGCCTTATCTTTCTATTTCTCTGTCTTGGTGCACTCTTTGTAAGAGGGACATGGAATCCATTGACCATGCGTTAATCCATTGTCAATTTCCACAAGTTATTTGGAATAAGATTCGAACGGAGTTTGATTTGATAGCAGTTGGCATGATCTTTTGGCCATTGAATGGTGCTTCAAGGGTAATAAGAAGAAGGCAAAGCTGCTGTGGAGGTGTTGTTGTATGGCAGCAGCTGGAGTGTGTGGCAGGAACGCAATGCTAGGATATTTGAAGACAGATTTTTGGAGGCTCAGGAGGTGTGGAGCAAAATCAAGTCATTGGCTTCTCTTAGGGCATTCTCATCCAGAGTTTTTGGCTCATTATCTCTATCTGAAATCTCTAGAGATTGGGGTGCAGCTTTGAGATAGAGATGTAGGGATTATAAATCTAGAGAGGGTTGGGGTTTTTATTTTTTGTAGAATCTTTTATAATAGAGTGGTTGCTGTTTCTAGGGTGCTGTTGTGGTGGACTTCTGGTCCACCAGAAGGCGCTAATTCATTTGCTTGTATTTTTTATCAATAAAAGCGTTTGTTCCTGATAAAAAAAATGGTGTTGGAAAGCATTTCAGTTTCTTTTTCTTTCTTTCCATTTTTTTTTCTTCTCTTTGAAATTTCTGAGGATTGGTACCATAAAAATTGATTAAGGTTTTCTTTTGGAAGGGGTGTGTAAGGTAAAAAAATATCATCTCTTCCATAAAAGGAAAAAGGGGGGGGGGGGGGTTGGAACTTGTATAACAGATATCTAGCCCTACCAGTGAAGTGGTTTTGGAGATTTTTTTAGAGCAAGCATCCATTTTGCATAAAATTATCACGAACTAGTATGGCACTCTTGCAACGCATTACAAAATTATTCTTGGAACATCCTTTCTCGAAGAAATTTGAATGACAAATTTGAGGAGTTTGGTTCACTATTTGGCTCCTCTTATTGATACATTCCTTTTATTGAATTCTTTGGTTGGTAGATTCCTCTTCTTTATCATTCTTTAGCCCCCTTAACTTGATTTGGTTATCGGGTGTAGGTGGCTGGTTTCGAAGGGAAAAATCGGCAATTGTTGTGTTGATTGTGGCCTGTCAATAAAGTAGGCCGTAATCTTGTCTTTAACCAAATTGTGCATTGATGCAAGAATAGCTTTGAAAACTTCAGACATTTATTTCTTCATTGCAATTTTGTTTCCTTTATTTGGAATAAAGTTCTGTGGGAGCTGGAATCGATCTGTGCACCTCCTTCTAGATGGAAGGATTTTCTGATTGTTGATTGGAGAGGTAGGGGAGATAAAAGAGATTCAAACATCTTTGGAGTTTGGAATGTATTGTGATGTCAGTTAGAGTGGGCTAGGAATGAGGTCTGGGAGAGAATTATACTCTTGCACATTTTCTGTCCCAGGGGTGATTGGCAAAGTTTTCCATGGAGAACTTGGAACATATGTACTCTTGGTAGTGTTTGATTGCGTTATTTTGTAAGCACTTCCAATCCCATCTAATGCCACGGTACAAGTAAATGATGCATAATACCGGGAACTTGAATTCTTAACCTCTCCCCCAAGGAAAATGAATTATTCCACGGAAAGCTTAGAAATATGTTATCTTTTGGTAGTGTTTGATTTCCTAATTTTGTAAGCAATTCCAATCCCATCTAGTTCCATGGTACAAGTAAATGATGCATAAGCTAGGAACTTGAATTCTTACCCTCCATCAAGGAAAATGAATTATAGGCAAGGTGGAAAAGAGCTGAAAGACAAAAAAAAAATCAATTCTAGGTAAAAAGTGGGCAATCAAGTACCAATGTTGGATAATGTGTCATCATTGCATGGAAAAAGTACATATTTCCATGTAGAAAATAAATGCAATCAAACACCCATAAATGCTTTTCCATGGAATTCAATTGCCTAGAATTCAAACATTTTCTACCCTAATTCCATGCTTTCTATCAAACACATCCTTATTGTTTATTTCTTAAATTACCTGTATTAACTGTAAAATTGGTTGATCAATATGTTGATTTTCAAATTTATGGCCTGACTTCTGTAATATATTCATCTGATTATTTATTATCACTGTATGAGTATTGTTTCGACAAACATTTGACCTCGAATCTTTATGAATAGTTTTCGTGGAGTCTCTATTTCAGTTCAAAGATGCTGGGGGGTTTGAGGCTTTAGTCACTGGAAAGACGACAGATATGCAGCGGATAGATGTGAACGAGAGGATAACTGGTCTAGAGCGTCTCAATCCAACACCTCGACCTACGACGTAGGTGCTTGCTCTTATAAAGCAACTCAGTTTTTGTTTTGCGTATCTAAAAGATGTTCATTGTTGTTTTAAGCTATCCAGGTCTCCGTTTTTGGAAGGTCGATGGAACTTTGACTGGATCGGATCTGGAAGCCCAGGATTGTCTGCTGCTAGATTTTTATTTGAGTAAGTGTTGTTTTTTCTTGGGAAATTCATTAGCTCCCTCGGGGATGTTTTCGTTTGTTTTAAACTTCATAAGAACCGGAACCTAAGGTGGTGTTTTTTTACCTCTCAATTGTGACTGAAAGTTTGTTCATCACTGAGAGATTGAAACGACATTTGTTTTCTCGCCTCTTAGTGCTAAGTATGGATTAGAATTCAGCATTAAGAGGTAAGTCTAGTGTTGAATGCTTAATTTAATTTTAATGAAGCTTTGTTCCAATGGTGCCCTTGTTCTTTTTGTTCATTACCTGTATATCATAATAATAAGGGTACAATTGTAAAATATCATATATTCAGCATTCAGAGCCAAATAAAATCAAACCAGTTTTTCATAGTTCTGTTCAATAAGCATCCAGAGTTCAGCATTTAGTATTCATCATTCTTTAGTTAAAAAAAACAAACGCCCCCTAAGTGATAAAGATGAATAGAAGATGAGAGAATACTTTCACAAGATGAAACAATTAACAGAAAAAAGAAGAGAAACGAAATAAAGAAAGAAAATGATGCTCCCAACATACAAAATATCAATTCTGCTCAAGGATGGAAGGTGATTACTAAACAATTCAATAGTGGTTGGTCTCTTGGCCTATTGTATTGTAGACGAAGTTGATTCCTCAAGAAATATACTAAAGAAGGAAGGACCCAGCGTTGAGAGTTCCTTATTCCACCTGTCTACAGTTTTACTAATGTCACCAACAAAGTGTGAAAACCGCATGTTATTTACCTTTTTACTCCTTTTAAGAGAGCCAATTTTTTGCTTTCAAAAGTATAAAACCTCCCGGCATGTGTGGAGAACCATTTTCTGGAAGTATGACCTTTAGGTTCTGTTTGGTTCGTTCCTGGACCCTAAATTCCCGTTCAGTCAAGATTTATAGTTTGGTTGGAGTTTTGGAAGGAATGCTAGATTCTCCAGGGAAAGGATAATTCCCTTCATCCATTCCGGATAGCTACTGTTATTTATTGAGGTTACGATTCGACAAAACCGGATAGCCAACCATGAGTTAAGTTTGAAAGATAGTTAACTTGATGAGAATCACTTATATTAGTTTGGGCTTCATATTGTTGCAGGAGATTTCCCCCAACATTGGCCAATTTATCGAAGATGGATGTGCTGATAAAGGATGGATCTGCAAAGATAACAACAATCTTGAAGTTACTGAACTCGGTAATATATTTTAATAACTTTTTGCAGACAATCTGGTGTTTAAAAAGTATTCATGAATTTTAACAGCCGTCTTTCTCTTTCTATGGCACAAAATTTCGTTGTTATCAATTTTTTTGTTTGGAATCCGAACTTAATGCAGTCATCAACTAGTGGTGGGTCAGAAAAGTATAGGTGTGTGCATCAATCAGACATCACCTGTGTAGATTACTTTCTGGTGCGCAATTGGGTATACATTTTTCTTTATGAACCGAGATGGCAAAGTTGCCTGACATGGCAGGCTTTCAACCCGTAATGGGGTGGGTTTCTTTTGAACAGGGACGGATTTGGTTTTGTGCAAAACAAACTCGTTTGACCCGACCTGGACCGCCTATAATGTTTTTTCCCTTTAAATACTCTTTTAATACCTAATTAGTAATTACAACAGGTTGAGGCCGGGCTGCTTAAGGTTTCCAAAATAAATCCTGCGTCAGGAACCCGGCCCATTTCCATTCCTAATAAGGTCACGCCTTCAACAGCGCTTTTGTCTACTTTAGGCTTCTAATTCAAAATTTCTCGACCCTCTCCACAGTTTAATCTTTTGCTTATTCTGCTTGGGATTTTTGTAATAAACTAGAGTAGTTACTTGAAGCTTGAAGCGTAGATTATTTGCTCGTAATTGCAATCTTCTATCCTATGGTTACTTTTTATTATTTGCTCGACATGTTTTATGTACCTTTTCAGACACACGGCCTTGTTGCAAGTTTTAGCATAATGGATTGTATATGGTGAACTGCAGATAGAAAACAAGTTTATTCTGTCCACCAAGTTAACTGTTGAGGGCCCACTTCGAATGAAAGAAGAATACATTGAAGGGATATTGGAGTCCCCAATGGTTGATGAAGCAAATATTCCTGAACAGCTAAAAGGTGCTTTTGGTCAGGCAGTTAGCACTGTCCAGCAACTTCCTGCTCCTATAAAGGATACTGTGGCCCGCGGACTCAAAGTTCCCCTCAGTGAGCATTTTCTATCTTTACTTGAAGCAATTATATTAATTTTAAAAAATGGAGTACTAATAGTTGCCATTTTCTTTTTATTTACTTGAATTTTTTTTCGACAAACCTCCAAAGCCATGTTTGCTAGTCTTTTAGATACACAACAACACGTGGCACACTCGATGTGCATGCAATGCTGTACTTGGCAATTCTAGATAGTTAATCTATTTTTAGAACATTTTAAGTCAATGTGAGGATGTTTGATCGGTTAGGTAAGTTGCATGTCATCTAGAGTACAGTTCACTTGTTTAAATTCTGTTAAAGTTAATTCTTTATTTTTTGAAGTTAAGGGTAATCTTGTAAAATAAGCTCGCATGAAAAGTGCTCTCTCACTTAATATAGTTTCTAGATTTAACGTATGAGGAGTTGCACAATCAGTTTTGGTTGTTAAACACTACTGTTTTTTTCCTTCATATATATATACACATATTTATATATCATGAGCAAGCAGAATATGTGGGCTTTATCTACCACTTAGGTTCGACACTACAGACCCTTCTCAATTTTTACCGCTTAGGGCCCGTTCAGGGCAAGTCTGAAATGATAAAATATATTTTCACCTACTTGCGTTCATTCCCTGTTTTCTTCTCCAAAATGCGTCACTAATTAACTATAGTCTTTGAATTATTCATTACTTTATAAGAACAAAAAAGTGACCCGACCTAGGTGAAAATACTTTTCACCATTATTCTTTTCTAGCTAGGTAAAAGACATTTCACCGAGATCCAAACCGGGCCCTTATTGGCCTGGGCTCTACTGTCTTATACATTTGCTTTAAGTTTCACGTCTCTCTTGTACTTCCGTGAGCTTATATTCATGTACTTTTCTCTGTTTTGCGCTTCATTGTTAAAAAAAATATATCCTATATTCCTATGTATTTCTGTGAAGTAGCTGTTCTAACTTTTACTCCTTTTGACCTCAGATGGAACTTACCAGAGGCTATTTATGATTTCTTATCTTGATGAAGAAATCCTAGTAAGTTCCCCACTTCCCCTTTTGTTAATGTAATTTCAAAATCCCATTGGACATTTAGAATTATGTTTGAACTCCAGTTGCTCTTCAATTTCTTTCTGGATGATGTTGCTGCAGAAGTGGTAATAGTGTTGAATTTAAATTTTTCCTTTAACGTTGTTTGCTGTTATTAGCATTAACTTCACACACATGGCACATACTTGTATAGAGCTAGGCTCTCAAACGGAATGGTCAATTTGCGGACCGGATTTAGCAACAGAAAAATTCGTCACTAAAAGCATTGATGAAAATAAAACATCTCCAATGCTTTTAACAATGAAATATACATCGCTAAAAAGGCGATCCGCAAACAGTCTAGTCCGTTTAGGAGCCTAGCTGTATATACGTATCCATATTACTTTCCTTTTTAAAGTTATTTCCTTTTTAAAGTTATAACCGTGACTCCCGCTCTTTGTAATGAAAATTAAATCCTTGCGTGTAATCAATTGTAATTTCGATTTTCTTGCATCATATTCGTGTAATATAATGGTGCCCATGTCTTTGTTCAAAGAAAATATAGGAAAAATGAGAAAGACGGAAAAGGGGTGTGTGTTGAGGTCTTGCTATCAACAAGTGTTAGATCAACTAAGAGTCTGGTTTAACCTTCACATTTTTTTTTTGTTCTAGGAATTCAAAAATTTCGACACAATCAATTACTTAAAAGTTATAACAAAACATCTTCACTATGGGACATCCCAAAGGAATAGTGGGGCTCTTACTTTGAAATGGAGGAAGTATCATTTAGCAACACTACTAAATGTATTAAAGGATTAGAGGCCTAAGCGTAAATTGTAATGTAAATGTAGCACAAGTATTGATAGCGGGCACCATTAGTATGTTAATTAAAACTAAATTAATGATTTCTTCCACCGTTGTTTATGCAGATAATAAGGGATGCTGCTGGGATACCTGAAGTTCTAACACGGTTGGAAGCGTCTCCATCTCCCATGGAATCCATCCCAGAGTACGATAGTTGAGCACAAAGTTCACTTTCTCCTCGTGCCATGAATTGTAATTCCTTTTTAACCCCAATAATCTATATATATACCCATATATGTTTATGTATGCCCATACAATCAAGAGTACAGATATGCGATTCCTTCTTCCACTGCAGGCTACTTCATATTTTGCTATAAATCACAACAAATTATGAGTTTACAATGTTAGGACGGATATTTTGACGATAATTTAGAATATATTATTTTTATTTGTTTGAGTAATAACGAAATGTTAGAGATACGCTTATAATAAGCTAAAAGGGTTTTTATGTAGCACTGAAGTTTAGATAGGAAAATATATTTGTGGGTACTTTTTTGAGTGATGGGTACAGTTACATAATACCACCAAAAAATTTTGAATTTACTTTACTTTCTTATACTGTTAGGGTGTTATGAACACGAGTAGAACTTGCTCTTAAACACCAGCGTGTACGGCTTGTAAGCAGTTGGTGTCCAGAGGCTCGTATACTGGTCCTAAATAATTCATTTTTCCCATGGGGGACTTGGGATGGTAACATCCACCACTTCATGTAACTGCTGTCACGACAGAGCTGCGCACTCTACAGACATTGGCTTGGTGGTGGCCTTTTACACTTTGACATCTTCACTCGTCTTCCAATATTGAATGGTTTGGCTCATAATTTCAGGGCATTTTAATTCATCCCGTAACCCCTTCTACAGAGGATGGCCCGAGCTATGCCCCGGCATTACTGTATCAGGTCCCTATATCTTGGTGCTTAGTCTCATATGCAAGCTGTGCTACATTCGGTCTCACGTCTGGTATGGTGCCTCCTCCTATAACAATTTACCCATAGGTACCAACCCCAAATTATTCATTTATTTTATAGGTAGAGCCTAACCTAAAAGCCCGGACCCTGGTGGGCTGTCGCTCGAGCTATGAAACTTGGGTTTAAGGAAAAAATATTGTGTAATACAAGAGTACCATGTAACAGCACTTCCTAACCAATGATGGAGTGCCGCATTTGTCTTGGTACACTATGTGGCAAACTACATGGGGATTTTATCATCGGTCTAGTGTATCACGTGACAGTAAGAATATCCAAAACAAACTTTTGTTTAAGATGATTCATTTCACCTTCCGAATCCTGCTAGCAGGTCTGGCTTCCTTATTCCTTGGAAAGAATTGAACTTGTACTTGACTTCCTTTTTCCCAAATTAGTCGATTCAGTTTCACTTTAATACTTTTTAGGCATATATTAAATTTGGATTTGACTGATTTTCATTACTCATTCAATTCAATTTCTCCCAATGGGTGTCCGGTTCAAGAGCTAAATGGATGATTCATTTCATGAAACTTAGACAAGATGATCTCTATAATAGATAGATCATTTTCACAAAATCTTATTAAGAAATTCAATTTAAAAGTTAGTGTGATGATCATATAAAATTTCAGTGGACAAAAATAAATATTTGTATCAAATCTTAACCACACTTACTTTCGGTTTGAATTTCTTCATGAAATTTTGTGGATGTGATCTACAACTCATATGGAGATCATCAACAAGAAGTTTTATGAGAAAAATCCAATACCAAATATATGTATCAATTTTTTACGACACCCACTTCTAGTTTGAATTTATTGATAAAATTTTGTAATGCTGGAGTTGATCTCTATAGTATAGATATTTGAAAAAAAATCATCTAAGGTCAGCAAACTGGATCCTGTTCAGAAAATTAAAACCGAAAAGTAATAGAGAGGAGTGAAGATCATCAAATTTAATCTAATCAATGGTTGAAAACATATGTTGTTTAATTTTGTAAAATTTAATATATTAATTATGGTTTAAAAAGGAAACTAAACTCTTCATCCAGATATCCTGAAAGAGTAGTATATTTTTAATCTAAGACCAATGGATGAACTCTTTAGTCGTCAAAAAAGAAAAAGAAAAGGTCGAAGTTGCCATTATAGTGCAAGTTCAATGGCAATTCCACCTAGATAAAGCGGTTGATGATAGTAAAGATTGGAAAGGTTGTTATGGGAGTAGGTATTTATAAAGATATTATCACGCAGTGTGCTTGTTTTTTGAATTATAATATTTATATTTGATTATCTGTAAATATTATGAGAGGGGTTTCTCAATAAAATGTAAAGTTTGATTGCTGTGGCAACTGGCAAATAAAAAAATTGTGATTTCTAATTACACTTTTTTCCTACTTTTTATCAAAGCCAAACAACACAATAGAAAGTCCTGCAGTCGGTATATTTTCTGCTACCAACTAAATAGGTACTAACATTTTGTTTATATAAAAAACCTTTTGCGCTAAAAAGTAATTTCAAATGCATTGAATTTTCAGGAAATCTAGCCAACATGCATTATTCTTCCTTCCTGGAGGGTTGGATTGTTTTGTTCTTCTTTTATGGTTTTCACCGCATTAAACTTTTAGAAAATCAAAAGTGACTTTATTTCTTCTTACGTCAATATTTGACATAATAAATATCGTATTTTTGTAATAAATATTCGTTACAATCATCGTAATATTGCTAATTGAATCGCTAAAACTATTGATGTGATTTGAATTTTGATTTCGATATCCAATTCAAAAATAATTATAACTTTATCACCTAATGATAAAAGAAAAAAATAGAGATTATAATTTTTATTATCTTTTATAGATTGACTTTTATTGAACATTAGGTTGGTATGAAATGAGAATCCACTTAACTGAGAACGTGCAGTGCTGTTTTGACTTTGGTATGCTGTGCTCCCCAAATCTCCCTCCAACAAAGAATTAGTATTATTTATACTTCATTTCATTTTAAAAGAAATATTTTTTATGTTGCTGACTAGGATAGAGACGTGTTTGGCTGCTTTTACGTGGTTCCAAATTAATGTACAAACGTGCTAGATAAGGTCGAAGATTTTAGCAAAATAATTTGTCAGTTTTTAATTTAGTCATTCAATTATGATCCCTTCAAGTGCTTTAATTCAAGCATCTTCGAAAAATTAAATCTACTGCTTTAATTTATATACAAGCTGCTTGTCTCCATCATTTGCCTTTTGGGAGTTCAAACGTAATCAACGTAATAAATTCTAGAATAATTAAAAAATTATATATTTAACGGATGATTATAATATTCTTTTAAAAAGTGCTTACATTAAAATGGGGTTATAAATTTAATACAAAATATGGTGTATAGTTTTAGAGGGTAAACACCCTTTCTTTATCACCCATGATAATTGATAAAGCAAGAGTTATATATTCAAAACAGAAGTAAACCCTCTTTTTGGTTATTGATTTTTTTTCCAGTCTCTTAAGTTTTAAGAATTTTATATAATCTCCGAATGTGCAACTTGGTACAATTAATGTGTTTTAAATAAGTGTAATACAATTTAGAGCGAATAGACGAGGACTCCTCCAAAGCAACAAAAAATACTTTAGAGGTAATAAAGTTGGGTAACTTGGACTTTTAATTTTAAATTGAACGATTCATATTTTGAGTCCTTCTTGATGGAAGTGTATGAATGTATTCTTCTAGCAAAGACTTTACTAAATAAAAGTTAATATGAATTGTCTAATTTAAAATTAACATTCCGGATCATAACTTTACTTAAAAAATGACTTTTGTTTCTTTAGAGAGTCGAATATTGTGTTAAGTTTGTACTGATACTGTAATAGGTCATTAGAGAAAGTTGAAGAAGGGATTTTTAATTGAAACAAAAGATTATTAATACTATATATGAGCCATTACATCTCTTGGATGGAAGAGAACTAACTTTGAATTTTTATCTCCTCTCTTCCTCACTGATGTATCTTCTCAATTCCTCAACCAATTCAACAAATTCTCATCACTTTCGTAATATAATATATGTGTAAACTATATATATAATAATAAGGGACAATAATTTTTGAATTTTAAAAAATGAATAAAGAATTATGTGGTTAAAATTTAGGATATTTTTTGAATACTTGATAGTAGTTTTGACATGAGTTACGAGTTATTATGTAATAGGGGAGGCCACTTGCTTTAATGAAATATTAGTTTAAATGTACAATATAGCAGAGTCCTGGAAGAAAAGCAATACATAGATAAAATATTTTGCATACATATATATGTAGTACTATATGGTCGTGGATAAAAAAATAAATAGTCATTTAAGATGGAAATCAAAGATCCGGAAAAAACAAAAGCTAGTGTAACATCAAAGAGAGAGAGAGAGAGAGAGAGAGAGAGAGAGAGAGAGAGAGAGAGAAAAACAAAACCCAAATGAAAAGATCCACAGAGACTTGAAATTAAATAAAACAATATACATATTAATAAGTTTCTTGAAAGTCATCCAAATGGAGCTTAAAGAGATATGTGAGTGCAACTTCTTTACGGAAAGGATAAAATTATAAAATTATGGGTAGTGGTTATTAGGTTTGAATTTTTGTATTGTTTAAAAGTAATAAATAAGATTAGATTTTTTTTACTAGTTATATTACTGTCTATTTTTACCACAATGTATTACATCAGTTATATTCTAAAAAGGTAAAATTCACGTGAAACATATAAGTAATAATACACAGTAAAAAAAGTTTAAAAACAGAAATTTGAGTATTGAATCACATAATACCAACCCACTTAAATTTAAACTTTCTACGCGGAGTTATTAACTTTTTATTTCAGAAAAAAGGGTAACTTCAATCAATTCAATAAATAAAAAGGCATACATTTATACTAGAAATGAAAACATATATAATTGGACAAGTCACTAGTTCAAATTGAATTGATGATTTTTCATCGAACAACTTAAGATGATTTCGCAAAGAGTAACATTAGACGTATTATATTGTTGTATTATATTTTATACAAATCGATGCAATACCAATCAAATATTTAAGAAAAAAGATGAATGAAACATTATTGACTTAGGCAAGTTTACTTAGGTAATGACACATTAGTTTGTATAAAAGCTAGAATTCGTAAAAAATTAAAATAACGTAAGAATAACAATTCTTTGAAAAAATTAACAACAACGATCGTGAATAAATCTAAAACCATCCAAAGGTCAAATAAATCAAGGTCATAAATAATTAATGAAATAGTCATAAAAAGTCTAAGTTACACCAATTTTGAAACTAATTAAGCTAGGCCGTTGATTTGGGTGGTACCATATGCATAATCCATGTGAGAATTATCCAAAGGTATCATTGGAAATCCACTAAGCTCTTGCATGAACCCATCCAAATCCGAAAACCCGCCCAAGAACCCGCCACCCGAATTCGAACCTGCCCATATATCCTCTTCACCTTTGATTCTCTGCCTTGGGTCCGAAGATACGGATCCTAACCGGGTCCGGAGCTCCATTTTCTTGACCCTTTGCTCTGTTTTTCTTGGACCTCTCTGTTTCTTTTGCTCTGTGGGCTTCCCAGTGAGCCTTTGAACCAGTTCTCTGAAGTTTTCAACATCTGTTTTGATAATCTCGGGGGCGAAAATGTGAATAATGCGAATTTTGGGCTTCATTTTTGATATTATTTGTGAGTTCTTGTGCATGGATAGGGGTTGTGAGGTAATTGTTTTTGGTGCACAATTTTCTTTCCTCATTATGCCCTCCATGGAATACTTCAAGTGGTTTTAGAGAGAGAGAGAGAGAGAGAGAGAGAGAGGGTGTTTGGTAGGGAGAAATGGGGAGATGCATGTTTATATATAGCTGAGAAAGTTAGTAAAAATTATTATGTTTTGGGATATAAAAGTAAATTAATAATTAAGATTTATTGTTTAGTTGAGGATAAATTAATTAAGATTTATAGTTTAGTTGAGGAGACAAAAGAAAAAAATGGGAAAAAAAACAAGCTGTGTATGTTGAGGCAAGCATATATTGGATGAGTCTTTTTGTAATTAAGATATATGTATATCGATCGGAGAGAGAGAGAAAGGATATAAATGGTCCCCCATGTTGATATCATCATATATATACATAGTATATATGGATATTAATTTATGCATGCCACTAACCTATTTAAAAATAAATAAAGTAAAATATAAAGGAAAGGAAAGAAGAAAAAAGGTAGTGATATTGTTTATTTGCCTTATTTTGTTATATAAAACATATATAGCTGGGGTGGGGGGGTCGTCTATGGTCTCAATCCTCTAAGCTATACTACTATATAGGGTGTGTTTGTCATGTAAGATTAAAAGAATGATTGAATTAATTAATCATATCCCGTGTTTGTTGAAAAAAATCATAGGATAAATAAATCCTATCATATGTTTTGCGTAAAGGTAGATAAAATATTTCCATCCTATCATACGTTTGGTGCAACACCGGATTAGATTGTACGCAGAATTAATTATCATGTTATCCTTTTAGAATCGGATAAATATATACCACCCTGTAGGTGGTATTATTTTATCCCATAGTTGTCGGATTACAAAATGAATATAAAAATTAATTTTTTTTTGATCTTTTTCTTTACGCCTTTTAGCTAATCAAATTTATTAATGAAAATTTTCAACCATCCAAAATCACAGTAACTCAACTAATAAAATTCATATCTTGTATAATGTGGTATTTTTATTTATTTTTTATTAAATGAAGTATTTATAAAAAACTTTAATTTTAGGAAAAAGGTAATATTATAATTTAAAATTGTACTTAACGCCTAGTTCGTAAATATTGTATGTAATATAGAACTTTTCTCTCGAAAGAATTTTTTACGAAACTTATTTATAAATAGGAAAATTGCGTTAGTTAAAAAAAATCTAGACAACAATTACAATTGCATATATTTTTTTAAAAAAAGCAAGTTTTATTATATAATATCTAAATTTGTAATATGAAATTTAATCAAATGTTAAGTTTATTAAATCTTTATCCGACTAGTTATTATCATTTAGTAACATTTTCTAGCTTCATTTGATATTTTAAATTATATTAGTTAAATTAATTTATATATTACATTACGTCAGTGAAGGAGAAGAATTCAAGCGATCACCTCTACAATTGAGGTTGAGGTGTGAGGTTTGGCCACTTGAACAAAACATATATGATTGAATCAATTTATACGCAATTCCGGGTAGTTGAGTCAAAACAAAATTTTATGCGTTTTCTCACAATCTTAAAGAATACGCTCTTCTAATTTAGTTGCCTAAAATATTAGTGTAGTGAAGTTATATTCTTTTATGTATATAATAAAAATAAAAAAAATGTTGTTTAGTTGGTATTAGAAAGTGATGTGCCACGTGTGAAGGTAATTTTGATTTACTATTTATATAATTTTAATTTTATTTACGGGCGACATATTTTTCTTCTTTTAATTATTAAAATTTTAGTAAAGCTAGTTTTGGTATGTTTTGCTTAGGTAATTCAGTTTGATTTGTAGTAGCCTCCAAGTAATTTTAACTATTTTAGTTAAATCTAGGTTTTTGGTACTATAAATAATCTATATACCCCATATGATTTTTTTTTTTTATCATTTTACTTTTTTTTTTTTTATCAATATATCAAATATTTTGAGATCTCTCTCTATCTGTGTGTGTGAGGACTGAGAAAGTCAGGTCGAAGATGATGGTTTTTCTCCTAATAAGCTCGCCTTTGTCTAGCGTTAGAAGGAATGAAATCCATTGCATTACTTTCTGATATGCTGTTGGTTTGCATCAAAGTTAACGTAAAGAACAATTAATTTATTAGAAAGTCACATTATATCCTTGCTCAAAAATGAAAATAAAAAATAAGTCACATTATATCGGTTAACAATAATCAAATACTCTGTTTCACATTTTTTTTGATAACATAGAAGGTAATAAATGGTTGTACATTATGCTAGAGAAAACAAAATGCATTCCTCTAGCATACATATCTACTTTATCAATAATACCACACGAAGGACAAGAAGGTTGAAAATGAAATGATGAAATTAAGTAGACATACTTTTATTGTGATATTTGATATGTTGATTATGTCTCTAAAAGAAAATAAGATTATTAATCAATTTAAAACATTTTTTAAAAAAATGTGAGAGTATCATTTATTTCGACACATTGACAAAAGTCAATATCATATTTGCAATAACACATATAGTGTTTTGATGATCTAATCCTGAAACTCAAAATTGATCAAATTGCCGGACACACTTAAATTTCAATTTCTTTTCAAAAAATGTACCTCATCAACCCAAGAGGTTTGAAGAAGTCATAGAGTAAAGTTCTCTCTCACACACAAACAAATATGGTTTGGCTATATATATATATATCACTTAATATTCTTTAGTTTACATGCAAACTCATCACTTAAAACCTTTTTCATTTGTCACTTTGCATTTTGCTTTTTGGCAAGAAATTAATACCATGTGCCGAATCTAGTACGGTCACTACTCACTAGATAAATTAACGTAGCCATCATTATTACTCACAACAATCATAATCTCCAATAATCATGCATATATATGCAATTCCAAATCACTAATTAATTTGATTAGTAAACAATATCATACAAATCCATTTTGTTTGTACATATATTAATCTTAGTTCTTACTCTTTTGGTATTTTCTGTTTCTTTATCCATTTTCTTAAGAAAAAAAATTAAGGGGGTGTAGATTAGTTGTTATATATCTTATGCCGATTACCATATATATGCATTGTCATTGTTATCTGTATGTTGAGCGACCACACAATACCTTCTTATATACTATAATTTTTTATAATTCATATAAATTAAGGGACCAATATTTTAAACATTATTAGAATATAAGCACAACAATTGTGTTACATGATAGAGATAAAAATGTTATATTCTAAATTTTGTGCATAAATATATATATATATATATATACACACAAAAATCTAGTGTAAAATGAGACTTTTAACAACGTTTTTTTATTGCTAAAAATCTTTTTTTAATATTTTGACAATAAAAAAAATACTCTGTATCTATAATATATAAAAAGATTGAGTAAGATTTTGTTAACCCTCTTTTAAAGAGGGTCATGGTGAGCCTTACATTTAATTAGTGGATGCAATAAAAAGTGTGAAACTCATTAAATTACTTTATTATTATTTTATTTCATCTACTAATGAAATACAAATGTTACTGTCACCCTTTTTAAAGAAGATTAACAAAGTTTTTTTCGAAAAAATTGGCCTTGGAAATTACCAAGTCAAGCGATTAAAGTTGTACGTTTCTTGAAGTGAAGTACTTATTTTAACAACCTTTTTGACAGTTGTAACAACTTGTCATGGCATGTGGGACACGGGACATCGTACTGTGTAACAATTCAGAAATGCATCTTTTATGGAGCAAAATATAAATTTGGGGAGATATTGTCTCATTATGGATGTATTTTGGGTTATTAGTATAATTCGGGTAAATATATAACTGTGGTTGTTTTTAGGAAATACATAACTAATTGTTTCATTTAATCCGCTTAAAGTATATATTAACATTTGATATTAATTGTCAGTTCTTATTATAAGATTTTAGGAATCCAACTCTTCTAAATGATAAATATAAGACCATTGTATATATGGTAAATTTTCAAAATCTAGACTATTAAATTGGACGATCCAGGGCCAAATTCAAACTTTCCAGCATCACAAATTAAAGATACTGTAATTTTGACTTCCTCCTCTCTAGAGTTTAGTTAAAAACATCTTATTCTATGTAAGTGTGATATAAACACTACTTTATAGTATATAAGAATTCGAGCAGTAAGATCTTGAGTATGATGATAGTAATAGGTGATATATATATATTGATTATTAGAAGTCCATATTTTTTGATCCTCTCAAATATAAAGCTAACATGGCCATTCTGATTGATTTATAATGCATTAAAATAACAAATGGACAATGGTTGTGAATCTTGTTATTTTAACATGTTTATTAGCTAGGTGTGTATTTCTGAATATCGCTCCCCAGATGTTCACACATATATATATATATATATATATATGCACGTTAAAGTTGGATAACTTATTTTTATTGTGTTTATCAAACATGCAGAGTTTCAAACCAATATTTGTAACCATAAACCATTTGATCAATATGCTTTGTTTTACTTAAATTTTATAAGGCTCTCAAATTTAATATATAATATGATTATGATAAGGGGAGGACTTTTGCAATTCCGATTAATTTAATTTTTTGTATACGACTTTGATACATGATAATTATTTAATATAACACATAGATTAATGAATTATGAACTAAAAGTTGAGAAAGAGTTATTGGTGGTATAAAACAAATATTTTTTACACCCAGTGCAAGTTATACATTCCCCTTGTATATATGTGTGCATATATATATATATATATATATATTATTTCCCCTAAAAAAACTGTGGTATAATATATCTCTCAACTTAAGAGCAGTAGAATTTAATCAAAGACTTCAACTATTCTTCTTTCTTCAAAGGGGATTTTGAAACTGCCCCTACTATTCATAGTTGGGCTCAAGTTAACCATACTCAATCTCCCCCTAAATGATTTTTAAAATTGTCCTTGATCAACGAGATTCGAATCATGCAAACTCATGCGAAAAATGGGTATATAATGATACCTAAAATACGTTGGTCTAAAATATATTTGCCATGCTGATTCTTATGAAAAAAAAATGGATAGTAATATCACGTGAAGAGTGTGCTCCCACAAACTAAGACACTGTTACCATCTGAGCTAAGTACAATTTGAATTTAAGAGGTAAAAAGTAGATAATTTAGTAGGTAGATATATTTAGCATGTGGCTCTGTGTACGGTGAGTACTTGTAAAAGGAAATATCCGTGCAAAGATTCATCCATAGCCGTAGGATGTGCTTGCACGTGAAGCCCAGAGACGCACGTGAAGAACCTTATCTTTGTTTACGTCACAAGCATATTCGCTAAACCGTTTGATCACACGAGCCACGTGTAAGGCCGGCCCAGCCGGCTCACAATAGAAACTCGGAGTTCATGTCAGTGCCATTTGGAGAGATGGTGCGTGGTGCGCATCCCCCTGGTGTTTCTCTAAGCGGGAACCAACGAATCGACAAAGCCAACTGTATATGATAATCATACTTTAAAAATTAAATATATATATATACATTCATAAAGCATAAATAAAAAAATTGTACCTAAAAAAAAAGAAAAGAACAGAAAATAATATGTACGTGTCCTCCATTTTGGCGCTTAGGGTTTCCACGATTTTGATGTTTAGCTGGAATCTTTGTGTTCTGGCTTAAGGACAGACCAAGGAATATAGTTTAGATATATTATTCTTTAATTCTGTTAAGATAATTATTTAAATGTTATATTACTGTTAAAATAAGTATTCTTATTTGTAAAATAATATACAACTTTATAAATATATATTATAATTTTTTAAAATAATATTATATTTTGAGAAAGAGATAATTATTTCGGTAATACGGGTATTCTAATTTATTATTAAGATTAAAAAAATGAGTCACTTAAACTTATAGTATGGTAAAGAGTTTAAGAGAGAAAAGAAAAAGGAGAAATTTGAGGGAGATAAAGAATAATTATTTCCTATATATCCTCCTTCGTTTGGAAGTTTAGGTAGAAAATATGCTATATACATGGGGGCAATTAACCTCCCTTATTTTTTTTTTAATAATTATTATTATTATTATTATTATTATTATTATTATTATTATTATTATTATTATTATTATTATTATTATTATTATTATTATTATTATTATTATTATTATGTATGAGGTATTTTTTGTAATATATATATAGGGACCTATGTGCGAATTTTATACTTTATAAGTTATGTATGTGTAAGAGTTATTTTTTATCACATAAATGCCATTGTCTTTAGAAATAAATTTTGACCCAATATTATTAATTAGACCATCTGCGGTGTGTAATGTAAAATGGTAAGGAAATTTAGAGTTTTAACAATTCACTCTCCGCAGCGCGTATGGGGTAATTGCCACATCACGCCTCTCGTGATGGACTGTACATCGTGCCTCTGCCCAGTCAGCGACACTCACGACATTCTGAATGTCGTGAGTCCAGTCCAGTCAGCACTCCCTAACGGCTAGATCCAACGGCACTCCAACGGCATTATTTGCTTTAACGGTCGAAATTTTCACTATTTAAACATTTGCCCACATTTCAATCTTATATCATTCTTCTTATTTTTCTCTCATACATATACACTTACACCAATCCAAAATAAAGTTTCAACAAATTTCGAGTAGCCTCAAAGTTATTTTGCAGAAAATTAAGGTACAATTATCTTATTCTTTTTATTAAATTATTTATTTGCTTAATATTATTGTTTATTTGTTTAATATTTTTGTCTATAATTAATTTGTTTTGGTCAATTTAAGACTTTAATATTATTATTTATGTGAGTTAATCAGTTTGTATGTATAACATCATATTAACACTTATAAATGGTAGTATGAAAGGTTCTTTAACACATATAATGAAAAAAATGAACTCCGTAAAAAAATATTTTAACATTTAATTCTTTGGTTATGTATTTGAATTTTATTTTTTTTTACAAAAAAGGAATTTAACTCTTTGGAAAAGTTAAATAATCAATAAAAATTTAGGCTCTGGATAAGAAAAAAGTTTAAATTATAAGTAAAATTAATTTATTGACCCTTAACATTATCTTCACCACAATTTTTTTCCAATAGCTGTGGTAGCATTTCCCATCAATAATCAATAATTCTCTTAAAAAATTACCTTAAATTAATATAAATTATATTATTTATTCTCAGCATAATGAAAAGAATTCAAAGATTTTTCGGGAGAGCTAGTATCTCGAGTCCTCCCGATGAAGGTGGGTCTGGTACATCTGCTGTAACGCCTACTACATCTGCTGTTAGGCCTAGTTCGTCACGACGGAGATCAACCGAACGTCGTAGTCAGCCTGAAAATTACAAGACTCCTACTACCCAGCCATCAAGTTCATATTCCCCTTTTGCTAATTATAGAAAGGTTGTTGATGATGGAAAACATATTTCCAGAATGAAGAGAACAACTGAAGGTAATTTATTCTACATAAGGTCAACCTGGCACCAGGCAAGTAGAATATAAAAGGCTATCACGAGATCCAGATGTAGAAATGTTGCTTGATAATTCTAGATTATGTTCTTTATTTAAACGACAAATGCCAAATTCCGATGGTACTGTAGTTGAAGCGTGCTGTCGACGTTGGTGAGACACCACCCATACATTTCACCTGCCTACATGCGAGTTAGGTTTCACACCACTTGATTTCACCATATTAACAGGTATACATATCAACTTTGTATACATATAACACATATTTAGTATGTAAAAAAATAAATATAAATTATATTTATATTTATATATAATAAATTTAATTTAATATATTATAACTTTTATTTTTAATAAGAATTCCCATTAGAGGTGACAAATTACTGCTTCCTTAAGTATATGAGGATTCGACATTGACGGCTGAAAACGGGATACTAGCTACTTATTTTCCATATTTTTTAAATGAAATAGATTCCGGAGTAATAAAAGGTTCTTTTATCGCCGCATATCTTGGAAGTGACGATATAATAGAAGCTATTGGGGCAGATGGTATAGCTAGATTATTCATATTATATATTTTAGGGTATGTATTTTTTTTCCAACGGTAATAGTAGTTGCCCAATATTTTGGGCAAACTATGTCATCGATGTCGAAAATATTAGTCGCTACGACTGAGGATCAACAATTTTGGCCAGAATGTATTTAGGTCTAGATGTTGCATCTCGAAGGTTAATTAAAAGCTTAAATTTCTTTTGGCAGCCAATTGAGGTACATATTTCATTTTAAGTATGACTTGTGTCCCTCATTTTTTTACATTAAAATTATATTTGCATTTACGTATTTTAATACTTTTTTTAATAAAATGCAGTTCTTTTTTTATAAGTACATGGCAACTCAATGTCCGCAGTTTATCATCAGAGCACCTCTACTTTGGCCTAAAATTCATCGATGGAGTTTGAAAAATGTAGAGACTGCGAAAAATTTAGTCAGGTTCAATCTCGATATTGCGGACCAGCAATTGGAGATGCGTTTAATGCAATATATTATTTGGCAACCCTACACAAATGATTTGGCAGTGTAATTTCTGATACAACAAATTTCGTTACACCTTTTACGATGCAGGTATTTGTTATTCGATCCCCAAATTGGAGGACACTGGCATTTGGGCGAACGGTGCTACTGGCAAATTATTTGAGGAATTGCAATTCCTAACGATCCTACGGTTAAAATGACCAAGATCCTTCGAGATGTTTTTAATCATTATGCCCAATATGGTTGGAAACCATGTACTATATTCCTATCTGAAGTGACGAAAGAACTTTATGAAGAGTATTGGACATATGTATCTGGCGGACCATCATTACCACCAATCGGTAGAGGGGTTAATATTAATGTTGTTGGATATGCGGCATTGGTAGGCCGTGATGTTGAAATGCCATGTACGCCACAAGAGGTGGCAGGAGGGGTTTATAACAGTCAAGGTAGTTTTTCCTCATCACAACCGTTTGCTTCACAACCGTTTGCTTCACAACCGTTTGCTCCTGATTGGAGTTATACCATTTGTACTTCAAATTGTGAAACAATTCAACTATTTTTGCCACGAGATAAACCTTCAATAGAGGCCCCACCATCTATGACGTAATCGAGTGGTATATGGCGAAATCTTTACATAGACACAATGAATTGTACAAACCAATTAAAACATTAATTATTCATACATTCAAGTGAAATGGCACAACAATTGAAGAAAAAAAATCGTCAAATAAGGGAAAAAGATGCCGAGATAGAACGGCTGCGTGAGGAGAACTCCCAATCATATTCACAATGGCCTGGCCTTGATGATAATTAGTTATATTATGTTATTTAATTATGTCATTGTAATTTTTATATGTAGTGTTTTAAGTTGTTGAATAATTGTTCGGACCATTTTTTTATTATGTCAAATATTGCAGGTTAATTATGCGCACTGTTTTAATTGTCTACATATCGTATATATATATATTATCTTTTAAAAAAAATTATGAAACGAAGCAGGGTGAAAAACGTAAACTATTAAAAATTTAAGGGTAAAAAACATAATATATATATATATATAAATATGTATATATAAGAATAATGTATCAAGTTTATATATATAAAGAACAAATAAATATATGAATCAGGAATTGTTTGGGTAAAAAATATCAATTATTAAAAATTCTAGGGTCAAAAACATAATATATTATTTTATATATATATATAAATGCTTTTCTCTACATACATAAAGGAGAATAGATTGGAGATGTTGTTCTTTGTATATGGTCTACATATACAAATATAGACAAGTCCAATCATACTGTAATTTTGTTGTGGTGAAGATTATGGAAAGATTTTAATACCGTCAAGCAGAAAGATTATGGAAAGATTTTAATACTGTCAAGTATAAAATTTGTCTTCTGCTCTTTTATCTTTTGCGTAAAGATAAAGAAAGGAATAATGTTAGGCAGAAAAATATTTTTATTGATTCCTCTTGTCCACGCCACCTACAATGAATTCTATAAACCATCTTCTATAAATCATACAATTCTTTAACACAATTTCTCCGTTGTTCTTTTTAAATAGCATGATTTTATTATAAAATATATCATAAATAAATTATGTCTACTTCAAGTTCAAGAGGTTTTTATGGGCAAAATACAATAGATGAAGAAATAATTTTGTTATCTCAACAAATGGTAAACTTAAATGAAGATGATGATAATGAAGCTGTTGCATATAATGAAATAAGAAGGCAAAATGCTATATCTAATATTAATACTTTAAAAACGACCGAAGTATCTATAAAAAGATATAAATACCGAGAAAGACAGGCTGCTCATTCAAGGTTTTGGAAAGAGTATTTTACTGAAAATCCAATTTATCTTGAAACAGATTTTCGGCGCAGATTTCGAATGCGACGGCCACTCTTCAACTGCATTCTAGAGGCCGTGGGGAACTACGATTACTATTTCGCACAAAAACCCGATGGTTTAAACCGTCTTGGTTTATCCCCCTACCAAAAAATTATTCCAGCACTCCGACATGTGTTATGGGGCATGCGCCGATATATAGGGAGAATACCTTGCAATAGGAGAGTCAACTTCAATAGCATCATTAAAACGATTTTGTAATGCTATTATTAATGTATTTGGCAGTGAGTACCTGAGAGCGCCTACAACAACAGATGTGCAGTGTCTTTCAACTGAAAATTCAGCTCGTGAATTCCCTAGGATGCTTGGGAGTATTGATTGCATGCATTGGACGTGGAAGAATTGCCCAATTGCATGGCAAGGATCATATCGTGGACATAAGCACACGCCAACAATAATATTAGAAGTTGTTGCCTCATACGACACTTGAATATGGAATTCATATTTCGATATGCCAGGTGCGAATAATGATCTTAGCGTGTTGGCGAGATCAAATATTTTTGAAGATCTATTATATGGTAGATCTCCACCTGTCAACTATGAAATAAACGGTAATGAGTATAGTATGGGATATTATTTGGCTGACGGTATATACCCGAATTACGCCACTATTGTCAAAAGTATGAAAAGGCCTAATTCAGAAAAAAAGAAAGTATTTTCAGCCACACAAAAGAGTGTTATAAAGGACGTAAAACAGGCTTTCGGAATTCTATAAGCCCGATTCGCTATTATAAGGCAACCCAATAGATTATGGAATGATGCAGCGTTAAGCAGCATAATGCAAGCATGTATAATATTGCACAACATGATTATAGATGATGAAAGGAGAATAGATTGTGAATGTGAGTACGATCAAATTGAAGAACTTCCATCGTTACAGCGAGATCCTATGGTGGTCTTTAATAATTACATGCATCGTCGTAATGAGATGACAAATTCTAGCTCGCACAATCGTTTGCGTGCAGATTTAGTAAAACACATATGGGTAATTCATTCTGAATCGTAGCTTTGTGTGTTTCATATATCTAATGTGTTTTTACAACTTCTTTTATGGCATTATAATGTATTTTTCATTTTAAAAATTCCCTGGCAATCGTATTTAAATGTTTTGTCTTTGTTATTATGTGAATTAATCATATTTTAATGTATTGTATTTCTTATAATGTGAGTTAATAATATTTTAATGTACTGTATTTTGTCTAATGTGAGTTAATAATATTTTAATTATTTTGTCTAATGAGATGCTTTTAATGATTTTTTATTCATGATATGTAAAAAAAATAGTATTGTAAATTATTAATTGTATGACTTGTAAGATCACTGAAAAAGTAAGTGTAATGGCAAGTACCAGCTTAAGGTAGGTCTAGATTTTCGAGCGCTTACTTTTTATCTTCTTTGATATTTGTCATAGATTTTCTAATCCTTTTGCAATTTTTTAAACACCTTGGGAGACGTTCATATCCTTTTAGAGATTTTCCTAGATTTTCTTATCCCATTAGATTTCTTATCAGATTTCTTATCCTCTTATATTTGTTTAGATATTTTCATCTATAAATAAAGATGACATTTACTGAATTATTCATACAACTATCCATCTTGTTAGGTGAAAAATAAGTAAGTAGTATGGATGAGAAAATAGAAGAGAAATGGAGGAAAATAATAGCAATGTATGAAAATGGTGGTAGAATAAGCCCACATGTATTTGCAACAAAAAAACTTTGGAAGACTCATCTATCTCACTGGGTTTAAAAAAAACTAAAACTGTATAAAGGAGGGGGAGGAGAGTGGCGAGACAAACATTTCTGGCAATATGTCCCAACAGAGTTATTCTCAACTTTGTTGGAAAATCCAGAATTCGATCATAGGTATCAGTTACTACTTTCTTTAGCTGCTCGAACATCAATTTTTGTACATCTTCAACGACGAGCTGAAGAATGTAGAAAGGTCGCAGAACATCAGGCTCAACTAAGGCGTATAAATCCAGGTTTAGTATTTAATGAGGATATTTGCCCTCGAGATTATGAAGACCACGCGTTTGAAGAATATGAAATTGAGGAGTCTAAAACATATCCAGATGATGTTTCTTCATCTGACGAAGATCGGGGTTAATTATTTATAAATTTATGTGATGTTGCGAGCTTTAATTATCTTTGAAGAATAATGTATTATGCATTTTGTTTTGTTCTGTATGAAATGAAACTCGTTATCTTTTAAAATAACAGTGAAATACAAAAATAAATTAAATAACATTGCATATAACAAAGTAAATTACCTTAAAATAAAAGTGCATTACAGGCATAAAATTAATTTAACATTGCAGAATTTAAAAATATTAAGATAACATCCATAAAACCATAAAATAAAATAATTAAAAACACAACTCAGAAGTACTGATTGCCCGGATAGTTCTGCTCTGATTGTTGGCGTCTTCGGTTTAGAAATTCTTGAAGACGGTAATTGTACAACTCCCATTGTTGGTCACTCATACGCGTTCAATCCATTGACATTAATGCATTTTCTTCAGCAAGATCTACTTCTCTGTTTCGTCTTGCCTCCTCACAGATATTTTTTTGTCTTTCTTCTTCTCGAAAATTTTTTAAACGAGACATGTGAAGACGTATTTCTTCATTAGCTTTTGCATTAAATGCAACATTTTCTTCGTACATTTTATTAAATGCTTATGATCTCTCTAATTATGCCATTTCAGAAGTTAATAATTTAGCTTTTTCCTTCCTTTTTTTGCCCAATTTTACTGCATTTCTTCCAATTAGTCAGTTTGCATCAGGGCCTTCAATGGTAATCGGGGAAGAATTGTCCCCTATGTTAATCGAAGAACCAATGCTATCTTCAAATAGACCATAGCGAGTGTGTTGACTGTTTAAAGATATTGTTTTCAAACTAAAACGCTAGCAGTCTTTCAAAATTTGATAACAATGATCAAAACTAAAAGCTTTATTGTTTTCTAAATGGTATGCTCTTTGAGCTTCCCTGGCCTGTATTAAATAAATTCAAAAAAATAATAATAAGTACAACGATATATAAATTTAAAAAATATATAAATTATAAATGTCAATTAATATATAAAACATAAAATAGAAAATTACCGAATCCATTTCGTTGGTTCCACTACCAGCATTACTCATTGCATGCGATAGTTTTGAAATATAAATTCCAACAGCTTTAGTAATAACGAAAAATCGCGATTGAAGAGAGGATTGTATCTTTCGATGTAAAACTTCGGGTTGCTCGTGGTATTTGACAGTAATAACTTGCCATAAGCTATCCAAAGATTGATTAATACCTTGAATTAGATCAACACTTACAGTAAGATAAGCACGACATAAAGCTTCGTCTTCAAAAACTTGAATATTTGCTCTTTGATTCTTATACATAATGAAAAAAAAAATTACAAATTGAGTTTATTGAGAGAAGAGCAAATATTTTATTTATTTATTTTTTTTAATTTATGAAAGATATCAGCCTGTGCATCTTTGGAAATATTTGGGAGGTATTTATAATTTTGAGAACTTGATAAAGAGCCGTTAGGTCTAATGGCTAGATTTCAAAATTGCATTTTGGCCCCCCTCCTCACACGATGTATAGTCCATCGCGAGAGTGATGACTGTGCATCACTCGATGTTCTGTACATCGCAGGGCATATTGTCAGCTCTCACGATGTTCTCTCCATCGTGGGACAGAATTGTTTGTCAGCCAGCCTTTTTACCATTTCACTGCCATTTTAGCTAACCAATTTAGCCGTTGCCATCTGCGTTGCACGCTCAAAATAGGTAAATTAACCATTTTACAACATGCATTGGAGAGGGTCTTATATCAAAATACAAAAAATGACAAAATCTAGACTTTTCTTCCTCTTCTCTCCTTCTTTGTTTTGATAAAATACTCGAACCCACCGCTCTTCCTCTTCTTTCCCTTCCTCTTTTTTTCTCCCATGACGGTGCCACCTCCTCGATCACTACTATCACCGTGCACTCTGATTAAACTATATATTCAAAGGTCCCAGTATCTCCGACGCAAGATGGATGTTTTTCTCTATCACTCAAACACTGTACTAGCGATCTACAATTTTCAGATAAGTTCCTATCTCTATATATGTATATACATGTTTAAATTTGTATTTTTTGAAAAAATAACTAAAAATTCTTTGTTTTATTCAAATTTATGTATATGTTTTATTGTTTATTACATATGTGTTTGTCAATTTTTATTAGGAAAAGTATTGTATATGTATACATATAGTGTTTTGTGGAGATGTATGAATCACTAATGCTATTATGTTTGTTTTAAATTTGACGACTTTAAAATTATATTTTTGTGTGTTTTAAATTTTGACCCCTTTTGATTTTAAATTCATGGCTCCACCACCGGCTAAAATGCAATAGGTTCTCATTAAAAATAACTTTACATTCTTACTATTTGGAGAGAATGATTTTGAGAGCAAATTTTCATTAAAACCAATTTTTTCCTTTCTCCCTTTCTATTGTATTTTCTCCATCTAAAAATCTCAAACAAGAGGAATTTCACACTTTATTTAGTTTTTGCTTTTAATTAAAACTCAAAAACAATGGTAGATCTTTCATTAATGGTTCATTTTAAACTTTGATATCAATCATATTCAATTATTAAAGTTAGATATTAACTTAATTCTGTCCACGGTCGTTAAAAATTAAACAAAATTCAAATAATAAGGGTTTACTAAACTAACCATTGTGAAATGAAAACATTCCAAATTCATAAAAATGTGGTATTGAAAAATAGGGGTTGTATAAAAAAAATTTGCAAAAGAATTAAAGAATAATATTTTTGTAAATTAAGGGCCTCTATTTGACCAAACTCTAAAAGGAATGCAAAGTAAACTTTGCAATTAATTTTTAAATTGTATTTGTTTTACGGAATCATGCAAATTTAAGTTTGCACTACATGTTTTTAGTATATTATTACAAATAAGTGTTTAATTAACAATACTTTAGAATAATTTCAACAAATTATATATTCAAAACCTAATTATTAATAAAATGCACATAATAATTTTTTCGGTGTTATGCAAAGCTAAGTTTGCACTCCTTATTTTCTAAAATATTATTATGTATTTGTATTTATTTGACGTTGTTTTACATTTTTATGAATGAAACGTACGAATATATTTGATAAAAAATATAAACAATCATGCAAAGCAAATTTACATTAAATTTTTTTGATTGCAAAGTTAAGTTTGCACTCGGTCTAATCCCTTATTTTAAAATACTATTGATAAACAAACCCTTATTTCAAAATGATAAAGATATCTAGAACCTTATTTCTAAAAAATATTATTCGTTATTTTTTTTTGTTAAAAATATTGTTACGTAATATCTTTTTCATCATTTCCAATTAAAAAAATAAGAAATAAAAAGGAACGAAATTTGCGGGTTTGCTTTTTGACTGTCCTATTTTCATCAGCCTGAAATTGAAACTTTTGCCTTTGAAATATTGAAAAATAGTGCGTTTTTGGAAAAACAAATCTACAAAAGAATAAAAAGAATAATATTTTTTATAAATTAAGGGTCTATTTTTTACCAAATTTCAAAAGGAACGCAACATTAATTTTGCAGTATATTTTCGAATTGTAATATTTTATGTTATTATGCAATGTGAAGTTTGCACTGCATGTTTTTTAGATATCGATGGCGCAAATTATTAACTTAATTTACCCCGTTAACCCTGAGCTGATATCCGCTATAAGGCCTACTTTAGCTCGAAGAGCTCGGAGGAGCCCTGTTGAGATATCTTAAGAAGAATAGAGTCCCTTAAGAACTGAAAACCAGCTTAAGAGTTGATTACGTGTGACGAATTGCGAAGCCCGGGCCCCAGAGTTCTTTCGGCGAGTTCTGGAGCTCCCTCTCGCCCAACCACTATGCCAAAGTGGTTAGCATAAGTATGGATGATTGTCACTTGCTCTGCAGAGCGTGCATAACTCCCCTTAATTTCATTAAATGCACAACAATTGCATTTAATGCATCGGAATTCATGAAGAAGTAAGGTCAGAGTTGGTACTGGTCGAAGCATGGTCCTAGGCCTGCTCTGGGAGCTCAGGCCACACGTTTCCTCCAGTCATATATATACAAGGAGCATTTACTTCTTTAACAACCAAGTTTCAATTAAGAAAAATCAAGCTTTAAGATAGTAACGATCAAAGATAAGTAAGAGAATCATTAAGCACTACCACAGGTGTGAGATAAAGAGACCCAGAGCTCCATAACCTGTCTCAGAGCTCCTAAGTTAGAAAGATTAGACTCTGGGTGGCTTAACCTTCATATTGTTGTAATATTGTAAGAATAGATGAGGTAGAGAGACTTTTATAAGTTTGTAATATTTGTCTGTTAACTATCAATATAAGGCAACCGAGCTCCTAACTCTATTTCACAGGGGATGACTAACCCGTATCTTCATACGAGGCCAACTTCCTATATAAATCTTTAACTCCCTTAAATTCAGCACCTTTACCATTCTAATTATTTGATATAATCATTTGTCTGTATGGTCTAAAATACCCTTCCAGTTTTTAGCACCAACAAATATTATTATGTCTAAGTGTTTAATTGACTTAACTTTAGAGTTATTTTAGCAAGCGACAAATTTAAACCCCTTTATTAATAAAACACACATGATAATTTTTTTAGATTATGCAAAATTAAATTTGCACTCTTTATTTTTATAATGCATTACTAAGTAATGGGGTTTATTTGACGTTACTTTAAAGTTACTTGAATGATACATAAAAATATATTAGTTAAAAAATACAAATGATTCATGCAAAATAAATCTGCATTAATTTTTTTTAGAATTGCAAAGTTAAGTTTGCATAAAACACAATTTTAATTAAAATAATTATTTTAAAATACAATTGATAAATAAACCCTTATTTCAGAAAAAAAATAAAATTAAAAGCATCCCCTTATTTAGAAAAAAAAATATTATTCTATGGATTTTTTGCGAAAAACATTGTTAAACAAGACCTTTTGCCCCATTTTCAGAATTTTTTTTTCATTTTACATAAATTTTCTACCGTATGAAGGCCGGGTTGTGATCGGAAACGATTTGTCTAAAATTATGCATCACATGCTTGTACCAAAGAACGATATAACAAAATTGCCTAGAAAATTTATGGACCACCAAAAAAAATAAAAAAAATCATATATTTTTCAACAATTCAGTCAAATTTCCATTGAAGAACTTTAGCATTAGAAAGATTCTGGCTTTGACCTAATGTGATATTATAAAAAGTGCTATGGTTCAATCTCCCTCATTGTCTCTTAAGAATCACCCTCATCGTTGCTTTTTTATATATAAATAAATAAACTTTTAGCAATAGGGAAGAAATAAAGGACCAATGGGCAGTATTAAACCCAAGAGCAACAAGCCCATTTAAATTGATCCATCAGCCATATCCTTTTTTAGCACCAAAAGGCCTAAAGGCCAACCCATCATCAATCTTCAAGCAAGACGATTATTCTAATAATCACTCGAATTTTAAAGCTGGAATTCTGAGAGTGTTTTGTCCCTTGCATTCGACTCTTTTAGAGTACTACATATTATTTTAATAGAGAGTTAAGTTTTTTTGAGATCAGCTTAATTTAGATGGTAATTTTTTTACGGTTAACTTTTATCTAAACTAGATACGTAGTGAGTGTGCATGTATTATTCTCATGCACATGCAAAATTTAATATAAAATTATTAGTGGCTTAGTGGTTAGAAATGATGTTTTCAACATTAAGGTCATAAGTTTGAGCTCAATTAATTACAATAATATAAATTATTTCTCGCCAAAAATTAACACTAGGGGTCAAAGGCTAACTCATACAATTTTAATTAAGCGATCCAAATTTACTATTCTATTATCACTCTAGACAATACAAATCCAAATCTTTAGACCTGTCAATGGGTCAGTTCGAAACATGTTTATATTTGTTTTTATCATGTTTCGAGTGTTATTGTTTCAGGTCTAAGCGGGTGGCTTTTTTATCGGGTGTTATCATATTTTGAGTGTTATCGTTTCGAGTTTAAAAAAATTATCTGATATGACCCGTTAAGTACATATATAATAAAAAATATATTTCTTATATAATATTTCATATATGTAACGACCCGGTCGCACCTCAGTACGATATTGTCCGCTCTGGGTAGCGTCCTAGACAGGTCTCAGCCCCAGGACATCTACCCTCACGGCTTTGTTTCTGGGAGCTCACGACCAGCTTCCCAGGGGGTCACCCATCCTGGGATTGCTCTGGTCCAAGCACGCTTAACTTCGGAGTTCTCATGGGATCCGAAGCCAGTGAGCTACCCAAAAGGCCTCGTACTTAATTAGCGACCATATCTTACTTATATGGGTCTCCAAGGATCCCCCAACTTCCGGTGTGGGATGCCCCCTTTGAGCTACCATTCCTCCACACAAGGGAGTACTCATCGCTCGAGCTACCATTCCTCCACACAAGGGAGTACTCATCACTCAGGGCGTCACATCCTTCCCCCCAAGGGAATCGATGTCCTCGTCGACACACCGTACTCTGTGGGGTCCGCTCTGATACCATTTGTAACGACCCGGTCGCACCTCAGTACGATATTGTCCGCTCTGGGTAGCGTCCTAGACAGGCCTCAGCCCCAGGACATCTACCCTCACGGCTTTGTTTCTGGGAGCTCACGACCAGCTTCCCAGGGGGTCACCCATCCTGGGATTGCTCTGGTCCAAGCACGCTTAACTTCGGAGTTCTCATGGGATCCGAAGCCAGTGAGCTACCCAAAAGACCTCGTACTTAATTAGCGACCATATCTTACTTATATGGGTCTCCAAGGATCCCCCAACTTCCGGTGTGGGATGCCCCCTTTGAGCTACCATTCCTCCACACAAGGGAGTACTCATCACTCAGGGCGTCACAATATATATATATATATATAGTCAGACTTTAAAAATGACATCTTTCTTTTAACTGAAGAATGGACTTTCTCTTTTGAGTGAGTAAATGATTGAATTTTTTGATGAAATTTGGTGGGGATGATCTCCATGATGAAGTAGATCAACTCCACTAAATTTCATCAAAAAATTCAACCGGCAAGTGGATGACTTAAAAATTTAAAATTTCAACGGTCGCAATGCATGCATATATATCAAATTTTTGTTCACCTACTTTCTGTTTAAATTTTTTTGATAAAATTTGGTGGAGTTGATCTATACTCATCATGGAGATCATTCCCATCAAATTTCATCAAAAAATTCAATCATTTACCCCCTCAAAAGAGGAAGTCCATTCTTTAGTTAAAAGAATGATGTCCTTTCTGAAGCCTGACTCTCTATATATATATTGTAAGTTTACCTTGAATTAACAAATATGTGTGTAATACTTATACAAATTATATACATTTATATTAAAAATATACATATATAATATTATACAACTATGCATATTATTTATGTGTTCAAACGGGTTATTATCATGTTAAAGAATATTAATTGACCTGACCCGTTAATTTATCGTGTTTTATCATATCAACACAAATATAACCCGTAACTATTAAAATTTCACCCATTAACTTATAACTTCGTGTCGGTTTGTATCGTATGTTATTTTGCTAGGTTTATAAACCCCATATCTAATAAATGGTCGTAATTATAACATGATGTAATTGATTTAATCATGGTCAATTTGAGTTTGAGGGGCCTACGTATTTCACCTTTCCAAGACCTTTTTGTACAAAAGATCATGTATGTATGACTCAATTGTATAATGATTGGCTATCTTTTGAAATTATACAACTACCAAAAGTGTGTGATATGAACAAATGTTTATTGCTAAGGGGCAAGTTCTAATGTAATGTTAGATTTTGTTAAAGTAAGAAACTTAATTTAAAACGTATTGTTGACTAAAAATAAAAAAAAACCAATTAAGACTTACAAAATACTAAATTACAATTGATAACTTTTTAAGATGATCAAGTTAAACAGGGGGCTAATGTGTATGGAAGAAGGAGTGTGAAGGGGTGGCGGGGTGGGAAATGTTGTTAGGGTTGTAAAACAAACCAAACTACTCGAGACTCGAATCGTGATTGCTCAAGTAAAAGCTGGAACATAATTCATTTGTAAAATAAATGAACCAAACTTCCACACGCTAATAAGCTTGGCTCGATAAGCTCCAAAACAATGTAAGACTATGTTAAAAATTAAACTACTCTGAGTTCCACTCGATCAAAAGCTAATTTGAACTCGACTCTGAGAGTTAAATAAGCCAATTATAAAATTATAAACTTAAAATATTTAACAAACTTCGGAGTTTTAGGCATTAGAGCATCTCCAACTGTAGTATATAATTTTGGTTTGTGTAAATTTTACATGTTTTGTAAGAAAAAAGGTCTCTGGCAGTATTTTAAGAAACTTTGACACCTAGGATTTGTGTAAAAAAGGTTGTGTAAAATACAAACATAATTTACATAACCACGTCAGATAATCTCTCGTCTATTTTCCCTCATTCCGTATGTAGAAATAAATTGATTTGAAAAGTAAGGGAATAAATATAGGATAAGTTCCAGTTGTGTGTATTTAATTGGTAATTTAATATTTACACAAAATTATAAAACAGACGGTTGGAGTACAAAAATGAATTATGTATTATTTTTGTGTAAATTTCACTTAGACACGTAAGATTTACACAAAATTTATACAAGATGATGGGAGATGCTCTTAGTGTACCTTTAATTTTTTAATTTTGTATTTTAGTGTTAGATTCTCTTTTTAAGATTGGAAAATATGCATATATAAGTTATCCTGCCCTTTAATTTTGGCAAAAACAACAAAATAATACTAATTTTGCCCTCCCCTGCCCCTTTTCCCCCTAATTAATTTTTTTTAGAGTACTATAATTGCCCTTTATTCAAATTCGTCACTCCGAATCCAATTTTAACATTCGTCACAATAAAGTACATATTAATGCGCTCTTAAAAACAAAACAAGACTTCAACAAACATAAACTCTTTAATTCTTATACAAAGAATTATTTTTTCCTTTTTTTAATATTAGACACTCAGTATATACGATACGCGTACACGTTCTCTTTATATGTATACAAATATCTAAATTAAATAAAAAATATATAATGAATGAAAAAGTAGTCAAATAGTAAGACGTCTCTTCTTAATTTTAAATTAGAGCTCACCGAAAAATAAACGCATCAATAATATAAGAGAAATACTTATAATTTAGTGTCACACAAGAATAAAACACTTTTAGGTTTATACATATTAAGGGTGTCATTATTATCAAAAAAATTATGCTTATTACCAAATCAATATACAACTTTAAAAAGCGTATAGTATAATTTCTCAAAACAATGCTATGTTTTGACAAATATAATATTATTTGGATGTTATAACTAATCGATTTAAATTTGTGTTTTTAGTTTTTGTTTTAAAAGTATACTTACCCATGAGTAGGCCTGTCAATTTGTGATACGATCTAATAACATGACACAAATTTTATAGATATAAGTGAAATCTTAACAGGTATTGGCCATAAATGTATGAATCCATTAGACTCGTTTATTAAACAAACCAATTTTGACTTAATTTGCGATACTCGAAGAAAAGCCGTTTAACTTGAATCACAAATTGGTTTTGCGTCGTTTAAATTGCTAACCTACCTATATAATCTTTTATAGAATAAGTATTATTCGATACTAAATGTTGTACGTGATTCGGCTATAAATAATCTAGTGATTAATTGAGTGATTAAATAAGTCACTAAATATTATTTGTATATAACCTAAATCGAACAATTTATTTTAAAAGGGTAAATAAAATAAATGAATAATGTATAAATATATAATTTCGTATCTATTTATTAAACGAATGGTGTAAATGTTTTTCGGCCTTATGCAAATTTAATCTGGTCGATCCTTGCCTACCATGAAAATCTTATATGTTTGACACGTGTGTGAAACGTGTCAGTAAAACAATGAAGATGGTCCCATAATCCTCCACGTAACCCACTTGTACACGGTGCAATAAATATCTCCTCCCATCATGGTGTAATGTCGGTTTAATTCTTTGAATATAGGGAAAAGAAAAATATCTGGAATACTAATCCAATCAAGAGAGAAATAATGGCCGGAAAGGGAGCAGGGACGTCGACGATGGAGGCGGCGGCGAATATTGCTGCCTCGGCGAAGGCAGGATTGGAGAAGACCAAAGCCTTAGTTGGAGAAAAGGTTTGTATTTTTAAGAAGAAAATATCTTAACTTGTACATGCATATCTTATATACTTATGCGATTCAAAAAGAGTTAAAATCAAAGTGATAAGTAAGTACGCGGCCGTTAGTTAAGTGTAATAATTTTGCTACCTAATAATTCGTTGCATTATCTACATATTTATTTATTGAATAAAATAACTTAACTTTTTATCAAATGGTTTTCGGTCAAACGTTAATAACTTGTATTTTTTTAGGTTTGTGTTCGTGACTTCAAGTCTCTGTTGAAGCGTGAAGGGTGATTTCACAATGTTACCAAAACCCGTATGCGTACAGTCTGTTTAAATTAACGTAGAAATAAAAAAAAAAATAGTATAGCACTCCAAATTAAAGTATAGCACAACTCCATATAGTTTCTCGGTCCACCAAAAGTGCCATATCTTATAGAGTAGGACTTTGTTAACTCTCTTTTAAAAAGAGTTTTGATGATCTTTGCATTTGATGGGTGAATATAATATAAAGTGTGAGGTTCATCAAATTATTTTATTATTATTTTAATGTATTTACCAGTCAAATGTAATGGTCACCGTGATCCTATTTAAAGACGGTTAACAAACTCCTTCTCTATGTTATATGGGTGGACTTGGAGGTATAATTGAACATATGACTACAGTTTGTTGCAATTGCTAGTTTCTATTATTTACGGCCCTCCCCAACCACGAAAGGATGAAATCAAGTTCCAATCTTGCTGGGGGTCAGAAATTTTCTGGATAAAAATTATCGAACATGATAACGAATTTATTGGGTGATTGGTGTTCACTAATAGCTCTTGTTATTACTTCTCTCGTACTTATAAAGTTACGTAAATTTACAAAAGCTATAGAATTTGTACGAATTAAGTTTATTTGAATGGATTTTCTTAATTTTATCCCTTACTGTTAATGTTTTAATTGACTTACTCATAAGTATTTTAAGACTTGGTAAAGCGTGAATTTATTTTTATTTGGTCAAGTAAAAGGTTTAGATTAAATTTTGGAGGGGCTATTAAACGGACGTACAGGGATGGTGCTCTCATAATTGAATCGGTTCCCCCGTGGGGTGATCCAGAAAAGAAGAATTAGACCCGGATTTGTACAAAATTAAATTAATTAAATAAGGATTATGCAATGAGTTGTAAATTGTTATAAGGGGGCCATGCATGGCGCACATCAATTAGTGGCGGAACCAAGAGTGTTGTCGACGGGGCGGAGTTTAAAGCACACAAAAATATCTTTTAAGCTATGAAATTTTAGTGCAAGAATAATAGTATTAATAATAATACTTGATATGAGTAAAAGTCAAAAATACCTAATGTCTACAAATTATAAAAATATTCTATGACATTTTAAAATTTGAAACTATTGTAACACTTCATTCTGTAATGTTTAGTGTATGTCACCGAACAATCATTCGTAAATTCATCTCCCATTCGATTGTGTAACGTTATCTTGATGATATTCATTTTTGAGAATGTTCGTTCAACACTTACCGTAGCAACAAATAAGAGTAAGGCCTAAATATACCAATGAATAATCAATAAACTTTTTAGTTTTAACCATTTTTTAGTAAGTTCACCGACCCCCTTAAAAAAGTCATCATTATACTTCAAATCTTCTATATAGTTTTTAAGTTGTTCTTTAAGTTGCAAGACTTCCATTGATGAAAAATCATAGGGACTAATACCTTGCAAATCATAGTAATCTTCTCAAATTAAAAACAAAAAATTAATTGATGGATCAACGTATGTCATACACAAAAGTAACTCTGTATTGATCTCATCAAAATAGTTATTTGACTCTTGAGAGAACTTAGAAGTAAGGAAGTGAAGGGAAGGGAACGAATGGTTGAATAGTGGACTAAGAGAGAGAAAATTGAGAAAAGAGGAAAAATAGTTGTGTATGTGTGGTTGTGAGTTGTGGATGAATTAATTAGTTAAAGTAATTTTAAAATTTCACATGGCCTCTGAAGTTTAGACTCTTAGATATCCAAAATTTAAAGTTTTATACATAGATCCTTATATATATATATCTATATTTTTTAAAAAATACTCTATATGTACTTAAAAAAAATCCAAATCCAAAGAGGGGCGATTGCTCCTATCTCCCTACTTCGTCCGAATCATTAGCAATAAGTCCCGTTTGAAGATGCTTATATACAAAACGCCGTGAAATAATACTTGGAGTGGGAGATTCAATTAACTGATATTCAGAAGATGCAATGTCACCTCTATCATCAATAGGTTTAGCCAAAGCATTTATTACATGACCCGAATAGGCGTTCAAAATCCTTGCACAAGTCGCTTAGCTGGCAAATAAATCCCAATGAGAGACCCAATAGTCCGAGCGATTCTGAGCACTAGGAACAATAAGCTTATGAGGCAATTGATCGTGGCAATGCATAATCCATTTCAATTGGAAAGAGGGAACCCGGCAGTTTGGGATCAGCCTAGAGGGCGTACCAGGCTCGAGGGACGGAACAAGGCTTTCAATTCATTGGGAATCACCTTCCCAAGAAATGGGTTGGCTTTCTTATAGGCCCATTCCTAGCAGAAAGAAGAATTTTGTTAATTTGTGCCAATATAAGAGTAACATGGGTTTTTGTACGTATGTTGTTTTCTCCTTAAATACCTATGTAAAAACATGTTTAACTTGGTGGTTATGGTAAATTTTGGTGACAGGTGGAGAAATTCAGAACCAGTGATCCAGTGGAGAAAGACATGGCAACACTAAGGAAAGAAGGGAAGATCCTGCGCGCCGAGCTTAGCAAAAAAGAGGCGTATGCCCAAAATGCAGCCGCGTCCCAAAATGCAGCCGCGTCCGCTGGTATGACCGCAAGCTACACGGCTGAAGGTAGGGGTGACCTAATTGGTCAAGATGTGACGGTTGTGCCACATCACCATATGGCTCATGATGGTCTTGTGACGGAGGATGTGGTTGGCGGGTCCAACTTTGGGCATGATGATCTTGTGACGGTAGATTTGGTTGGGTCACCGGCCCCTCACTCATTGGAGTCCAACACTAGGAATCCCACCGGTTGGCGAGGGTGTTGTTGAGCCCCGGTACAATACTGGGGACAACAAGGGGTCGGGTCGGACCAAGATTCGTGACCCAAAAATTAGTGGTCATGCCACTAGTGGTGGTGTGTCCTATTAGAAATTTGAAGGGTTTTTGTTTTCTTATTGTCGAAGTAATAACATGTGTTGGTGCTACATTATGGCATATGGGTATGGCGTTGTGTGTTTGTGTCCTTTGTGTTTTTACAACGTTGTGGTATTGTTGGGTTACTGATTTTGTTTACACTATAAATATAATGCTCTTCCTAAACAAATAAATGTAGTGCTTTTATATACCACTTTCTTCTTTCTTTATTTGGGTCATTTATATAATTACTAGGGTATATCCGTGCCATCCGGCACGGTGAAATAAAAAAAAATGATAATAAGATAAAAAATTTAATGTGTGACGAATTTAAATCAAAAAAATCAATCAGTCTATTTTAAGCTCATTGTCTAGTTTAGTCTAACGTTGTGAATAATTGAAACGTAAGTTCAATATAATTTCATACTGAAAAAATTAAAAATATATCAGATTAATTGAACCGACTTGTTTTAAATTTTTTAAAGACTCTTTTAATCATAATCTAACTACGTAACCACAAAATCAATCGTTTTATTTTGAACTAATTGTCTAGTTTAGTCTAACTTTGTGAACAACTAAAACGTAAATTTAATATATCTCTATGTTGAAAAAACTAAAAGTATACCGAATTGGACCGACTTATTTTTAATTTTTTAAAGAGTTTTTTAATCACAATCCAACCACGTAATGTACGTCTTAAATATGACAGATTAAAATGACCAATAATATACGAACACATAACGTACCTCCTTAAATGTTACACAATAATTTTTTATTTTTTTTGCATAATTATATAGTCATGATGGATCTTGTTTAATTGATCTTGATTAATATATTTTAAATATTAATTTTTTATTTTTTTATTTTAAGTTATGCCATTTTTAATGTAGAGAAAATTGTAAGTATGTGAGAGTTTATTGTGTGTATATTATTGATGTGAGTATTTTAACTTTGATGTGACATCATGATGTGTGTATAAAACTCATCCAATGGTACAGAACTAATGCATACCATAACATGTGTATCTTTAATCATTAGATTCTTATATTTTTTAGATAATTTTTTTTTTGTCAAAGATGACATTTTATAATATAGATATATGATATGCAACATAATGTGATTGTGATTGAAGCACGACGTTACCAAATTTGAAGTCACAAAAATATCAAATCAATCTCGTAAAAGCATTTATTTTTTCCCCTTGAACTAATAGTGATATGATCAGGGGAGGAGTTAGAAATTATATTTAAGAGGGGTCAAATTAATTTTTTTTAAATTGTTTTTTGCATATACATTATTTTCTAACTAAATTTCATAAATTAGTGCAATTTAATGATTGAGAGCCGTAAATAGAAATTATAAAAAATTAATAAATAATTTGATAGAGATCATACAACAAAAGACAAATATACTAAATAACAAAATAGAACTATCGTAAATAAAAAATAATATGTTTTTATCCTTCAAATTATTAATAAACTAAAAATTTTACTCTTCAAATTGATAAATAAATTAAAATTGCGAATCTCCATCGTGAACTTTTAAGTCTTATTACAACGACTCCCTCCGCCACATTCGATATACCCCTTCCCAAATACAAATTCTACCCCTCAATTTACACAAACAATTAAACCAGCCCATGAACTTAGCATACCTAGGTGAACCAATCCAAAATTCCAAGTGGGGCGGTGGCCCCCCTCCTCCGCACCTGGATACGATCATTTATATTGGATGATGGAATAAATAGTTTGCCTAATCAATGGTGAAAATCTAAAAATTCTTTTGCTTTTGTTACATATATATTACGGAGAGGGTAAAGTAGTGATAATTCTGATAATACCCTTTAAATATTAGAGGAATTGACATTAATTATTTCAAAGGATCGGATAGTACTTGGTCAATAGTGATCTCTATTTTTTAATATTTTTGAAATTTTATCCCATGTCAAGAGGTTTTACATTTTTTTTATTTAATAGACAAATATATGAATTTTTATTTTTTTATTTGTCATTGTTTAAGAGGACAGAAAATAAGCTTAATAGTATTTAATGAGATTGTGGGATGTCATGCTAACTTCTTCTTCGTCTTTTTTTTTTTTATTATTATTATTTTATATGTAGAAATAGTGATTAGAATTATCTATATAACTTATTTGTCACTTCATATAAAAATAGGGATAGAAAATCTCATAGGAATCTATCTTTTCATTTTTTTTATGATAAAAATTTGTATTAAAAAAAATGATCATTATAGATAGTTTTACTGACACACAAATTGAAATTTCATGGTGCACAAAATATACCCAAATTTCATGATGCACAAAATAATACACAAAATAATACCCAAATTCTGCAAATTCAGAATTTTGAAAAATATTTTTGAAAACATAATTTTACATTGTGATGGTATAGGGTTAAACAAGTACGATGGAACCACCTCGTCAGGCGGCTCTTCGAAAAACTTTACTTGTTTAGTAGATACATCATTATAACTAAGTTTATATGTGACAAAATGTGAAAAGATTTTACACTGTTATATGGGCTTTAATACTCTTTCTTCTATTTTTTTTTATTTTTTTTTACTTTTTAGAATGTCAAAATATTTTCTTTTTATTACGATAATAAATTAAATCTCTCTCTTCCCATTTCTAGTAAAACTCAAATTTAAAAATCCTCTTAAATTCAAACAGATGCCTTACTAACTAAGTTAATCCACTTAGGGCTCGTTTGATTCGAGTTTTTGGAATGAAATTGGCATTCTAGGTGCCAGGAAACCTTTATTCCTGGCATCCTTTATTGGATTCCATTAATGCTCGTTTGGTTGGAGTTTTAGGAATGAACTCGGCAAATATTTTTTTTTAGTTTTCTGGGAATTTTTTTTTTTCATTTTCTGGGAATTTTTTTTTTCATTTTCTGGAAAAGAAATAAATTTTTTCATTTTTTGGGAAAAAATAATTTTTTTCATTTTCTGGAATTTTTTTTTTCACTTTCTGGGAATTTTTTTTTTCACTTTCTGGGAAAAAAATATTTTAAAAAATTTTCTGGATTTTTTTTTTCATTTTCTTGAAAAAAAAAACAGTTTTTGGACAAAAAAAAAAAAGGATTCCTCAAATTGGGAATCCAAGATTCCTCCCAATTTATAAGGGAATAGATTTTGGCAAAATGTGGGAATTTAGGATTCCTAAGAATCCTAAATTCCTACCTAAAACTCCAACCAAACAAAATAATCCTCATGGAATGAAATTTAGGATTCCAGAAATTCTCAAAAACTCGAACCAAACGAGCCCTTACTTAATTCTTCCGTTGAAACTCAAAACCAGTTATCAATTCTTCCGCTCAAACTCCTCTACGATTTTTGGCCTTATAAAATGTGGTGACAATACAATTAGAATTAAAATTTTGAAAGTTTCAATCTTAGCATTCTATTGGCTTTTACTCTGTTCCTTCAAACGTGATGACATATAGTTTAAAGTCGCAACTAATTCATATTAGCATAAATGAAGTTTTGTACAACTATATATGTAAAATGCCTCTTGATTAGGAACAAAAAAAGAAAGAAAAAAGTTACATACAGCGATCAATGTTATATAGTGCACAAATTGAATCATCAGTTTTAGACGTTTGGTCCTCAAAACAGTAAAAATAGGCATTTGTCTACTCAAATCTAATTCAACTTAATTCAGTTAAAAAATATAATCATTTTTTTAAACAGAGATAATTTGAAACAATCTGCCTCCTGTTTTGATCAAATATATATATATATATAGTAATTTAAAAAACACTATTTCAATAAAAAAAAGTCAGTATTGCAAATTAAGAAGTCAGTATTGCAAATTATATACGAATTAAAATACTTAAGAAGTCAGTATTGCAAATTATATACGAATTAAAATACTTAAGAAGTCAGTATTGCAAATTATATACGAATTTGTGAACTGCGTACTTTTACATTCAAGAATTTTTGCTATTCTGGTTTACGACTTGGCTTTTTTTTCATTACTATTTCAATCCAATTCCGTTCAAGGTGATCTAGTTCGAAAGCTAAACGAATGAATTTTTTTTATAAAATTTGATAAAGATAATCTCTATAATAAGTAGATCATATCTTCAAAATTTCATCATGAAATTCAAACTAGAAGCGAGTGAAATATAAATTTGATACATTTGTTCATTTTCGACCGTTTAAATTTTAGATCATCATCTCACTATTTTCTAAATTAAATCTTCTGAAGTAATTTTGTAAAAATGATCTAGTTATCATATTTCAACTAAGTTTCAAGATAAAATTCATGTGTTTAACTATCAAACTAAATCCCCTTAAATAGAATTAGAACGAAAGATGACGAAGAGAGCCAAGTCCTCTTCTTTAACGGTCAAAAAGCCTGTATCTTTATATTCACTCTTAGAAAAACAAATTTATTTATCTGTGATAAAAATAACGGAATGATGAATTTACTTATTTTTCATAAACAACATTTGAACTAATTTTAAATGTTCCATAATAATTACATCATCAACTAGAGTTATGTTCAAATATAACTGACAAATAGAAAATTTTCATTTTGCTCTCACAACCACACCGAATTCTTCACCAAAACAGAAGTTTCTTCAAAATAAATAAATTGTTCTAATTAATCGAGCCATTTTAAGGGGACGTGTGTACGTCTTCGAACCTGTGACGAGTCATCGCGTCGCCACATAGCGAAAAATCTGAAAACATTTTATCCTATTTTTGGGTCTATCTTGAAACATTTTATCCAAATCTCGATCGAAACTGACACTGCTCGACATTCGACAATTGCCTGGACACGTGTGAGAAGTCAAGATAAGATTCTTATGAAGCGCCACGTTGCCTTTGGTTGATACGTGGCGTAATCCTATGACACCCCAAACTCTATTTAAGCTCCGCTATCAACCCGGCCGCTTGAAAATAGAGTTGTGACTTTAAAGAAAAAAATAGATTTAATTTTGAGCTAAAAAGATTGAAGCAATAACCGGCAAGCAGATTGTGTGAAAATGCAGACGGCGAAAAATGCAGCGGAGTCGGTGAAGGAGGCAGCGTCGAATGTGGCAGCGTCAGCCAAGTCCGGGATGGAGAAGACTAAAGCTACTATGCAAGAGAAGGTCATTAATTTATTTAAGGAGTTACTCCAAATAAATGCTGCTAACATATCAAATGAACTTGTATTTAATCTTAGTTACCCGCTGTAATTAATGATACAATTTTTTTATTTTTGTCTCTTTTGATAAATTGATTCTTTCCCCAAAATAAGAATATTGTAAAAGTATTAAGGTTTCACTTGATATATTGGGTCTGCAGCGTGCAAATTAAATTTTTATCTAACAAAATTGTTGATCTTAAAGTTCTTTTAAGTTTTTGCCCTCAAAAAGTGAAAGAGAAAATCTAAAGTTTCTTCCAATTGTGCTTCAAGCAAGGGGAGAGAATGACCGCACATGATCCAATGGAGAAAGAAATGGCTACAGAAAAGAAAGACGAGAGGATCGACCAAGCCGAGTGTTAGAAGTGTTAGACATAATGTAATGTAAAGCTCCATTATTGTAAAGCATGCTCCATTGTAAAGCTTCTCTATTATTCTTCTTTTCCTTTATTCCCTTCTTTTCCTTTATTCTCCTTGTCTCCCCCATGATTTCTCCTTGTTTTAGGCTGTCATGTTTCTTCCTTTTCTTGTATATATTCAGGGCTCTTCCCATTGTAAAGAAACACACAAATGAATAACATCAAGAACAATTTATTCTCTCTTTAGTTTTCTACATGGTATCAGAGTGAAACCATTAGCCCAGCCACCACAATCTCGCCACTAGCCACCACGACCTCGCCACCAACCACCAGCCACCACACAACCTCGCCACCAAGCCACCACACCTATCACCATTATCAAACAAATCAAATACGCCTCCAAACACTACTCGAATCAGACTTTACGCAGCAAACCTGTTCAAATAAAACCACATCCAAATAATTATTATTGAAGCATTCAGCCTGGCTGGCAAGACCATCAGGTAACCACAGCTTAGTGCAAGGTTCGATTCCTACTAATAGCATTTTATTTTTCCTCTATTTCCTTACAAACTGCAACTGCCACATCATTGACACACAAGCGCCACGTGTCAGCCACGCCAGCGCCACGTGACATCCAGTCAGCGCCACGTGTCCGCCACGTGACATCCAGTCAGCGCCACGTGACATCCAGTCAGCGCCACGTGTCCGCCACGTGACATCCAGTCAGCTCCACGTGGCATCCAGTCAGCGCCACGTGTCCGCCACGTGACATCCAGTCAACGCCACGTGTCATCAGTTGCCGCCGTTTGTTTGCCGTTTGATTTGACGGAATATTCCAGATTCCGTCAGATCTATTTACAATTTAACCCCTGTACTTTCTGATATTTCTGTTTTAGCCCCTAAACTTTCTGTTTTAGCCCGTAAACCTTCTGATTTTCTTATTTTCACCCCTAAACCTTCTGGTATTTTTTATTCTAGCCCCCAAATCTTCTGGTTTTGTTATTCTAGCCCCTAAATTTTTTGATTTTTATTTTAGTTAAAAAAAAATAAATAAATAAAAAAAATCCAATCTTATTCAATTACATCCACATTCTCCAGCGTCCTCTCACCCAAGCCAATGGAATGCGCTGAAATCTCTCGACCAATTTCCATCATCCTCAATGGGCCCAACTATATTCACTGGTCCCAAGCTATGACTAGTTTCCTTCAAGCTCGAAGAGTGTGGCGTCTTATTACTGGAGAGGTTACCGAACCAGTCAAAAAAGGGGATGAATCAGATGAAAATTTTGCTACAAGACAAGATGACTGGATTGCCAAAAATGGTGATATTATCACTTGGTGCCGAAATACTTCAATTCCCACGATCAATCAGCAATTTGGGCGTTTTTCAACCGGAAAAGAAGTTTGGGATTTCTTGAAAATTAGATACACAACCAAGGATCTTGCTCACCAGTATCAATTATTGACTGCTCTCCACGCCAAACGTCAACAACCTAGTCAAACCATTGATGAATTTTTATCTGAAATGAAAATCCTTTGGGATCAATTGGCTTCTTCAGAACCCGTCTGGTCATGTCCCACCGATGCTGCCAAATTCATTACTTATAGAGATCAACAGCAAGTAATGACTCTTCTCATGGCACTTCATAACAAGTTTGAGACTGTCCGAGCATCTCTCTTGCATCGCCATCCCCTACCAACTCTTGATGATGTTGTTACCGCACTCCATTTTGAAGAAACTCGTCTTGGTACAAATTCTCAGATTTCATCCGAAGTACTTGCAGTCACACAATCTAAATCCACGAAATCATCCGATGACTGCACTTATTGCCATGAGACAACCCACGTATTACTCTATTGTCCCAAACGAGTGTGCAAGTATTGTCATAAGCGTGGACCAAAACATTGGGGTTCTGATTGCTACAAGAATCCTGCCAGAAAATCTAATGCCAAGTCTGTTACTGCTGTTGCCTCCAATTTACAGTCATCCAATTCACCTCCATTCGTCACCAATAATGATCTTGCTGATATGTTAAAACAGGTTTTATCTGGTTCAGCTAATGCAATGTCTGCAACTCCAGGTACCTCTTGGTATTTTGACTCCGGTTGCTGCAATCACATGACTTCTGATTCCACAAATTTTCTCTCCAAAAATTCTACCACACACATATCTCCTATTACAACTGCTGATGGCTCTTCCTTACCTGTCACCCACATTGGCCATGTATCAACATCCACGTTATCTCTTCCCTCTACTTTTCACATACCAAAATTGACTATTAATCTCATATCTGTTGGGCAACTCTGTGATCTTGGCCTTACTGTTTTATTCTCTTCTTCTGGTTGTCATGTGCAGGATCCACGGACGGGACAGGTTATTGGGATAGGCCGTAAAGTTGGTCGCATGTTCGAGCTTATCCATCTTCGTACACCACCACCTGTTCCCATCTCTACTCTTGCTGCTGCTCCCACCATTCCCACTTCATCCATGGAACTTTGGCACTCTCGGTTAGGTCATATGTCTATTGATAAGCTCAGAACTCTTATTTCCACTGGTCGATTAGGAACTGTTAAGTCGGAAAATATTTCATGTTTGTCATGTCAACTGGGAAAACAACCAGCATTATCCTTCAATAAAAGTAATTCTCTTTCTTCCGCAGCTTTTGATCTTATTCATTCTGATGTATGGGGACCTTCTCCTCACGATACTATGGGAGGATCAAAATATTTTGTTGTTTTTATAGATGACTACACCCGTTTTACATGGATATTTCTCATGAAAAATCGCTCTGAACTACCACAGCTATATTACCATTTTGCTCAAATGATCCAAACTCAGTTTTCTCGACCAATCAAAATTTTTCGTGCTGACAATGCTATGGAATACAAAGAATCCAATTTTTTAAATTTTTTACGTCAGCAAGGCACCATTTCTCAGTATTCTTGTCCTGGTACATCCCAACAAAACGGCCGTGCTGAACGTAAACACCGTCATATTCTCGACACTGTCCGCACACTTCTCATATCCAGTGGATGTCCTGAACGCTTCTGGGGGGAAGCAGCTCTTACTACAGTATATACCATTAATCGCCATCCTATTCCTACCTTCCACAATCAATCACCCTATGAAAGGTTGTATGGCAATACTCCTGACTATAACCCTCTCAAAGTTTTTGGGTGTGCATGTTTTGTCTTACTCCAGCCTCATGAACATTCAAAACTAGAACCTCGGTCTCGATTATGTTGCTTCCTAGGGTATGAGATAGAACATAAAGGCTATCGGTGCTGGGATCCTGTTTCAAAACGACTTCGTGTGTCTCGCCATGTCATATTTTGGGAACATAAAATGTTCTCATCCATTTCCAAATTTCACGTCTCCAATCCTACCACTATCCCTTTTTTTACTAGCTCCACTGATGATCTCTATCCTCTCCACACATCTGTTACGCCCATATCTGAACCAGCACCTCCTGACTCTATCTCATCGAATGCAATTTCCCTTCCCGCTGACTCTACCTCACCAAACCCTGACCCTAATTCATCAATCAACATATCGCCTGGGCCTGCCACGAACTATCCTCATGACACTGACTCGTCCAATGATCCGGCCATACAATCCACTCCTCGTCAGTCCACACGGGTAAGACAACTTCCTCATCATCTTCGTGACTATCACTGCTATTCCACTATTTTCTCTCTCCATGAGCCTTCTACTTATAAAGAAGCTAGTTCTAACCCACTATGGCAGCAAGCGATGACTGAGGAATTGCAGGCATTAGAAAAAGCTAAGACTTGGGAATTAGTCACCCTTCCACCAGGAAAAACAGCAGTTGGATGTAAATGGGTGTACAAAATCAAGACCAAATCAGATGGATCCATTGATCGATACAAAGCACGACTTGTTGCAAAGGGTTTTAATCAAGAATACGGCATTGATTATGAGGAAACTTTTGCACCAGTTGCTCGTCTAACTTCTGTCCGAAGCCTCATCGCTGTTGCCGCTATTCACAAATGAAAACTTTTTCAGATGGATGTAAAGAATGCATTCCTAAATGGTGATCTTTCAGAAGAAGTTTATATGAAACCTCCTCCAGGGGTTCATCACTCCTCCACTCAAGTGTGCAAGCTCCGCCGTGCCTTGTATGGTCTAAAACAAGCCCCTCGTGCCTGGTTTGAAAAGTTTAGTTCTACTATTCAAACAATGGGTTTTACCTCTAGTGCTTATGACTATGGGCTCTTCATCAGAAAGAGGACTACTGGTATTACACTTCTGGTTCTGTATGTAGATGACATGATTATTACCGGAGATGATACTAATGGTATCTTTGAACTCAAACAATCTCTAAGTCGTCATTTTGAGATGAAAGATCTCGGTCGACTAAACTATTTTTTAGGGCTTGAAGTGTTATCTGATTCTGCTGGTTACTATCTCTCCCAAGCCAAATATGCTTCTGATCTTCTCAGTCGTGCGGGTCTCACCGACTGCAAAACTGCGCCTACTCCGTTGGAATCGAATACCAAACTTACTCCTCTTGATGGTACTCCTCTTAGTGATGCAACTTTGTATCGACAACTTGTTGGCAGCCTGGTCTATCTCACTGTCACTCGTCCGGACATTGCCCATGCCGTTCACATCGTCAGTCAATTTATGGCTGCTCCACGATCTACTCATTATACTGCCGTTCTTCGCATTCTCAGATATATTAAAGGAACAATGTTTCACGGCTTGCAGTTCTCATCTACATCTTCCCTTGAACTACGTGCGTATTCTGATTCTGATTGGGCTGGTGATCCAACTGACAGACGATCAACTACCGGTTACTGCATATTCTTAGGCGATTCGCTTATATCTTGGCGTAGTAAGAAACAAACACTAGTTTCTCGCTCCAGCACAGAGGCAGAATATCGTGCTCTGGCTGACACCACTCAAGAAATTGTTTGGCTCCGTTGGCTTCTCTCGGACATGGGAGTTCCTCAACATCTCCCAACTGTGCTTAAATGCGATAATCAAAGTGCTATTCAGATTGCTCACAATGATGTGTTCCATGAACGAACGAAGCATATTGAGATTGACTGTCACTTCATTCGCCAGCATATATCCAGCAACACTATTCGTCTCATCCCCATCTCATCCATCGATCAACCCGCGGACATATTCACTAAAGTTCATCCGACAAGTCGCTTTCAGAATTTGCTTTCCAAACTCAAGCTAACCTCCCATTTACCACCTTGAGTTTGAGGGGGGGTGTTAGAAGTGTTAGACATAATGTAATGTAAAGCTCCATTATTGTAAAGCATGCTCCATTGTAAAGCTTCTCCATTATTCTTCTTTTCCTTTATTCCCTTCTTTTCCTTTATTCTCCTTGTCTCCCCCATGATTTCTCCTTGTTTTAGGCTGTCATGTTTCTTCCTTTTCTTGTATATATTCAGGGCTCTTCCCATTGTAAAGAAACACACAAATGAATAACATCAAGAACAATTTATTCTCTCTTTAGTTTTCTACACCGAGTTTGAAAAGCACCAAGCTCATCAACACAACGCGGCCGCGAAAGGGGCCCACTCTTACTCGACTACAGGTGCCACCGGACAGTCAGCTGGCATGCACCAAATGTCAGCCCTGCCCGGTCACGGCACCGGTCAGCCAGTTGGGCAGAGGTAGTTGAGGGCTTGGTTCCGTCCCACCCCATTGGGATGGACACCGGGACGAGAACCACCACTGCGGGCCATAACACTGCGGTTGACGGTGGAACCAAGAAGAGTTACGGCACCGGTGGTGCATTACGTTGAGGAGTTTTGTCGGAGTGGTGTGGTTTTTAATTTTCGCGTAATAAATGGCATATGGGAGTGCGATTGTTTTAGGGTGCGTTTGGCTTGTAGGGTGGGTGTGGTTTTTGGAAGTTTTTGGAAGTTCAATTGGTTACTTGCAGAGTGACTTCTATCTACGGTGTAATTTATAATGTCTACATGTACTTTATAGTTGACAGATGGCATATTTGTCTGTCTCGTATGAATATATATGTAGGATAAATTTAGATGGTTGATATATATATATATATATATCAGGTCAATTTATTGATTTCACCGCGGTGTTATTTAGTTGGTTTCTTATTATGAATATTGTCATTTTTACAATCAACACAACTACCTTAATTAAAATGTAATTAAGTATTGAATTCAAAAAAAAAAAAAGAACAATTTTGAAGCCCTCACATGGGCCCTAATCCTCCTCCTCCTCCTTCACACTAGGGATGGCAAAAAAACTCAACCCGACGGGTTTTGACCCGACCCAACCCTGATGGAGCGGGTTCAGGTCGGGTTCAAATTTTTAAGAAAAAACTCAGGCCAGGTCCTGGGCGGGTTCGGGTTTTGACAGTTTAAAACCTGACTCGACCCGACTCGCATACTTATATAAAAAAATATATGTTAATATTAATTATAAATATATGGCATTTTAAGAATTCCTAACCTCATTCGGATGGGATATATTTTTATATAGATAATAGATCTATTAGTGAATTTTGTAAATAAATAAAATAAAGACTATTTTTATTTGTTTAAGAATAATCAAGATGGAATATATATATGTGTGTGCTATTGTGCTTATTTTTTTTTTAAAAAAATTGAAAGGCAGTGTGCCAGTTGACAGTGTATAAACATATAATGATATAAAGGCATAAAAAATGATTTTTTTTATGAACTTACGAATTCGGGGAGCGGCGGGTTCGGGTTTTACGGCATAAATGCGGAACGGGTTTGGGTTCAAAAAAATAAACCCGCATCGAGTTCGAGGCGGATTCGGAGCGGAGTATTTTAGATGCGGGTCGGGTTTGGTATTGGCCAAACCCGCCCCGAACCCGCCCCGTTGCCATCCCTACTCCACACATATATAAAAAGAACGCGAATATTCATTCTCATTTTTAACACAGATATTTATTCTCTCTTTTTATATATACACAGCAAAGCGAGGGATAAATTTTGAGGTGGAGTCAAATTAATAAGATTATAAGAATTTTTGTATATATTATAATAAAGTTAAAATTAAAATATTTAATATTTTATATATTAAAAATCAAAATGACATATTTAGTTACAATATTTTTTTTGAGATTTTATATTTTAAAAACACATAATAATATTTTTATTGTCAATAGCTTTAAAGATATCTTTCGCGATATATATATATATATATGTTGCTAAATAATTATTCATGAAATTATTTTTTAACTGATTTTATAATTGAGTCTTGATTAGTTTCATTGTCGAAAAAATTCTTTCAACCGTTGTAGTTGCAACAAGTAAAAGTAAAGTCAACTTGATGAGTATGTATACTAATGGATATGTACGATACTTCTTCAATTGAATCATTTTTTTAGCAACCCCATTAACTTCCGTCACTACTAAAAAGTGGTCATTCAAACGCACATTAATTTTTTTTAAGCTAATATTAAATCAACCTTAATAACCAATAAACAAATATGTTAATCTCAATATTAACTTATCAAATAACGATCTAATAAGCAATCAACCTCAATAACAAAATTTAATTTCAATATTTAACAATCTAATAAGCAAATCAATATTAATAAATAATAATTAAAAAACAAATAAAACTCAATAACCAACAAACAACTATATTAATCAATATTATAAAAAAAGCAAATAAGTCAAAATTCAAAAAAACTCCAAATTCTTAATATCAAAATAATAATAATAATAAGATAGCATAAGAAAGAAATTTAGCTTAAAAGCAGAGTTGTGGAAGAAGAAGAAGAAGAAGAAGAAGAAGGAAGATTAGTTGTGGAATAAGAAAAAAAAAGAAAGATAAGCCGCTATAAAAGAAGAAGAAAAAGAAAATGAGCTGTCGCGAAGGGGAAAAATGGACGGATGTTTTAGCTGATACAACCTTTGGACCAATTACATAACCTAATTAGTAATTACAACCATACCCTAAACTCCTAAAGCTTGTCGCATAAAATCCTCTCGACGCTGGCCAAGTTTTCTAATTGCACAAACCCCCCTTAACTTTCCACATTATTGAAAAAAAAATTCATGCAATTTTTTTCAAAAAGTTCGCTTCGCCCTTGTACACACACACATATATGTATGTTTGTATATATATATATATATGAAAAACCCAAAAACTCAAGCATTTTTTTTCAAAAAGTTGTCTTCACCCTTGTATACACACACATATGTGTATGTATTTATATATATATATATAGATCAGAAAAACAAGAAATAAAAAAGAAAGAAGTTGCGGAATACTCTTAGGTCACTCGGTTCATGTTAAACGAGTTGTAGGCTTCTACATTTAGTGATGGATAAGTGAGTCAGCAGTTAACTCTCACTGGCTTGAATGCGGTTCATGTTAAACGAGTTGTACGCATCCTCGCTCAGTGATGGACAAGTGAGTTGGGTGTAGAAAATCGGTTATCTGTCAAACGAGTGACAGGTAGTCAATTTTCTGCCCCCGACTTGTTTAACTGATTTTCTACACTCTACTCGCTTCTCTGTCACAGAGTTCGAAGTCTTGCAACTAGCTTGACATGGATCGGGTCATTTTTTTCTTTCATTCATGCATGTTTGTATATATATGTTATATTTATTTGATTTTATTTGTTCGAGATGGTGATGGTGGCAGTGGCCGTGGTGGAGGCCGGTACGATGGAGGCGGTAGAGGTGGAGGTGAAAATGATTGACATTAGTTGGATTAGTTAAGGTTACTGGTGTAATTAAGGGATAAAAGAATTAAGTGTGGTGGGTGCAATTTAATTAGGTGGATTATTTGCATTCAACCAATTTATTGGTTCCACCACAACCTAAATTGATATTGGAGGTATACATGTGCCAACGATATAATTTGTTTTGTGATTGACATTCCATTTTATTTTAAGTTGACATAGTATTGAATATTTTTTCGTGTCTACTTGTTATTGTAATGTTTATCTAAATCATTGTAAATGCTCTTAGGGGGTGATCGAGATGGATGTACTTACTCGATCCAATTATAGATAAGTTGATATTGTTTGTAGGTGGTTAGGGTTTAAACCTTTTTCATCTACGCTTCTTTCCACTTTGAATATAGATCATGTTATAAGGATAATATAACTACAATAAAAAGGTATGATTGTAACATCTTATTTTTGTGGCTGTCAAAAGAACCAAATTCTCTACTTGATCTAACCCACAAAGTACTAACTACAAGATTACAGTCCTCTAACTAATTAAGCGCTTGGCAACTTTAGAGCTTCCATGATTTTAATTTTTGGATCCTTTCGTTGGGAAAAAATAAACATATATTGGAATAATAGGCATCATGAATTATTTATTACAATATCTCTTTGGTTGTGCTTTTCATATTTGGCGGTGCGATGAGCTAATGAAATTAAACTAATTGTAGTAATATAATTAATTAATTGTAGCAGTGCAATGGTCGTATATATAATTATTTTAAAGGTAAGGATGTCTTGTTGAAATGGTGCTATTGTACTTGTTAACCAATTTGCAGTTACTAAAAAAATTAATATTATTAACATCCTTACTAAAATATGTGTATAAAATGATGTGTTATTTTATAATTAAATAAAAAATATAAAAAGAATCACCTTTTCCCAACGATAAGATGATACTTAATTTGGTATATGTTTATTTGTCTACATTTTTAGTAAGAGTATCACACCTAAATTAAAATTATAACACATTTTAGACCTTCTCTTTATTTTAAAAAAAGAAAAGAAGTGCAATCGAGTTCAAAGTAACATAGGACTAACTACAATTTGCCCTAAATGTTAAACAAATTTTCACTAATACGTAGCTTAAAAATCATCTCAATATTTTTAATCTAAATCAATTTGAATTACATATTTACAACATAACTTAAAAAAGAATGATAAATAGATACAAATATCTCTATTTTTGGAATGTATTAATAAGTTTTATGTGCATTAATGAAACACAAATTTTTACTTGATTTGATTTCACTTTACTCTACTCATTTTCAAATGAGTAGGGATATACTTACTGTATATGCATCGAGTCAATGTTAAAACAAAAAAATAATAAAAAATACTAACTCGACAGATATATAACGAGTAACTACCTATTCACTTCGTCCATGCATGAAATTTATTTTAGTTTGAGGGTTATTCCACGGAACATCCTCACGCTTCTCAACTAATTTTTACTCACTGACCAAACATAATTTTAATAATGCCAAAAATCAACGTTAAAAATACCAAAATTATTCCAATATTAATTTTATATTATTGGACCACCAGACTTGGTTAACGGAATTTAGTGAAACCAGATAATTAATAGGTTTGTCAGTTTTTTGGGCTAGTAGGGTTACAACTGTCAATTCGTAAATAAACCCAAAATCTCTCCACCTACTCTCTCTCTTCGGCACTTCCAAAGCTTTCCAACAGTACTCAACCATTATTACCCAAAAGATTGGGCGAGTAGAGCTTCGATTTCATCGAAAAAACCCATATCTATTATTCTATACACACATACCCCATATCTCTCACTTCTCCGCTCGCTATTACTTCCGCAAAACACCGCTGATTATTACTAGAAAATTCACGTGGTTTCTCTCTTTCAGTTCCGGATCAGAGAGGTAGTGCTTCGAATCCTTCGATTAAACTTGTGTTTATATAATTTAAGTTTACTCCATCTGTTTTAGTAACTGTGAAATGAGATTATGTTCTGTACATTGTCGAATTTTTTTTTTCAATCTTATGTGTTTGATGTACAGCTTTGAGCTGGATATTGTGAATTTATTTGCGTTTGTTCGAGATTTTAGAGTGAGAAAAGAGAGGTTTTTGTTAGATTAGAATGTTGGTATGCAGGTTTTACGTGATTTGATTGTCCTTCGGTGAGAACTTGGAATCTGATTATCATTTTTTCTGATTAATGTGAAATGTGTTTAGGTTTTTTGCATTGTCGAGTTTTTGTTCAATGTTTTTTAAACTAGAGCTTTGAGCTTTAGATTGTAAGGTCTATATTTGCAAATTGTTCGAGATTTTAGTGTATGTCTGTGTGTGTGTGTGTGAGAGAGAGAGAGAGAGAGGGAGAGAGAGAGAGAGAGGTGTTTATGTAAGATTAGAGTGTTGAGATGGAGTATATGTGTGATTTGATTGTACATTGTCGACCTTTTCTTCAATTTTGTGTGTTTCTATTTGAGCTTTGAGCTTTGTGCTGTAGATTGTAAATTTATTTGCATTTCTTCGAGATTCTAGAGTGAGATAGAAACAGGTTTATGTAAGATTAGAGTGTTGATTGATATGCAGATTATGTGTGAATAGATTGTCCTCCAGCGACAACCTGGTATCTGGATGTGAATTTAGCTCATATTTTGTGGTTATTGTGAAATGTGTTTAGGTTTCTTACATTGTGTTTGTAGTAGGGTTCTTTGGCCGGCATTGTAAATTTATTTGCATTTCTTCGAGATTTTAGAGTGAGACAGTTATGCAAGATTAGATTCTTACTCAAAAGGGTGATTACAAGTTTCTTGTAGGATAATTTATTTTCATTCCAGATCAATCAAAACTTTATTCTGTTCTTGGCACCAGCTTATATTATTCAAGCGTGTAAAATGTTGTCGCAATAAATTTTGTGCCTAGAAAGCTCAAGCTTAGCTTCAGAAACAAATTGTAAATTCTTAAAATGATTTTTCAGGTGCTGCATTTGGTTATTTTTTTTCCTGTGCGTGATCTGAATTCAACAGTGAACCAGTATCACCTAGTGCCTAAGTATTTTATTTTTTATTGTTAGATTTTTTGTTGCGCAGCAAAGAAAATAGTTTAGTGATAATCCTTGCTTGAACAGAGTTTGCTTGATTTAGAGGGTTCTCTTTCTTTAAACCAAAATTCTTCCTGTTGTTATCACAGACATTCTTTCCATTATAGATAGTATAAATTGAATCATCTAGTAGAGAATACTTTGTAAGGGCCGGTCGCCCGGACCTACCCTTCAACAAGAGGGAAATCTGCACTGTTATTATGGAGATTATTTACAATTCTTGAAGAGAACAGGGAGAGGAAGACTACTATACCTTACATGTTAAAATTCCTTTCTCTGGCTTAAAGTTGGTAATAAACCTTTAGGTTCCTGGGTAAATATTGGCATAGTTCTATGCGTCATAATTTGGAAAGCTGAATTCTGGTGTTGTAGACTTTACGCGAAGCTGTTGCAACCAGATTTCTGGATGGAAAATTTTAAATACAGAGGTTTAATTTGTTTGTGAAATTTGGTTGAAAATGTTCGACTTATAAATTTTTTAACAGATTTAGTTGTTATAAGTGTTCATTTACTTATTTGCTTTTGTCTTCTAATATATCTCTTCCCCATACCTGCTTTCAAGAACATGTTATTCAAATGTGATCGCATTTATCTGTTTTGTTTGATTGTAATTTGGGTACCTCCTGCAGATTTCTGCCTATTTTGGTGCTTTAACTTGTTGGAAATGGCTGCAACTACCGCTTCTAGCATGCACATTGCTACAGTAAAACCATGTGCCTTTGCTTCCCAGAAAGGTTCAAAGTCAAGCATTGCAAATTTTGGTACAGACATTAAAGGGGCCTCTTGGACAAGCCTAAAGGGCTCTTTTCACATCTCATCGACACGACGATTCTCTCATAGTCTTACCTCCACTGCCGTAAAAGTTCAAAGGGTTATTACAAAAGCAATGTCTGAAAACAGTGAGATGAAGCCTCTCTCAGGATTGCCTATTGATTTGAGAGGTTAGATAGCTGTATGAATTTCTTCAAATGCTGTTTTTCTCCTGACCTAACCCTGATTTAAACATCCTTTTCCTTTTGCAAGGTCCATTATTTTTTTCCCCTCCTTTTCTCCTTAGTTGGTATTCTCTTCAGTATGTTTTTTTAATTCTTTCATCTCTTAGCTAATCGGGATTCTATGACCTTTCAAGAAAGAAAATATTTTCAGAATAATTATGAAATATTTCAAACTTGAAATTTCATAAGACGGTTTCAAGTTAGTCACTGCAATAGTAATTGTGTTGCACAGGTTCTGTCATCAACCTCGAGATTTATGCTGTCTTTTGAGTTCAAAGTGACTGAAAACATCAAGCAGCCAACAAGAAGTTTGATGACCTTATGGAACTTGGAAGAAACAAACTGAAAATGACCCAAATGAAGGAACTTATGTAATAACTAATTAGCATGTTATTAATGTGTCACTGCAACAGCACCAAAAAGAGAAGAATAAAGTCCAAAAGACATTGATTTTGATAGGCACGAAACCTTCATCTAAGGAAGATTGAGAAAAACAAAAACAAAAGCAAAAGAATTGTTTTAGTTCTTTTATCTGTGAAACTGAAATTTATTAATAGCAACCTGAATAGCTATTAGCCTATTAGTTGCTCATATATGAGTGTACAATAATGATTATTAACATGAGGAATATTGTCTACAGGTAAGAGGGCATTTATTGCTGGTATAGCTGATGATAACGGATATGGATGGGCAATAGCAAAATCCCTTGCTGCTGCAGGTGCTGAAATTCTCGTTGGTACATGGGTGCCAGTATGTATATTCATCTTTCTCTTTTAATGCTTATGTGATTGCTAATATGTTTAGGGCCCGTTTGCTTGTCCCTCATATTGTGAGTTAGACAATTTATTTATCAGGCAATTGACGATTTTTAGATAAATATGTGTTTGGTTGTGAAAATTGAACAATTGTAAATATAATAATTCAAGTTGATTCATGAAAAACTCAAATTAAGTCATTTCAATTAGAACTTGAAATTGCATATTCTAGAACTAGGAAATTCTCTCCAACTCTGCATTTCCACTAGATCTAGTGTCTGCACTTGGTGATCATGCCTCTAGACATAATTTTAAATTACTTAGATGAATTAAGAGCAGGTTTTTGTCCCAACATTGGGGATTTTTTTTTATTTAAGTCTTCCAAACACTGTGAATTAGAATTGAATTATTTATAAATGCACAAATTTACAATTCACTAATTGAAAGTGAAGTAATTTCAAAATTAAGTAATTTATACAACCAATTGGCCCCCTTAGTCTCTGGGAAATGTTCTATTCCTGATTTTATATGTCCATGTAGGCACTGAACATTTTTGAAACCAGTCTACGACGCGGGAAATTTGATGAATCACGCGTGTAAGAATAAATCTGTTGTTTCCATTTATGCTTGGCGTGATGTTTTCTCCTCGGAGTATCGGACTCATATGAATATCTGATGTTTTAGGTTGCCAGATGGTTCACTGATGGAAATCACAAAAGTGTACCCATTGGATGCAGTTTTTGACAGTCCAGAGGATGTTCCTGAAGATGTACATAAAATGCATTCTCAAGTGGTTTGATTTCTGAAGCCAATTTTGTCAAATACATTGTGGGTAAATTTTTTATATTTTTGTGCAGATAAAAGCAAATAAACGCTATGCAGGGTCCTCAAAGTGGACTGTTAAGGTATCATTTCTCGATCTCTATTGGTGTGTTGAAAAGTTATTCCATTACTGCTCAATCAATGAGTTCCATTTTTTATGGTGTTAATGTTTTAGGTAGTGGGTTCAGTTGGAATTAATGGGACATACGATATAATATCAATATGCCTAACTATTGAATTCATAAAACCTGATTTGTGCTCTTTATCAATAAATACCTTATCCAAATACCAGCTAGGACTCTAACAGAAGGAGTGGGTGTGCCTGACTGAACATTTTTTGTTTCGCTTGCTGATAACATGGGTTATACCTAGTGTGTGTATGCATACATATAAATGAGTGGTGCTATTGACCATTTGTATTTCTTTCACTGTGCATAGTTTGCATGGAAATAAGAAACAATCAACTAACTTGCAAAAGTGGTGCATTATCATTAGATTTGGGTTACGAAATTGATCCCATCAGATTACTATGTGGTATGCAAACCAAAAATAATTCAAATTCATGTAATATTAGATCTATGGTTCCGAAATACTAGATTAATCCCAAAGTCACCAACAACAACAACAACAAGCCTTTATCCCACTAGGTGGGGTCGGCTACATGGATCAAACGACGCCATAGTGGTCTGTCGTGAATCATATCTCTAGTGAAACCATTCGCCTCTAAATCCTTCTTAATAGTTTCACCTATAGTTTTTCTAGGTCTTCCTCTGCCTCTAACAACTAGGCTTCCCTCCATATGATCAACTCTCCTAACCATGGCATCTGCAGGTCTCCTCCATACATGCCCAAACCATCTAAGTCGAGATTCAACCATCTTTTCTGTAATAGGTGCCACCCCAACTCCCTCTCTGATGGTAACATTCCTGATCTTATCTTTCCTAGTCTTGCCACTCATCCATCTCAACATTCTCATCTCAGCTACACTTAGTTTATTCTCGTGTTGGCTTTTGACCGCCCAACACTCAGTCCCATACAACATTGCTGGTCTAACCGCGGTACGATAGAATTTTCCTTTTAACTTGAGTGGTACCTTTTTATCACATAACACACCCGAAGCTTTCCTCCATTTCAACCATCCTGCTTGAATCCGGTGATTTACATCTCCCTCTATCTCCCCATCTTCTTGTATAATGGATCCAAGATACTTAAACCGAGTGACTTGTGGTATGACATTATCCCCAACTTTTACCTCTAAGTTAGTAGTGCTCCGCCTTTTATTGAACTTGCACTCCATGTATTCTGTCTTACTTCTGCTTAAACGAAAGCCATGCGCTTCTAAATTTTGTCTCCAAGTTTCCACCTTCCCATTTAGCTCTTCTCTGGACTCACCCACTAGGACAATATCATCTGCAAACAGCATACATCGCGGTGCTGGCTCTTGAATGTGTTCCGTGAGTACATCCAAGACCAAGGTAAACAGATAAGGGCTCAAAGCTGACCCTTGGTGTAGTCCTATAGTTATAGGAAAATCTTCTGTGGACCCACTATGTGTTCTCACACTAGTCATAGCTCCTTCATACATGTCCTTGATAACACGAATATAGGCAATCCTAACCCCTTTCTTCTCTAGGGCTTTCCACAAAATCTCTCTGGGTACCCTATCGTACGCCTTCTCCAAGTCAATGAAAACCATGTGTAGGTCCTTTTGATCCCTCCGATATTGCTCCATCAAACGCCGCAACAAGTAAATTGCTTCCATGGTCGACCTTCCGGGCATAAAACCAAATTGATTATCTAAAATGCTGGTTTCTTTTCTTAGTCTCCGCTCAATCACCCTTTCCCATAACTTCATAGTATGACTCATGAGTTTAATCCCCCTGTAATTGGCGCAATTTTGTATATCCCCTTTATTCTTATAAATCGGGATTAGGGTGCTTCTCCTCCATTCTTCCGGCATCTTCTTTGACCTCAATATCTTGTTGAAAAACCTTGTGAGCCAACCAATGCCTTTATCACCTAGACCCTTCCAAACCTCAATAGGTATACTATCTGGCCCAACTGCTTTACCACTATCCATTCGTATCAATGCTTCTTTCACTTCCTTTTCTTGAATTCTGCGATAAAAGGTGAAATTTTGGTCATCCTCTCGCATGTTCAGCTCATCTCCACATGCTAAAATCTCGTAACCTTCATTAAATAATTTGTGAAAATAGTTCTTCCATCTCTCTTGTATGTCTTGTTCTTTAACCAAGACATTACCTTCTTCGTCCTTAATGCATCTCACTTGATCCAAGTCTTTTGTCTTCCTTTCTCGACCTTTAGCAAGTCGGTAAATAGCTTTTTCCCCAGCTTTGGTGCCTAAAGATTGGTATAATCCATCAAAAGCTTTAGTCCTCGACTCACTCACCGCCTTCTTAGTCTCTTTCTTTGCTTCTTTGTAAGATTCCCAATTTTCCGCATTCTTACATAGAGACCAAGCTTTAAAGCATTTCCTTTTTACCTTAACTTTATCTTGTACACTATCATCCCACCACCAAGATTCTTTATCCCTAGGTCCACACCCTCTTGATTCACCCAGCGTCTCTTTAGCTATCTTCCTGATCCCCTCGGCCGCCTTGTCCCACATATCATTTGCGCTTCCGTTTGCCTCCCAAAACCCTCCCTCCAGCACCTTGTGTTGAAAGATCCTTTGTTTTTCACCCTTCAAATGCCACCATCTAATCCTTGAAACCTTACCTTGGCCCCTTCTCTTCACTTTCCCCTTAACTCGTATATCCATCACTAGGACTCTATGTTGGGTAGTCAAGCTCTCTCCAGGTATGACTTTACAGTCCATACAACTCTTTCGATCTCCTTTCCTAAAGAGGAAGAAATCGATCTGCGAGCATGCTGCCCCACTCTTGTATGTGATGAGGTGCTCCTCCCGCTTCTTAAAACATGTATTGGCAACCATAAGATCATATGCAGACGAGAAATCAAGGATAGATTTTCCCTCGGTATTTACCACCCCAATGCCATAACCTCCATGCACCCCCCTATAGTTTTCAGAAGAGCTCCCTACGTGCCCATTCAGATCCCCTCCTAGGAAAATCTTTTCTCTAAGTGGTATATCCTGGATCAAGCCTTCTAAGTCCTCCCAAAATTTTATCTTGAGGTGTTCTTCACACCCGACTTGAGGTGCATAAGCACTTATCACATTAAAAGTGTCCTGCTCCACTACGAATTTTAGGGCTAGGATCCTATCTCCTACCCTCTTTACATCTACAATGTCCTTCTTCCACCATTTGTCGACAATTATACCCACTCCATTTCTCGATTTAACCTTGCCAGTGTACCAAAGCTTAAAACCCGAAGTGTCTAATTCCTTCGCCTTAGCTCCAACCCACTTAGTTTCTTGAAGGCACATGAAATTGATCCTCCTCCTGATCATAGTGTCAACTATTTCCATCGATTTTCCTGTGAGTGTGCCTATATTCCAAGTCCCAAAACGAATCCTCCTATCATGAACTAGCTTCTTTACCCGCACCCGTTCACAAAGATGCGGGAACCCTTGCTTATTTTTCACTACACCCAGGCGGCGATGTAGCGGCCCTTGCTCATTTGTCACTGGACTCGGACGATCCAGCGCGTTGCTTCTGGGCAACGACCTAGCATTAACACTCTTATATCGTTTGTCCATGTCATAAAGATTCGACTAAGTTTAACGTTGGCTGCCGACTGCCTAACACAACCCTCCTCCTTTACCCGGGCTTGGGACCGGCAGCATTGAAGTAACACTGAGTTACAAGATTGAACTCATAACCTAGCCAATCTATAGGCTTCATGATTTTACTTGAGAACCTAAAAATTATATCTGAGCCAGATAGTTAAGATAAGGCACCTGACAATGCTAATTGATTAGCAATGTCTTGCAGGAAGTTGCTGAATCTGTTAAAGAAGATTTTGGCAGCATTGATATCCTTGTTCACTCACTTGCCAATGGACCGGAGGTATAGTCTCTCTCTCTCTCTCTCTCTCTCTCTCTCTCTCATCTCTTTGTTGATCAACATCTTTATGATAAAAGTAAATTGTTAAAATGCATCATGCAGGTCAGCAAACCACTGTTGGAGACATCCAGGAATGGATACCTTGCAGCCATCTCTGCATCAAGTTATTCCTTTGTTTCTTTACTCAAGCATTTCGTTCCAATAATGAATCCAGGCATGTTTCTCTTCAGAATCTTTTTGTCTTTTCTAGCTTTCATCTTTTCAGTAAGAGTCCTTTGGATTCAGGGTGAAATAACTTTCACTTGGGTGAAAAGTTAAGTCGTAGGAATTATTTTCATCTACATGGCACTGAATTTCGTCACCATTTTTCTTTTAAATTGCATGTTATTCATAATTTGATATGATCAAACAACTTGCCCAAAACAATTGATATTTTGTTTTGCCATTTTGTCATTTTAACTAGCTGAATATATTGTGCTTTTTTGACTTTGCTCCATGTTCATAATGCGAAATTAGATTTGCCCCCTGCATGTGGGGGAATCTTAAGGAATTACGTAAAAATGGTGGTAATGTCTAATTTTTACTTAATGCTTTGACTTAACCCCTTGTTTCAATGTAATTATTTTACATTCCCCCACAGGGCAAAGTCTAATGATTATAAAAACACGGGGTTGGGGGGCTAATTTGCATATAAAGTGGGGGCAAAGTGAAAAAAGCCCCAAAATATTTCACCATAGACCAAATGGACCGTAGAGAAAAATTCTATATTATGCAAGAGCAAGAGCAAGCAATGTTATTGCCAAAAATTTGAGCTTGGTGTTTATCTTTGCAGGTGGTGCTACAATTTCTCTAACCTACATTGCTTCTGAAAGGATCATACCAGGGTAAATTTAAAATCTCCCTTCTATTTTATACAAAAATGAGCTACAATTCCACCTCTGGCCATCTTACTACTAGCTTTCTCAAATCATACCTTTTTCACTTGCAGATATGGTGGAGGCATGAGTTCAGCAAAGGCTGCTTTGGAGAGTGACACCAAAGTGAGTTCCCTTGTACTATATACTCCATCTCTAAAAGATAGTCCCACTTTGACTTTCGTATTTTTTAAGGAAACACTAATTTCAAGTTAATCAATGGTAAAAAGTACCAACTCATTTTCCGTTATGAGATTTGGTACATTGATTATGTCCAAAAAAGAAAGTGGGACTATTAGTTTGAGATGGAGTAGTCTATATTACCTGTTACATACGAAGAAACATTATGAACTTTTATAATTACCCTTTACGCCTTTACCTAAAGAGAGCGAGATGGTAGTGACGGACATCACTGTTGAATGCCGAACTTGTTAGACATTGTGAGAGGCGGTACATTGATTATGTCTATAGAAGAAAGTGGACTCTTAACTAGAGACATCTCGAAAAGGAATTCTAGAGTCTTAGTTTGGGACAAAGGGATTAGTTGTTAGCCATTGTAATAGAACGTTAGCTGTTGTATAGCTCAGTAATTTATAGCATAATTTTTCAAGATGTAAATCTTAATTTGAGAAGTGAAAGTAGGAGTCTGTAGTCTCCTCCGTCCCAAATTAATAGTTCATGTTTGACTTCAGTCTTTTATGGATATAATAACTTCACTGCAATCAATATCTAAAGTATATTGATTGTCCAGAGACACTGGACTCACAATTTGGGGCATGGCGGAAAGGAATAGTGGACTCAAAATTTGGGGGCTGAGAAAGTATGCAAATTTGTTAGCAAAAGGCTTAAGCCCACTGCTATTACTTGTACCATGTGTGAATAGGAGGTCTAGGTTCTGCTCTTTGAAGGGAGAATTTGAGGTGGGGGTGGGGAGGAGAAAGGGTGTGCTGACAAAAGAAACAAAAAAGAAGCGAATATTTATAGCTTTTGATTACTACTGTGTTTAACATCAGTTGACTTCCAACTGTCCGCGATTCTTTATAACATCCATCTGTTTGGTGAAGGTACTGGCTTTTGAAGCTGGAAGAAAACACAAAATCAGAGTTAACACAATATCTGCAGGTATTTCCACTTCCAAGTACTACAATTTACTAAATTTGCTAGTTTAATTACCGGGTCTGCCAAAGAAATTCCAGTTTTGGGGCCAATCCAGCCAAATGGTTGTGTATGGAAAATCAAATAGAATGATTCAATTTTAAGAGGGCATCAATATTAATTAGACAATTTAAATGCTAAAATCATTCTGACATGATTATACTAACGAGTTACATGAATCAGGCCCGTTAAGAAGTCGCGCAGCAAAAGCTATTGGTTTCATTGATATGATGATTGACTACTCCTCGGAGAATGCACCCTTGCAGAAAGAGTTATCCGCTGGTGAGTCATCGGCCTTTGTCAACAACTTGGGCTGCATCTGGTTGAGTTTCATTAGATTCTTTTAAAAACTAAATCTTACCCATAATTTTTCCGGTGCAATTGGGCAACTAGTAGCAGCTTTTACAATAATTAACAAAAGGGGGTCGGCAAAGCTTATTGGTTGTTGTAATGGCAAGTGAAATACAACAAATTAGTGAACCGAACTTGATATGCCATTGAAGCAACCAAATAATCTTGATGGAAGAATAACTAGTTCCATAAGCAACTCGTAACCCCAAATCGAGGTGGGTTTGTTCTAGTTTAAAATCAATATCAAACCAAACTAAATCGACGTAGGGCAGAACCTGCAGAACTGAACCAAAAAAAATATTCCAGAACAGTACATACACTTGTATGTCTAGCAACACCCAAAGCTATAGTATCTTACTCTTCCTCATAAAAAGTCTTGCTTGAAAGTGTATTATTAATGTTAACAACTCTCTTAAATACCCTTTTGTCCAAAGGGATGGGAGAGACTAGAGAGTGATGCACTGTAGTTATTATCCAGTGTTATAAAAGGTTAACTTTGGTACATCAGAATAATTGTTATCACTTATCGATGGTTATATGTAAAAAGGACTCCTAATTTGAGACAGAAGGACAATAAGCACCACCCACATATGTAAGCATAATATATGAACATACACGCACACACACATATATATATAGAGAGAGAGGCTATATCAGGGGTGTGCACGGTTCGGTTAACCGAACCGTGCTGCTTAACCGTCAACTGAATCGACCAAGTCGGTTTGGCAAAATTAGGAACTGAGACAGAACCGAAAAGGGAAGAAACTGATCGGTTTTGGGCAAGGTCGGTTGTGCCGGTTTCGGTTTTAGTGTAGGGAGATTTTGATGAAGAATTTTATTTTCAAAACCCATTTAACTTGTTATGGAAACCTTATTTTCAGAAATCACAACATAAGATGTAATGGGGATGAAGAATTTTAATTTCAAAACCCATTTAACTCTGTAAGAAAAATAGGAGATAACAAAAGGGGTGGAATGTAAATGAAAACCTAGGGTTCTTCCAATCTTCCATGTAATTTATATATCTCGTTTCAGTTCGGTTTTTGGCCGGTATTCTTGACCGAGAACCGCCAACTGAACCTATGGTAGTCGGTTCTTTAAGCAGCAAACCGAAAACGAACCTTCGGTCCGATTCGGGCCGGTTTTTCTGTTATTTTGCACACCCCTAGGCTATATATGTGTGATATATTCATACTATATTGTATGGGTTGGTTCTCTGTTCACGTGTTAGGGGTCACAACCCAAAACCACAACTGGTCCATTCAGTTCTTTGATTTTTTGAACCAGAACCAAACTACCATAGAAAGCAAGCCGAACCAGTTATCTCGTCCTACAAATGGCTTTTGTTTCCCTTCTTCTGGTTTTTCATAGATACATATATACATAAAAATATTGTAATATTGACCCTTTGTGAAATAAATGAAACAGAGGAGGTTGGCAATGCAGCTGCTTTTCTCGCATCACCTTTGGCCTCGGCTATCACTGGTGCTGTCCTGTACGTCGACAATGGACTGAACGCAATGGGAGTTGGAGTTGACAGCCCTATTTTTGCAGATCTCGACATTCCAAAAGCCAACAAGAGCTAAAGGTAGTAACTATTTGTCTGTTACGAATAGCATCTACCGGAACATTTTTCTGATCTTTATATTAGAATAAGTATTTTCATTCCCATCTCTCTTTTTATTATCATTTTGAAAATCATAGCTGAGGAATAGGTCGGTCGGCATCCCATTTTGATAACTGAGTCATGTTTCTAGTCTTCAACCGAGTAGTGCTTCTAGCATTTGTTTGACATCTGTATTTTGTAGTAACATGGTAAAAAGTTTGTGATGAAGATATTGTTGACTCGGACATTCTTGTGGTTTTTAAGTTGTGTAATTTTTTTATTTTATTTCTGATGCATAGAGAGGTATCCTTGAAAACCTGATTGGTTCCAAAGGGTCTGTGTAGACCCTCTTTATCCGTACACATTAGGAAAATGAAAAACTATGACTGCCTCATAGAGGCGCACATCTGTTGGTATGCGTAAACCTCCTATCAACATGTGCCATGGATGAATGTATGTTTGTTTTGTGCGTGTTAAGACTTGTTCTTGTTATATATTTTGAGTGCATATGATTGACTTGCATGGGAAAAAGATTTAAGTTGTATCAAGTTATTTCTAGGGCACTATTGTCATGGAAACCAAAGGGATGTGATTTCTTGATTACTTGAAGTAAAACTAGGTTAAAATAAGTTATACTTCAGAAATTGATTTCTCGAAGAATTAATGCATGCATAACTGCTATAAAGATGGAAAGTTTAAATTTTGGTTACCTTCCATTGGGAAAAAAGTTGCAATCAAACGCACCAGTAGGTAAAGTGTCTTGAAAAATTACAAACCAGACTTCGGTTTACATATATTTATAATAGGCTATGTACATGCGATGCATGTGTTACTTGAATGTTTATAATTTGAGAGTGGTTTAATAAAATCGGAAGATAGTCTAGTGGTTATTTATGAACATAGATTGTTTTTCTAGCGATTTCAAAATATAGCGATTGAAATATCTCGTCTTTATGTTGAAGTATGGGTACAAGCATTTATCATTTTATTAGATGTGGTAGATTAAAGGATATGTTTGTGTTAATAGTAAGTATGATAAAAAGAGATTAAAAGAGTAGAGAGAGACCAACTCTCCCCATTTGGATATCCTCCTAACGTATATCACAAATGCATGGGATGTCCAAATGCATTACATCAATGCATATGGTAAGAAACTTAACCAAATTTATATCTACCATGCAATTATCTTACAGAACAGTGTTTTACCTTACCTTTGTAAATACTCTTATCCAATTACCTTTTCATACCTACTTTTCCTTCATACCCAGGGTTATTGTTTTTTCTTTGTAAAGGTCCTTTAGTTAATTAGTTCTGATTAGTGTAAGTCTCTCCCAGTTACAAACAGTGAATGAAATGCGTGGGTTTATTTAAAATATTACACTCCTTGCATAAGTTATAAATTTGGTAGTAATAAGGACTTGGCCAACGAGGGTTGGTTGAGTTGGTAAGGATTCGAATACTTCGCTTAAAAGGCTTAGGTTCAAATCCCGCTGCCAACAATCCCTCTTGGTGGGTGATCTGTAAGAACCACCGTAAGCGTTCATTGAGCCTGGTGGCATGCCCTGACCTTGGACCGGAGAAGCCTCCCCTTACCTAAACATTTTGTTACCAAAAAAAAGGTAGTAACATGGACTTGTAACATCAGCCACCTTGAATGCCCTCACTCCACAAACTTGAAAAATAAATGATCTACCTTAAATTAAAATTCTATTCACTTTAATCTAATTTAAGAATACATTAAATTTTAATATAATTAATGCTAGATTTGATATGCTAATTATAGTACAAAAAGAAAAATAAGACTATAAATTTAAGAAATTTTTTACCGTAATCAAAAGGTTAATTTGATCCGAGCTTAAAAATGTGCCTACTCTCATCTTTTATCCTCTGTTTCTTGATGAATTTCGTTCTTTTCTTGTATGCTGCTTGCCTGCCTGCCACTCGTCGATAAGTCAAAACACTCACGAAACAGATTTATGCCAGGTATTAGCAAGGATTTCAAGTGAAACAACTATGTACTTCTGGCCTGAGCTACATGTTGCCTAATATCTATTCATTTATTTGATTTTCATTTATTATTGTCCATACAATTTATAATTTTCAAAGGGTATTATTGTGAATCTATAATAAATTGATTCTCATGTTTTTCACATATATTTAAATTTCACGAGCATAGCATGCAGCACGCCTCTAATATAAAGAAAACTAAATTAGAAAAACTTAATTATAAACCATAAACCATTTTCCAATTGTGTACTTGAACTTACAAAGAGCTATTGGGCCCAAGTTTTGAAGCCCATGCAAAACTACCCAAACAAAAAATTAGTCACATTTGGCCATAAGTTCAGCATCAGCATGTGCATTAATCAAATTTTCATTTCCCCCACTTTACATTGAATTTTTTATTTTTTTTTAAATCTGGCGAGAATGATCTTACGTAGTATGATCATTTTCACTAAATTTCATTAAAAGGTTCAATTCATTGCTCCAAAAAAAGGAAAATCTGCAAATAACTTCATCTATAAATGTCTTTTTTATGGGCTTGCCTACATATGTGATTCTCCATATTTGCACCAATTCATCTCATCAAAACTTCGGTTTTCACTTTTTACATCCGAGCAGCTCTCCTTGTCGAACCTTTAGTTTTCAAGCCGGCGCTTGTTTGATTTTCTGATCTTGGAAAAAAAGCCCATTGATTCCCTGAGAATTTAAGAACTAATTTTGTTGGCTCAAATGGTGGGTTAGTTTCTTCTGATGATGGTGAATCTGGTTCAGAATTGCATTCCGATGCATCGTCTGGATTCCTATGCGGCATCTTCTCCTCTCCGACTCCCACGGAGTCCATCATCAACTGTATTTTAAATCAATTCAAAATTAGTTCATCAAACAAAACACATCCCATCTTATGGGAAAAAATAATATATCGGATAATAATAAGAGTCTCACTACCCTTTTTAGAATGTCTCGGAATAAGAGTCAACGTAGTCAATAAACCAAATTTCACAATAGAAAATGTCGGATTGATGATCATTCACCAGTTGAAAGTTTAAGAAATAAATAAGTCAATGTGAAACTCTTAATTATAGACATCATAAATTAAAAGTCGGTTTGTTTTATGGTACATTATAAATGATTAATAAACAAGGTTTGTTCCTAACAAATTATTTTATTGAAATTACGAGAACTTAAAAAAAGTGTAAAAGTCAAAATGAGCTCTTAAATAGGTAAAGTCTTTTTAAGTGTTTTATGGGTATTGTTAATACGTTCAGGGCATATGTTAAGGATCCACGGAAAGAACAACACGTTTTACGTCTTTTATATATGCCATTATTATAAATTGGAATCTCTATTGCTAATTATTATGTAATATTTGGTGCTTTGTACAGTTTATAAATCTTTATTCTGTAACTAGTCTTGTGGGGAAACAATGGAAGATTACACGTTCTTTTGTGGCTCTTTCTTTAATCAATCTTTCTCTTATACCGCGCCTCCTGTTCTGTCTTCTTTCTTCTCTCTTTGGTTTGATCATCTCTCAAGTCTAGTTCAATTCTAGGAAATTAGACAAATTCAATTCCATGAAGAAGTGTTGCCTTCAGTTTCTAGTGGAAAACATGTACTTTTTCCATGTAATTAATGATGACATAATTTTTAACTTTTAGTGGAAATTAAATTGCCTAGAAAATTTAGTCAAACACCAAGAAAAGTGGGAGAAGCACACATTTTCCATCTTTTGCCAAGTTGTCTTTTCTTAGAGAGAGAGAAGGTTTTTATTATTGTGTATATTGCTTACAAGAATATATCACTCATATATACAAGAATAAGAAGGAAGAAAGCTAGATCTAAGGGGGACAAAGGGAATAACACAACTACAAGAGGAATAATACAATGTGAAAAGGAATAATACAGGTTGGAAAATATTCTAACACTCCCCCTCAAGTTGGTGCATAAATATCAAACATGCCCAACTTGCTGATCAATTTGAAAAATATTCTATTTGAAACAGCTTTGGTGAGAACATCAGCCAGCTGATCTTCTGAACGTATATGGGGTACAGCAATTATGTTCTCTTCCAATTTCTCTTTAATGAAGAATCTGTCCACTTCCACATGTTTTGTTTTATCATGTTGAACCGGATTTTGGGCAATATCGCATGCTGCTTTATTATCACAATATAATATCATAGCTTCTCTCGGTGGATAACCCAAATCAGTTAATAAAAGTTTTAGCCATAATAACTCTTGGACTCCCATTGCCATTCCTCGATATTCAGCCTCAGCACTTGATCGAGACACGACATTTTGTTTCTTGCTTCTCCAGGTAACGAGATTCCCACCAACAAATGTAAAGTATCCTGATGTAGATCTTCTATCACTTACATTTCCCGCCCAATCAGCATCAGTATATCCTTCAACCTTCGAGATATCACTATTCTTCGTAAACAAAATTCCTTTTCCTGGGGATGCCTTTAGATAACTAATGATTTTCATAACAGCTTTCATATGTTTCTCTCCAGGATTATGCATGAATTGACTCACTATACTCAATGCATAAGAAATGTCAGGTCTGGTATGTGCTAAGTACATTAACCTTCCTACCAATCTCTGATAGCGCTCTTTATTGACGGGTACTTGATCAGCTTCGATTTCCAATTTCAAACTTTCTTCCATAGGTGTTTCTGATGGCTGACAAGCAGACATTCCGGTTTCACATAGCAAATCCATTGCATACTTTCTCTGAGATAGAAATACGCCTTTGGAAGATCTAGACACTTCAATTCCCAATAAATACTTCAATTCGCCAAGATCTTTCATCTCAAATTCCCGAGATAGATATTCTTTTAGAGCTTCTCGTTCTTGTGAGTCATTTCCGGTAACTACCATATCATCAACATAAACTATGAGTGCTGTGATCTTCTCATTGCACCTTTTCAAAAATAATGTATGATCAGAATTGCTCTGTTTGTAACCAAATTTCCTCATCGACCTAGTGAATCTTCCGAACCAAGCTCTGGGAGATTGTTTCAAACCATACAGAGATTTTTTCAATTTGCATACCTTATTTCTATGTTCCACAGGAATTTCGTAACCTGGCGGAAATTCCATATATACTTCTTCCTCCAAATCCCCATGTAAAAAGGCATTCTTTACGTCAAATTGTTGAAGTGGCCAATCCAGATTTGTAGCTAATGAGAGCAAGACACGTACTGTATTGATTTTTGCCACCGGTGCGAAGGTCTCTAGATAATCGATTCCTTGAGTCTGGGTGTAACCTTTTGTTACCAGTCTCGCTTTGTATCTTTCAATGGTTCCATCCGCCTTATATTTGACCGTATACACCCATTTGCAACCGACCCGCCTTTTTTCTGGTGGTAATTCAACTATCTCCCATGTGTCATTCTTTTTCAAGGATCTCATCTCCTCATCCATAGCTGCTTTCCATGTTGGATCATTAAAGGCTTCCTGCACACTGTTAGGAATAGATACAGAGGATAATTGACATACAAATGACTTATTCGATTCAGACAACTTATCATAAGATACATGATTACTCATAGGGTATTTGGCTTTGCTGGTGAGATCGGGTTCATATGTTGGTTTTGGGATACCTCTATTGTTTCGGGGAGGGAGTTGCCTTTTAAAAGGTTCAGGAGAATGTACCTGATATTCAGACATAGACGTGTCGTAGAGAGATGATTGGTCATTTGGGTCAGGCGGGGGCAATTGTAAGTTTTGACTTAGTGAACTTGGTTCTGACGGTTGTGGCGTACTCGGTTGTGCCGAACTTGGACTCGGCGAGTTTGGCATTACTGAAACTTGTGGTGAGATCTCGACTTGGACATTGTTGCTACAATCAAGAGTTTGAACTTCACTATAATGCTCCCCCTGAAGTTCAGTCTTCTGAAAATACATCTCTCCTTCATGAAATACGACATCCTTAATTACATACATCTTCTGTGAGGGAGGATGATAACATCGATACCCTTTTTGATTAGACGCATAGCCCACAAATATACACTTGACTGCACGAGATTCGAGCTTATTCCGTTGTTCTTTGGGTAAGTGAACAAATGCCACGCAACCAAAGATTCGCGGAGATAAGTTGGATTCGTGAGAAGTCAATACAGCTTTATGAAGTACATCAAATGGCGTTTGAAAATCAAGAATTGCTGATGGAACACGATTAATCAAATATGCGGCTGATGAAAGAGCTTCACCCCAGTAAGATACCGGAACATTTGCCCCAAGTAATGAGGCTCGGACGATTTCTAACAAATGCCGATTCTTCCTTTCCGCAACCCCATTTTGTTGTGGCGTATATGGGCAGGTAGTTTGATGGATAATCCCATGACTTTGAAAGAAATCCTGTAAAGATGTAGCCATATATTCGCCTCCATTATCGCTTCGAACGACTTGAATAGTAGCGTTATATTGGGTGCTGATCTGTTTATGAAATCGTTGAAATAAAGAACTGACTTCACTCTTAGATTTCATAGGACAAATCCATGTCATTCGAGTACAATCATCAATAAAAGTGACAAACCACCGAAAACCGCTCAAAGAGTTATTCGGGGATAGTTCCCACACATCAGAATGGATTAACATAAAAGGAACTGAGCATTTATTCAACGATGATGAAAAAGAAGTACGATGACTCTTGGCAAGTTCACATGTTTCGCACTTAAATGTAGAAAGATCAATATTCTTAAATAAGTTAGGAAATAACTTTCTTAAGTAGCCAAACGACGCATGACCCAAACGACGGTGCCATAACCAGATTTCATCTTCAACTTTCTTCTCTCGAATAGTACCAGTCTGTAGAGCCTGTTGTAACTGATTCGTGCCTTTCACTTCTAGGTCCAAGTAGTACAATTTGCCCCGCCTAATCCCATAACCAATCGTCTGTCTTGTCTGAATATCCTTAAAAACACAATGATTAGGCCAAAACACAACGATACAATTTAAGGCATTAGTAATTTGAGGGACGGAGATCAAATTGTAATTGAGTGAAGGAACTATAAGAACAGAGTTTAAATTCAGAGAATTAGATAAAGGAATTATCCCTTCACCAATAACAGGGACTGGATTACCATTAGCTGTGGAAATGAAATTGGTGGATGAGGGAGTAACAGTGGTAACATGTCTAGAATCGAATGTCATATGATCTGTAGCACCAGAGTCAATTATCCATGTATTATTCAAAACAGAGGCAGAATTTAAGGCCTTACCAGTGGTGTGAGCAATGGCAAGTAATCCAGAGGCCTTCTTCCCATCACTTTCATTCTTATGGCTTGTACGTCGATCCCGGGAATGATCCCACCAGTCTGGATAGCCGATTACTTGATAGCATCCCTTTTTTGAGTGTCCGGTTTGGCCACACACCGAACAGGGGGGATATTGAGATCTGCCTCCTCGGTCTCTTGATGAAGTTGCTTGAGATTGCCAATTTGAGTTTTTTCGAGTCTGATCACGGGTACGAGCCACTATAGCAGTGGCATCGATATGAGAAATGTCACTGTTCATAGTTCGTCGCCGAATATCCTCTCGACGAACGAGTGAATATGTTTCTTCCAATTCCGGAACCGGATCCTTTCGCAAGATTTCACCCCGAATTTGTTCATTTTCATTATCTAATCCAGCCAAAAAAATGTGAACCCGTAGGCGCTGGATTGACTTTCTGTATGATTCAAGGTCATTCGAATTTTCCATAACCACTTTATCGCGATGATCCAATTCGCTGAAGATTTCAGTAAGTTCTCCGTAATATTCGGAGAGAGAGCGACCACTTTGCTTGGCTGTAAAAGCCTTCTGATTCAACGTAAAGACCTGTAGTTCATCAGCTCCATCATAGAATGTTTTAGATAGAGACTTCCAAATTTCTCGTGCTGTAGGAACTCGGAGGTACCGCTTCATGATATCCGGTTTCATGGACATTAAAAGCCATCTTTTTACCCTTTGATTGTCTGAACTCCATGCTTCGTGTTCAATGGTACCTACTTTCGGAATTGGTGTCGTATCACGAATAAACGAGAATTTTTGTTTTTCCGCAAAATGCATCTCCATAAGCTGAGACCATAGATCATAATTAGTTTCATCCAACGTAACCCCGATATTGAACGAAGAACTTTCAGCTTGTACAATGATTGGGGATGCGTTGTTACTCGATGATGAAGTAATTGTAGGTGGATCGGTAGCCATTGTATAGTGATATGACTAGCACTGACAAATAGGAACGAGATCCGAAAAAACGGACGCCGGATTTGAGATCAGAACGACAAAAAACCCTAAGAATCGGTCTAACCTTGTAGAAAACCGGTCAAAAACTGAGAAAACCGGTCACAAAATGCTTTTGGAAATAAACCGGGTCAGTAAAAAAAGCTTCTGTTTTTCTGTTTTTTTTTTTTTTTTTTTTTTTTTTTGTTTTGACCGTTGACCGGTCAACTGTTGACCCGTTGACTGTTGACCAGTCAACCGTTGACCGTTGACCAGTTGACCGTTGACTGTAGCTAACGGACGTTGACGGCGTTAACAGACAGTAGCTAACGGCGTTACTGACGGCGACTAACGCCGTTAATATGCAGGCAACGGCGCGTGGATTGGCGGAACGGAGGGCTCTTCACACAAGACGCGCGTGAGGGCGCGTGAGACATCCGTTGGTGGTGATTTTTCTCTCAGTGTGATCGTCTCCTTCAGACGATGAGGATGGCGTTCAGTTTTGATGGTTTTGGATACAATATTAACCAAATCGAAGTAGTTGATTTCGAAGGTGTGTTTTTTGATGCTCCGAAAGACGATCTGGCTTTGCGTGATTCGTGGATCTGGTGTTCAAAGATACGTTACTGGTTGTTGAGTTTCGTAGATCTGATTTGCAGATCTGATTTGTATTGAGTGGGTTTGGTTTGAACGGGAAGTGGGAAATGGTGGACTTGTTTCGTAGATTTGATTTACAGATCTGAAAGAGGAACAAGAACAGATCTGAGGTGGGGAGATTTGAACGGGAATAGTAGAGAGGATTTTTATCCTTCCTCTGATACCATCTTTTCTTAGAGAGAGAGAAGGTTTTTATTATTGTGTATATTGCTTACAAGAATATATCACTCATATATACAAGAATAAGAAGGAAGAAAGCTAGATCTAAGGGGGACAAAGGGAATAACACAACTACAAGAGGAATAATACAATGTGAAAAGGAATAATACAGGTTGGAAAATATTCTAACAAGTTGTCCGTGGGAAACTTCGGCAACCAAATAGACCCTTATGTTTTCAAAAGCATTAAAGTAAAGACTTTCTTTCTGAGTTACCTTCCAATCTCTAAAATCAAATCTGAAGACGAAGTGGCTAAAAGAAGCTTCCCCAGAGAAAACAGCAATGGCACCCGGAGCATTTCTTGGTGCTACAAAAGAAAAACAAAAGAAGAAAATGAAAAGATAAAGAAATTTAATTAAATAGGTAAATATAACCCTAACAGAGATATATAAAAAAAGAAAAAAGAAGAAGAGGCGCCAAATGAAATTATGAAACTGAAAAAGAAATTATTTGCATAGGGATCTTACAAACTAGATGACAGCCCTTCTCATCCACAGTTATTTGAACCCTTCCATCTTTAACAAGAAATGAAAGAGCAAATAAGTTTTCCACTGTTTGGGCAAATGAGTTTCTGTTCAGAACCAAATTTTCCAGCCTAATTTTTCTGTTCTTCTTCAAGATGCCAAACATAATTGCCATAATCTTGTCCGTGTCTGTTTTCTCTTTAGTCACACTTTCATCATCTAGCTGCACAAAATTGCAGGCGGGTACCGTAAACAAAGGAAGTGTTTATAAGAAGGGAAAAATACATACACAATATATATATATTTCACATAACAGAGTTAACAAAAAGAGATCAATGTCATTAATGCCAACTAATTATAACTCAATTGATTATGGGGGTTACTCTACTTTAATTAAGGCCAATTATTTAATTAATTTGGTTATTATTGCTTGTTTGCAATAACGAATAACTATAATAAAACTAAAAACAAGAAGTTATTTCTTTAAAAATTAAAAGTCATGCTATGGAAATAATTGAATACATAACCGACAATTATGATATAAAATTCATAAGGCTAACGTGCAATATACATATTCAGAAAATTGACAATTTTACGAGATATTTGGATAGAACTAATTATATGTTAGACAAGTCATAAAACTAGAAGGGTCCTAAATAAGCAAGAAATTAAATCATGCTTAGGCAAACAGTAGCATATAGATATATATATATATATATATATTATAATATGTATTATCATTATACATGTGTTAGTAAAGCAATGCAATTTTACCTCTTTGGGCCTAGTTCTTCTTTCCACTGGTTTCCTATGTCTTTTACGATCAACAGTCTTGCGTTGCTTCAGTTTAAGGTTCATTGGCCCAATCCTGTAACAATTATATATAAATGTTCAATGCAAATATATACGTATAAGCATATATAATATATATATATAGAGAGAGAGACAGAAAGAACGTGAGATTATGGTATTTACATGGTACGACAGCCACGGCAGCTCTTAAAAACAGGAGAGACTGCAAGGCCAATATCCTTCCAACGTATGGAGCTAATAGCCTCATATTTCGTAATCCTACTAGCTCCACTTTGTTGCCCAAAATCCCTAATTAGACAGTTAACAAAATCTGAAGGGGTAACTCCACCATTGTTGTGAGCCTTAATAAAAGTTACCAAAGTATTTGTAATGTCCAACAGCCCCTCTGCATCTGCAACTTGTTGCTTCGGCTTATGAACTGAAAATCAGATACAAAAAGAGTAATTGTTTTTGGTAAGAAAATCTCCCACTTGTATTTAAAGTACTAAATTGGAAAAAAATTTAGCAAACAGCAACAATTACAAGGAAAATTTGAAGAACCAAAGCTATATATATTGGCCATATTCTTCTTTGGTCATAGATGTACATTTTTTGGAAAAGTAATACACTAGGCTGGCCATGAGGATATGAGTGAGCCACCGCACACAGCCAACTATACCAAAGGTTTTTATGACTTATGTAGGGGGTTCAACAGTTTATGTACTGCATTAAGATAAGGGCCGTTGCTGTATATTAAAATAAGCTGCATTAATAATTTAATATATAGTTAAGAACTTAAGATTATATGCAAAGAAATGGATTGGTTAGTGTTTTGAAGTGAGAACCTTTTGGAAACTATGTGAGTACCAAGTGGCATTACACTTTACTCAAATAGCTGTTTCCTGTCAAGGATGTTTGGGTCTCACATGTTCTCCGCAATAGGAAACATAACACTTTTGTGTGACCCAATTCGTCCTAAACAGTGTGCAATCATTGGAATGACTGCATCTTTTGGTACTCCCGGAATACCCAAAATATTTCCCCCCACATAGTCAGTTAATTAAATTGGTGTTTGTGGCATTACTCTTCTTGGAATCCAGAAACCAAAGGAAGGCAAATAAAAGGATCTCCTCAAGCATCTAACGGATAAAATGCACAAAGGTAACACAGTTCCCTCGCACGATTTCCTACTGGTTAATTTGACTAGTATCTGGCTTAGTTTGGGGAGTTTCTCAATCTTCAGAAAGCCAGAATAATTCATACACTTTCTAAGCAAGCAAACATGTTTCAGTTACTCAATTGGTCTGCAATTACATGATTTCAACTACCTTTATGGTAGGCTCTAGTTCTTGACCAATCAATTGCATTCGTGTACTAATTGTGTGTCTAGCATTGTATTAAAAATATTCAAACTCTACAAAACATATACTCCTTTCTCCCAAATACAAGACAACAATTTGTCTCTGGGACTGTTCTAAATTTAGAGCCGAGCTTCCTTCACGGGCCGTCCCAAATTGAGAAATTGAGTTTACTTCTTAAGAGACACTAAGGGTGCGTTTGATTGCAAGCATGGAAAGAAAATAAGTTCTAGGTAATTGAATTGCCAAGAATTGAGTTGCATGGAAAATGTCAATTAAATGTGTTTGATTGTCTTAATTTTTTACCTAGAAAATATTGGTTGTTTTATGGCATTTTTAATGTAGAAAAAATTATTGATATTTTTTTTGACATAATTCTATAGTCATGATGGATCTTGTTTAATTGAGCTTGATTAGTAGATTTTAAATATTAAATTTTTGTTAAATTTTGAATTTTTTATTTTAAGTTATGGCAAATTTAATGTAGAAAATGGGTAAAACTTTGTCTTAAAAAATGTGCCAATTGCCTAGAAAATAAAAACCAAGCCCCCCCCCCCCCCCCCACAAAGAAAATGTTTTCAAGCTTTACATGGAAAAGTACATGAATAGTGACAAAAGATGGAAGTTGACTGCCTGGAAAATTTTGTCAATCAAACAGCACAAAAGTGACAATTTGGGTGGAAAACTCCTATTTTCCATGGAAAATAAAGACAATCAAACACACCCTAAAATTAATTTCATTTTTAGAATATATTTGATGCATGGGCAGATCTATGTGCATGAAGGAAGAGAGGGGGGGGGGGGGATGTGAGGTTTGAGGGTTGGCAACTGCCGCCCTCTTTGATTTATCTCTACAAAATTAAAAAGTTATACAATCTGTTCTACGTAGTATACCCACATAATTCCTATCTCTTTTTAAAATCCCAATTAAAATTGCTAAATTATTGGAAAAAATGATGAGAGATTTTTTTTGGGAAGGCAAAGGGGAAGGTAGGAGTGACCACTTGGTTAAAGTGGGAAGTTGCTTCTAGATCTAAAAAATACGGGGGTCTTGGTGTGGGAAACTTGATCAAAAGAAACTTGGCTTTACTCGGTAAGTGGTTGTGGAGATTCCTATGGAACAAAGTTCACTTTAGCATTCTGTTATAGCAAGCAAATACAGCATTCAACCAAATGGTTGGGATGCAAATGTCGTTATTAATGCTTCCCAACGATCTCCTTCGAAGGCAATAAGCAAAGGGTGGGACAAGTTTGTGAAACACACTAAATTCATTTTGGGAAAAGTGGATAGGATCTGATTTTGGGAAGATAGATGGGTGGGTGAATATCCTCTAAAAAATGACTTTTCCTCGACTTTATGGTCTATTTAAAAATCCTAATCCAATCTGTTCTTTCTTGGCCCTCTCATTTTAATCATTCACGGGTGTTGGAATTTTTGAGGAATTTTAGTGATAGGGATTGTGAGGAATTCATTACTTTATCAAACGTTATTGAGAATGTTCGGTTAGACATTAATACTTCGGGCAAAAGGATTTGGGTGGGGCTACTTTGATATTCTATCAAAATTGTCTTCCATACCTCCTTTTCCTCAATTCAATGTGATTTGGAAAAGTGGAGTTCCTTCTAAAGCCAAAGTCCCCGTCTTGGTGCAGTCTTTGTAAGGAGGATGTAGAAAACATTGATCATATCCTGCTTCACTATAGTTTCTCTAATGCATTATGGGCTAAGTTGATGGCTCAGTCTGGGGTAGTGGCGGTTTTCCCCAAAAGATGGTCAGATTTCAGCATCATCAAGTGGAGTTTCTTCCAGAATTGTAAGAAGTATAAAATGCTGTGGAGGTCTGCTTTGCTAGCGATGGCATGGCTGTTATGGAAAGAAAGAAATCAGAGGATTTTTGAAGGAAAGAGTACCAGGATTGATGATATATAGGAGCATGTTCGTTTTCTGTGTGGACTGTGGGCCGCATCCTCCAAAGTTCAGGATAGTTCAGAAAGAATTGATGCTATATAATTTGGATAGCCTGGTTTGTTGATGGCGTAGGAAGTTTTCCGCGTGTAGTTCTATCTGTTGGCTCATTATTTGGTTTTTCTAGTTTTTGATTTTGATATTAGGACGTAATATCAGTGGATGCCTTATCTTATGTTATTTTAGAACCATTTGCCTTGTATCTTTATGATTATTAAAATAGATAAGTTTTGTTTCCTATCAAAAATAAAATAAAATACATATATATTAGCTCTTTTGCCCCTCACCCCCATTCTCCCCCCTGATTTAAAAAATTAAAGGTAATAGTACTAAATTTTGCTCCCCTTTAATTAGAAGTTTTCTTTTAGAGCTCTAGTTGGCCTCCCTTAAATAAATTTCTGGCTTTGTCCCGGATTCGATGTATGAAATCTTATACGATAACAGCAAGCAAGATTTGTTATTAATTTTGGCACAAATTGAGTAATTTACTATATATATATATATATATATATATAATATAAACATTGTAATTTATGATTAGTAATAGTAATAATACCATGCTCATGCAAGCTCTCAACTTCATTAATGATGTAGCTGAACTTATCAGAACCAACCCTTGATATAGCATCTCTATCCTCTGCAAATTTAACCAAAACACATATTAAAAAAAACAATAAAAATAAGTACTTCAACAAATACACTTGAAATCCAAAACAAATAAATAAATACAAATGAATATAGAAGTTATGTACCGGTAATTAGATTCTTCACTGCATTGTATCGAGATCGAATGGCTCTGCATTCAAGTCCAGAGCCTCTTCTTCGACTACTATTACCACTTGGCTCTGTTTTCAGTTTTACGTTGCGAACCATCTCAACGATTTTTTATCAACAGAACTAAAGGGGAAAATTCAATTTGAACTGCCAATTAAATTACAAAATCCTGGATTTGAGAGTGCGAAATTCTAGAGAATAACCCTAGAATTGAACCTGGAAAAGAAAATCGCTAGTATTTGTGAGCGACGAGTTCTACGTAAAATAAAAAAGAAAAAAAAAAAAAGAACCTAGAATTTGATACTGGAGATGAAAAGGCCCTCAAATTTAAAAGAGCGCGCCCCTATTTTTTTTTTTTTTTTGCTCTATTATGATAATTAGTACAGAGGAAACTTGTCCGGAAAGCTAAAGAATTGAGTGTAGTGTTCAAGAAGCTTGGTAAAAGAGAAATTATAGGGAGCTTAGATTTGATGTTACATAAATTCACCGGTTGCACTGGTGTTTTTTTTTTTTTTTTTATTGGTTTTATAATGCCAGGAATCAAAGCTCCAATTCGACTTTAAAGTTGTCTCAGTGGCAGCTTTACACCATTGAGCCAAGAGGCTTACTTACTAGTTACATTGTTAATTGGTTCGGAACTTGAGTAGGACAAGGAAATTCCTCCATAATTATTATATTAATCAAAAGTTTGAATTATAATATTCACACTAAATATAGTCATTTAATTATATAATTTGATTCTTTCAGTTCTTCTACCATTATTTATTTATTTTCTAGAATCACCATTAAAAATGCATCGAACATATAAATATAAACAAGACCTTTATAACAAGTTTGTCGGATAATTAATATTTATGTTAATATCCTAGATTAAATCAAATTTGAGTAGTCATAAATACTTCAAATATAATAATACATTTTTTCAAATATTGGCTTAGTAATTATTTGTGAAACAATTATGTCAAGATTAAATGATATAACGCGTCTGGTGGGATACGAGCTAGTTAAATTGAAGATTGAGTTTTAATTAATTTTCAATTAGGTCAAATATGAATAAAATTTTAAGTCTGAACATATTTTTGGGTCAAATTTGAACTTCAAGTGCCAACTAGGCCTGACCTACTTGGACAAAGGAGAGTTTTACTTTAGCTACAGTTGAGCTCGAGTTTGAGTATGTTGAAAATAGTCTAGGTTGATTATTAACAAGCCCAATTCATATAGTCCGATTGACAATTAAGCTAGCATGCTACTAGTTAAGTGACTTTTTTCAATCACAATTTTGAGTCTCTTCAAAATTATTGAAAACACTTGTGGGCATTGATTGGCTCAGCGCGGTTGTGAAGCAAATCTTTTTTACTTTTATTTTTATTATGATATATTTATTAAGATTAAAAAAATTACAAATCGATTTTCCACTGTGTTGTGTCATATAAGTAAATTGTGTTCGTTTTGGACAAACATAACACAACCTTGTTTCATTTGGTTTCGTGTTCGTGTTGCCACCCTAACTCAGGAGCATTAATATCTCAGATTCAGAGATGAAAAATATGAAATTTTTTGATTTATGATCGACAAAAATCTACAAAAGTATTTGCCAAAAATTCATTAATTATATTGGGTTGCAATAACGTATCAATAATATATTGGTAAGCCAGAAATGGCAGAAAACGACTAGAAAATCAATAATAAAATTTAGCTAACAGCCTTTTTTGTTTTCCTAACATAAGCCAAACATGGATATATTCAGAGTCCAAACCACGGGGAAAGGATAGATTTTTTTGACATAAACGAAACATGGATACATTTAGAGTCTATCACGGGAGAAGGGATAGAAACACCGTGGATCGAATTTGAGACCATGCCCTTATAAAGGCAAATATATTACGACCCTACTAATTCATCAACGGATGTAAATTTAGCTAATAGCTTTATAACATAATCTTATTTTTATTACACATGACATTTATTACAAAGAAAATATGTCTTAATTTCACTTGACTAGACACCATCACATACTCTTGAAATCTTTTAAAAACTGATAATTCATAAACTATTAAAAATATTATATTATACATGCATCAAATACACCATAACTATAATCTATAGCGAAATGGGATCGGTAAGCAAGGACACAACACGATCGATGTCCATGTGAGTCAAACCGTGGCCATCCCCATGTTGATACATCACTTGTGCCATTCTAGCAAGGTTCATTGAAGCCTTGACGAAAATTTTATTGAATGGAGATTCAACAAATTGAGCTTCGTTCATTTTCTCCCAATTTTCACTCATCAAATACTTTATGTGTTCACGCGCTTCTTCTTTAGAGCCCCCAACTTCATGCATGTAACACTTGATTGATTTTGGGCTGTTGCTTTTTTTTAACTCCTCCTGAAATAATAAATTGGAAAAAGACTTCAGTCAACATTAAATACATGCATATATTTCTGAAAACTCCTAGCTCTGATTGTTTTGGGTGAAATAGTTTGCATCAATGTGAAATAATTTCCTCCTGTGAAAATTATTTTTGAAAATAATTATTTGGATCGGAATTAAGTAAACTATTTGGTGTAAGTTATATTTTTAAGGCAAAATCGGTGTATGGTCCCTTGTTTTAACACACGTTTGGTCTTAATTAAATCTATATAATTAAAAAAAACGTAGTGAAGAATCCCTAGTTATGACAATGTAAATGATTGACTTCTAGTAATGAAAAGAATTGTCTTTGAAAGGTTAATTGATAAATCATCTTAGTGAAAATTTTATTTTTATAGCCCTTTTAAATACTTTTTGGAAAATTTATTCCCAAAATTAAGCCGCCAACATTTATGGGACCAACACACTTCACAGCCTCCCACCAGTGGAACAGTCACCAGGAAAACAGTAAATTTTCGCATTGACTAGTTTGACTAAGTGACATTATCAAGTAAGAAGCGTTTTGTTAATGGTCATAAAGTAAATGGTAAAATCCCGTACTCAAGAGGAAAAAATTAATTTTGCCCAACATAAATAAATTAGACTTAATTTCACCATTTTATTTTTGACCTAAATAAAATATATTTCACCTCAAATTATTAAAAAGGTATAGATTGCAAACCTTTGATGGTCCCAAATCATTTAGAAACCGCATGATCTTTGATGCGCTTTGAAAAAAATTGGGATACTTTTCCAAGCAATCCAAAGCCGCCTTCTTTATTGGTTCTGTCACGCAAAAATAGGCATGCACTAGAACTAGAGGAGCTCCTATTGAAATCCATGCATTCTTCGTGTAGTCCTTGAAATTTGGTGTACTTTTATTGTGATACCACTTTGCTTCTTGTAAATAAGCTTTGCATAAATCTTCCCACTGACAAAATTATATATATATATATATATGTATTAATTAAAATATTTTCTCCTTTGATTTTATATGTATACTAGGTACGTATTACCTGTGCCATCCGGTACTATCAAAATATTAATCTACAAAACATTGTTCACTTTCTCCACTTTACCGTTTTAAACAACAGTCAAATAAGTAAATAGTATTCATTTGATTTGTATTATAGATTATATCTGTCCACTCAAAGATGACGCTCGTTTGGTTAGCATTTTGAGTTAAAATTTTAAAATTTATTTTGAAGTTGAGTTTTGAAAAGAAGATTTTTAAATTTGATTTGTGTTTGGTACGAAAAACTAATACTCATGAAAGAAAGTAAAACATATGAAAAAAACTCATAAAATAGTCACAATGGATCTTATTTTATAGATCTCGATGAGTAGGTTTCAAATATATATATTCTATCTAATTTCGATTTTTGGATTTAAAGTTATGTTGTTTTAATTTTTTTTAAAATTTTATGAGAGCGAAAGTAAAGTGAATTTGATTTTAGGAAATGGGAATTGAGATTTTAAAAAATATGTATCAAACAAGAATTTTTTAAAAAAATATTTAAAAAGTGTTTTTAACAGCCTAACCAAACATGGGCTTAAACTTTACAAGAGATCAATAAATAATTATATAGTTAAGATTTAAGATATTTTTTTGAATGATTGATAATAACTTTGATATGAGTTACGATTTAATATATTATATGACCCAAATGATTGAAAGATACAATATGAGAAAATTACTTCTTTCAAACATATATATATATATATATATATGATGGTGGGATCTAAGATAAATATCTTTGGTATATAACCTAAGATGACGTATATCGTTAATAGGGCAAATTTCTCATGTGGATTACTGTTTATGGATCATCCGTATGGATTGGCTGATTTGGCACGCTTCCCTATAGAATTTTTTGATGAAATTTGGTGGGGATGTTCTTCATCTTGTGTAGAACAGCTCCACCAAATTTCATCAAAAAATTTAAGCGGGAAGTGGGTGAACTACATGATTGAAAAATATTGGTTCAGAAATAGATATATAAAATCTAATATTTTTCAATCATGTAATTAACTCACTTCTCGGTTGACTTTTTGATGAAATTTGGTGGAGATGTTCTACACACAATGAACAATATCCCTACCAAATTTCGTCAAAAAATTACATAACTAAGCATATGAGGTAGATAGTTTGACAGATACCATGAGGTATTATAAACATGGATCGCATCTTTTGAAGTTTTGAATTCAAAAATAAGAGAAAAGCCTTTTGTAAAAAAAGAAAATAAAGCAAACTACACGTACTGCATTTTTTAGGTATGAAATGACGAGGTAATCTTGGTCCTTGAGCACATCATAAGCCATTTCATTGGTGGAGTTGTAGAGAGCTAGGAAACAAATCTTTATATTGTTTGGAAGTTGCTCAATTTCATTGACATCCCATCTAAAAAACAATGAAATCAAATATATATATTTCAATTCTTCAAAAGATTTATTGCCAAGAAAAAAAAACGAAAATACTTTTTTCAATAATCATTAATCACGTACGTACCTCTTGACGGCATTGGTAAAAATTTCGAGTTCTTGCAAGGTACCATACTCATCGTAGACATCATCTATGATGGTATATATTGAAAAAAGCTTTGCCATAATTCTCCTACAATATTGAAATTCAGGCTCAAAAATAATTCCCACGGTCCAAAAGAAATTCTCCGTCAAATTGTCCCTACCAAAGCCCAATTCTCCCAAACGTGTACCCTTCCACCACCTGTATAATATTATGCAAGGAGGAGAATTAATTATTTAAAATTGAACAAAAACTAACTTTTTTAAATAATAAATAATTCTATATGGGAATATGCATGACCTTTAATTTGATATTTCTTAAACCTACAAATAGTCCACTATGTTTTCATAATTTCCATTTAGTCCTCAGGTAAAATGAGAGGCCCAAATCAAGTAATGAATGAAGTCTACTCTAAACCAAAACGGGCAAACGGCCACAATATATCTTCCGGTGACATCAACCATGGTTCACAGTCATGATAATTTTTGTTTTGATTCCGATACGAGTCAATTATCTTTATTATTGCTAGAATTTTTTTTTCCATATATTCAGGCTCCGTTTGATTGCAAAAATGGAAAAGGAAAATAAATTTAGTTAGTTTGTGTGAAAAGATAGAAAATAAGGTGAGAGGTGTTACTCATTTTATGAGTATATACCATTCATCTTTCAATATTTTTGATGAAAATTTTTTACTCACCATCAAGCAAAGAAAATTTTTTCATGAAAAAACTTAAAAATCAAGAGGGTATCACTTCTATCACTTAACTTATTTTCCATCTTTTCACCAAAACGAACTCAATTTATTTTTCTTTCCACCTTGCAATCAAATGGAGCCTTAATATCTCAAAATTATTTGTCGTGATCTATCAAGTTAACCCGGTGATCGAACCAATTTTTTGTTAACAATGGCCGGTTTCTATTCTTATTTTAATTGTTATACAATTTTCTAGGATGTATCTTATTTGCATAAACTCTAAAGTAAATATTTCTTTCAAGTGCAAGGATATCAAAGAAAGCAATCTTAAAAGATTGAGCCATTATATTTCTCAAAGAAAGATAGATGAATCTTGAATTTTCGTAGAAAATCATTTTAGTTTCATATAAAATATTTCTTTTCCAAAAAATAAATAAAAAAAAAATCTTGTCCGTCCAAAAAGTCTTAATTTGATATGTTTTTTTCAATAAACACTAATATCTTTTGCAACCAATAACTCTTATGGCTTTTTTGTATTTTTTTTTTCTTCCGAAACATACCTCGATAGATATTTTAGATCTTCTTGGTGACTGGCTTGTACCATGTTGAAATCCAGTTTAGCAAATTCAAGCAAAGTAGAATTTATGTCTCCTCTCCTTTCGTACATCTCTATAAACCACCGTGTCTCGAGTCTTAACATCCTCATATTCAATGGAAGCTCCAATGCATGGCTCACTAACTTAGCAAGATCAGGATCCATCTTCTTCTTACTTGAGGTTCTCAGTTAGATGTTGAGTAGTGAAATTTCTAGCTTCCTTCAATGTATTTTCACCCGTAGTTGAAAGATAAGAGGCTTCGTACAAGTACAACATTCCCTTTTTATCTTCGCAAAGGATCCTATTGAAATTATCTGATTCGTCTTTAAAACTGTGAAAGACATCTGCAATCAACAGTGCTTGCATATATGAGATTATAAAGTTGCAACTATATATGAGAAAGAAATATATAAGATGGGAGTTGTATTAATTGAGTTCTAAAGGCACATATATAATAATAATAATAATAATAATAATAATAATAATAATAATAATAATAATAATAATAATAATAATAAGGTTAATTATATAGAGACATAACAAGGTTCTAAATAAATTTTTGTGACTTTCTGGTACTTATCGGAGTGAGTTCTTCTTATTTTATTGTCATTATATTGTGCCTTCAGGACATAAGTTAAATGATCGAAAAGTGACTTCTCTTTGTGTAATTTCATGTACACTCCAAAAGATTAATTTTTCATCAAAACTTTTATACCATATTAGATAAAACAATAATAAATCAAGTATTTATGCTACGCATGATTAGAATATTTGAACATTTTTTTAAAAATAACAATCAAATATACTAGTTGTCTAAACTTAAACTAATAGATTGCAACATATTTATATATACATGGGAAATGATCTAATGAGGACTAATTCTTTGGTCCTTAAATGCAGAACAATCATTTTGAGGGGGTAGACGGATGCATTTTTTGATAAAACTTGGTGAAGATGATCTCCACAATTAGTAGATCATCTCCACCAAATTTCATCGAAAAATTCAACCAGGAAGTAAATTAGCTGAACACCTAAAATTTAACAACCATAAATGCGCATATATATATATATATTCCAAAAAGAAAAATAAGTTTGTCAAAATAAATCTTATTTTTAATTTTTAAAATAAATATTGTTTCTTCTGTTTCGAAGAGAAACCTAATATATTGCAAAAGCAGAAATAACTAGTACTAAAATAATGAGTACCATTAAGATGTCACAAATTTAGATGTAATGCATTACTCTGATAGCTAGAAGAGCTAACCTTTTTGATGAAAACCTAATTTTTAAATAAATAAAATATAGTTGGCGTATAAAAATTCATAATGGAACTATTAGAGCAGCAAGAGACCAATGTACAGGTAACTATGTTTTTACCACAATGGAAATAAGTATAATATTACGCTTACTTTAATTTATTCTTGCACCTTGTTTACCACCCTTAAAAGAAAATTTGTAACGGCCTGAGTGTTGTATGTGTTCTTTTGAGAAAAATATCAAATTTGTACAAATTTATTGAACATAGATAATATTTTACTAAGCAGATTGAAACACGACAAGTGCAAAAATAAAATAAAAATGACGATAAGGAAATGATTCAAGTACCTTGTGGGACGTAATACCCATGTTGTCTTAAGATCCTAAATTGGAGGGATGTAGCATACAAATCCTCTTTTTTCCACTTGTGCCTTGTGCAACTATTGTTGTACATGCTGCTCAATATTTTCTCGATTTCAACATCAAAGTGATAAGATATGCCCAGCCTTTGCATTGTGTCAATTAATTCAAGTTTAACCAGTGGTTCTTCCACTTTATCAATCATCATCCTCACCTCTTCCTTCAAGATGTTAGCTCTTCTCGTGTTCTTCTCTCCCTAAACGTATAAGTAAAATTGTTATATATATATATGAAGGAGAATTAAAGCACCCAATTAAATTGAAATAAATTACTCCTAAAATCTCAAATTAGAAGATACATTCTAAACTCACAAACTAATATTATATATATATATATTCCTTGCGTTGAGTTTAACTTTTCTTTCCGGAATATCTATAATTATTTTATTTTTAGGATAACCAATGTACAAAATTTCACAATAGAAAATAAGTTGTATCATTAAACATTTATGATTAAGTTGAAATTAGTATTTTCTTTGGCTATGTTTGATAACAAAAATGCATAAAAAATAATAGGAAAAACAATTATTTGAGCGATAAATTAAAAAATAAATTGAGTGATGTGTTGAGATACTCTCAATCTCATACTCATTAAATTGACTACTTTGAAACGCATAACAAAATTATTAGACTCTCAACGTGGAATGAAAGTAGTACATAGTTGTATTTCCGATGGATAACTTTATATATGTCTCAAATATATTCTAAATAAGAATGAACCATTGTTAAATTATATGAGACGGCAAAGAAAGTTGTTATCATTGAACAGCCGGTTCTATCCATTGCTTGTCTATAAAAAGAAAGAGAAAGAAAACCGAGCTTGTGTACGTGTTGGCAGGTGTATGGCTTATCTCAGTGAAAAAAAATATACAGTATATAATAAAGTGTACGGCATAAATGGCAAAGTGACAAAAAAAGAAGAAGAGGAGTAATACTAACTTCAACTACCGTTAGTTCAAAGAAGCCACGCGTCCGAAACTAGAAATCTCCCTAAAAAACATGAAAAAGAAAAGGAAAAAAAATTAAAATTAGTGTATACCAAGTAGTTGCTAGTAAGCGACTGGACGTAGTTGTGTTCCAAAATTTGAGGATGGTAGTTTGCTGAATTCGAAGTAATGCTCCGATCCAAAGTTTGGGTGATAGAATTGGAACGGAATACTCTACGAATAATAAGTGGCCGGACACGGGTAGCCGGAGATGGGCTGCCGGAAGTGTAAAGAAAATGGGAAGGAAAAAAGCTAAGAGCCATCCAAGTGAGTTTCTATAATTGATACAGGTGATTATGATTCGAACGTTCCTTGTGTGTAATTGTAGTGTGAAGGGGCATTAGATATATACACACACATGCATATAATTGTAGTTGCGTGTAATTGTAGTTGACAAATTTGCAACATCCTTTTTTTATTATTAATTTTTTTAGAGCGGCTAAAATGTCAAAAGTATTTGATACCAAAGTATAGGTTAGTTGCCTCATTACATAAAATATAAATCGGCTGCAAGTTGTTGACTTAAAGATCCACATTCGTTAGTAGTTTACCGATTTAGTTTTTAAAAATTGGTTAACTTTTGCCGAAATCAATTGTCACTAAACTATTTCTAAAAATTGACTTGGCCAAAAGTTGTCGAAGGTCAAATTAGTGGAAAGGTACCGAATTGAATGTCAAAGTTCAGCAACGAAACACCAACTCGATAGTCGGTACTTAAATTTGGGGTGTTCCCACATGGGCGCATGATCAAAATTTTTAAAAATAATAGTGTTAAGGCTATCAAATCGGGATGCCTATATATAACATCATCCTCAATTAAGAGTGTTGGCACTTTTTTTACTGCATCTCGTCTCCTTCTCAAGACATATTACATAATCAATGTACCAACAATTGAAAATAAATGATAATATTAAGTACTAATTGGGTTGAAATTAGTGTTCTCTTAAAAAGTATAAAAGTTAAATGTGACTAATTAAATACATTTTACTATGTATGGTGAATATCAAATATATAATTTCCCATATGTACTAAGTTTAAGGACCATTCCGTATGGAGTGGTCGGTTTGAGGGGATAAATTTCATCAAAATATTTAACTGATCGAAAAGTTGGTTAACTGAAAATTGATATACACACACACATAAATTTTTTAGTTAACCCATTTTTGGTGAAATTTAGTAAAGTGATCTAACAATCATGAAGATCATCTTCACCAAATTTCATTAAAAAAACTCATAAGCTTACCCCTTCAAAAGAATCAATTTGTACAAAATATTTCTTAAATTTGTTACTTATGGGAAATGCTTACCATTTATAGATCAACTTTTTTTTTTTTCAAAATTGAAGGGTACAACTGGGACCAAATAGGCCCGCCCCTATAAATACCAAGTCCTTTCACCCCTATTTACATTGTTGTAATGACATGTACGGGGGAATTGCATAGGGACTTGCGTAGTTGGCAAGTTGTGTATGTCTAAAGGTCAGGTCGTTGTTGGAACTTCAATAGTAAATTATACAAGTTTTAAGGATCGTAATCATGTCTAGTTTTTAACAGACTAATATTTAAAAAGCAAACCTAAATTTATGATGCCGTAGAGTGCGAAAAGTTGAGTAGATTTGTGGCCTTCCAACTTCAGAATCTCGTAGTGCTCAATGAGTTCTCTATCTAAGATGAGAAAGATGATTTGACTTGGGGATCATAACCATATATGCCTTTATATATTAACTAAAATAGGTACCCATCAATCTTAATATGACTAGTATTATGTCTATACACATTGGAAAACTCATACTCATTAGATGCATTAGATAACCCATAATATAATTGATTAAATGTGTAAGTCCATTCTTGAATTTTCAATAATCTCCCACTTGCGTTACACATGTGAACATGCAAACAATTATATTACAAATCTTTACATAATCACTGAAAAGCTATCATAACTTTATAATAATTTGGTTCATCTCATATGTCAGTACATAATCATAGCGACCTTTGTTGTACTCATATTCAGAACTAAATGCAAAATGGTCACCACATTAACGTATTTCATGACATAGATCGAGTATGGATGTATCGCATGAAAATTACATGGAAGTTGCATTAATCATGCTTATTTTCAATTGGTCATACTTTAACAAGATCAACTTTAACCTCTTAAACTTTATATTAAACCAAAATGGAAGAAAAACAAACATTTAGAGTCAAAACAAAAATAATATGTCTTCTTTATTTTGCAAAAAATATACATCTAAATAAAAGAGCACCTGTAATAAAAAATCTCACTAAACCAGCACATTATCAAATAACATCACACCCATATGAGCAATATGCTTATCAAATACCTTAGGTGGTAAACTTTTAGTGAACAGATCCACAACTATGGAGTTTGTTTATATATGCTCTATAGACAAGGCAACATTGAACTCTCATTTAACAACAGAAACTCGATATCTATATGCTTTAAACTTCGGATTTTTTTTATTGTTGTCGAATTTAACACAATCAATTTATTGTCACAATATATCTTTAATGGTCTTTTGACACTATCCATAATCTGCAGCCTATTGATAAACTTTCGCAACTATATCTCATCCCAGAATCAGAATCAGAATACCGAATGATCTCTAACTAATCTGATTTTTGATATATAAACATATAATCTTTCATTCTTTTTAAATACCGTACAACCATTTAATTGGTTGCTTTTTGAAGATCCATCACATAGTTACTTAAATATCTACCGAACATTTATAGTATGAATATTAAATTTGTACGCATACATACTTGATCGTAACATCTTTACTAGAAATATTTTGCATCTTTTTATTTTTAAACTTATTCTCGGGGCACTGGTTTAGACTAAACTTATATTCTTTAACAATGGGAGTATATCTTGGATGACAATCCTTCATGCTAAACTTGGAAAAAACTTTTTTAATATAGCTCTTTTTTGTGATAACAAAGGATACCTCAAGAATAATCTCGATATCTGTATTTGTAGACACCTCAATTTGCGACCCCCACAAGAACCCTTATATTATTACTAAGTTTTTCTCCATTTTTTTAAGCTTAAATTTTGATTTTGGTAGTATGGCCATTTTTAGGCTTATTTTGCATTTTTCTTGTTTTGCCCACTTTTCATCCCACATTGGATGGGAGTGAAAAGTGAAGCCTTGGGTTTTCTTATAAATAAGGGCCTAAGGCTTGAGTTTTAGAGGAGGGCCAAATGAGAAGAATAATGTAAGTGCTTTTTTATCCATTGAACCTATAATTCTTATTAGTATAAGATTCTCTTACTCTTTTATTATAGATGTCGAGAATTATGCTCTAGTTAATTTTATTAGGTTCTTAGAAAATAAGAATCTTTTCAGTATAAAGTTTATACTCGGAGTGTCAATCTTTGCCAAACGCTGGAGGTCTGTCAGCTTTTCTCATATTATCGTCAGGAAGGTAATCATCCACCCCCTTCTTTTAATTAAGTTTATTATATGCATACTTGTCTTATTTTAATTAAGTTTATTATATATACTTGTTTAATTTTAATTCATGATATGCATGCGTGTCTGTAGACACCCCGATCCGTGACTCCCGCAAGAACCCTAACGACCTTCGAGAACTACTATTTTTGGAGTCTGGGACCCATCCGAGCACCAGAAACTACCCCGGGGGGTTTGTTGCGCGACAAACCTATTTTTATCAAAGATTGTCGCACGACATATCGCATTGTCGCGCGACAATCATTGGAATGTCGCGCGACAATCCCACCATGTCGCGCGACAATCCCTCTCTGCACCCGACCAACCACTTTCTGACACATCACAGTGTCAGAACCCATCACTTCAGCCGTTTGTCGCGCGACAAACAGATATGTCGCGCGACAAACAGATAAAGTTGGGAAATGTCGCGCGACAATCCTCTCCGAGCAGTATAAATAGGCCAACACCCCCAAGGGTTCAAGACGGCAACTTCTCGCCACAATTTATATACTAAAATTCCTTATTCTCTCTCATATTTTCTAATCTTTAAGCCTTCTCCAGAAGCATCTGCGATAACATTTATTTCCGCAAGAGTCTCGGATCTAATCTTGGCACCCGAAGTGCCACCTTCTAGAGTCAGACCGCTGAAAATATTTCTAAGAGGAAAAGCTAATATTCGCCGGAGGTCTTCTCTGCCGTATTATATTTTCTCTCTCTTATTCTTATATATATCGTCGGGAAGGTAACTAAAGTCTCTTCTAGTAATTAAATAAGATATTTGTATATTAGTTTTATTGTAGACTTGTTTAGAACTCGATTTTTCTAACGGGGCGCTGCCCCGCACCCCGCGACCTGACCGGGCAGGTCGATCCCCGTCCTAGTAAGCGAAGTGGCAACATAGTTGTGGTAGATTCCTAACGCGCTCGAAAAACATGTTCATTAGTTATTTCCAGAAAGCAGTAGAATATCAGTAAAAGCATCCAAGTTTTTCAACATAGAATAAACATATAAGACCACTAGAGACCGAAAGGGCGGAATGGGTGCTTAACACCTTCCCAAACCGTAATATAGTTCCCGAACCCTATAAAATCCTGGTTTCATAGACAAACGTGTAAAGAAAGGCTCATCTGTAGCCTTTCCTCTTACACAACTATTTTGTTCGTTTTCTCGTAAAACGTACTGGCGACTCTGAACGAACCCTCTTGCATCTAGAAATAGGATAGAGGGACACCCGATATGAATTATCAACACCATAGAAGCAAATGGAACAAACGGAATCCTTTTCGATGTTTCAGACGCCCACCAACGGGAACGAGAACCCGGGGGGTCGCATTTGCGGATTCTCACAGTGTCTTATTTTAATTAAACTTATTATATGCGTACTTGTTTTAAGTTTATTATATATATATATATATATATCTTTGTTTAAATTTAATTAAGTTTATTATCTACAGACTTGTTTAATTAAGTTTATTATATATACGTACTTGTTTATTTTCTCAGAAGTATTATAAGTGAGTAGGGAGTTGGCTTGCTTGGGCCAACATAAATCGAAAGAATTTACTTCTACTATCATCTGACCCCTTCTTTGAAATTAAGTTTATTATATGCATATTTGTTTATTGTCTTAATCGACTTTATTATCTGCGTACTTGCTATTAATTAATGATCTATCTTCTATATTAGAAACTCCTATAGAATTCACATCGAGTCCGGAACTCACCCACACACTAGAGCACCCTACCAGATGGGTTTGTCGCACAACAAACCCAATGCAAATACAATTTGTCACACGACAAACTCATCTGTCGCATGACAAACCTTGCCATGTCACGCGACAGTCCCCCCCCCCCCCCAAATACTGACCAACAACTTTTTGACATATCAGTCTGTCAGAACCATCACTTCAGCCGTTTGTCGTACGACATATATATATGTCGCGCGACACTTGCCCTTTCTGGATGAATGTCGTGCGACAATTGCTCCTGAGTACTATAAATAGGCCAACACCCCCATGGGTTCTAGGGAGCCATTCCCCACGATAAAGGACATGGTTCTGACACCAAAAATCCTTGTTTCTCTCTTACATTTATGATCTTTAAGCCTTCTTCGAAAGCACATTTGATAACATTTATTTAGTTTCAGATCTAATCTTGACACCCGGAGTGGTACCTTCTAGAGTCAGACAACTGAAAATATTTCAAAGAGGAAAGCTGATATCCGTCGGAGATTTACTCTGCTATATTATATTTTCTCTCTCTTATTCTTATTATTATCGTCGGAAAGGTAACTAAAGTCTCTTCTAGTAATCAAATAATATATATGTATACTAGTTTTATTGTATTTTATAGACTTGTTTAAACTCGTATTTAAGTTTAATATATATACGTACTTGTTATTTTCGAAAGTACTATAAGTGAGTAGGGAGTTGGCTTGCTTAGGCCAACATAAACTGAAAGCATTTACTTCCATTTGAGTTATTTTATAGACTTGTTATATCTGTTGTTCTATCTACTTTCTAGCTGGATAAACTTATTGTCAAGTTATGGATATTTTTTTTTTAAAACAATCCGATAAAATTGTTTTCAAAACTAGAAGAAATAAAGTCATTATCGTCTGGATAAAACCAAGTTTTCAAAACTTGGACTGATAAAATTTACTTAGGAATTAAACTCATATATATTCTGTCTTCCATATAGACTGTAATGTATCTGATACACTCTCCTAAAAAGTTTAATTCCATATCAAATCAATTCCGATAAAATTTGATATTTTTTAAATTAATTAAACGAGACAACTGATATTAATTGTAACACCCCAGCCTTAATGTACAGGATAACACCCGTAATTAAGACCTGGAGCGTTACTAACCTATCTTAGTAGGACTGAGATAGGTATATAGAAAGAAGTAAATCAACAATAAACTGTACGCCAAGCATTGGTGAACATGAGATACAAAAATAATATCAAAACATTCTAAGGAGCATCAAGCAGTTAAGATTTCACAAGCGTAGTAATGATGTAATGCAAATCAAGTCCGTAATATTTATACATGTATAGATATCAAAAAGGGTGCTCTACATATAAGTATTATAAACAGGATTAAAAGAAGACGTGTCACAGGCAAGTCGGGACTTGTCGTACCAAGATATACACAATCAAAAATATCAAAATACAAGTATCAGAGTCACTAATTCGTTCTCGAGCCCATCGCATCCTTGCCCTCTTTGGACTCCTGAGTACCTGTAGGGTTTTTAGGAAAAAGACGGAGTGAGTTATTTGCTCAGTAAGGGAGGAAGTATATGGCATAGTGTTTCAAAAACAAGTTTTTCATTTTATTTTCAAAACATATTATTTAAGTAATGCAAACAAAAATCATTTCCAACAATTAAAAAATGCATGCTCGTGCTAATACAGGTTACCTCTCGTGTCAACCGTTTACCGTGTAATAGAGAGCACGAACTGTAGAGATGATCCATAATCACCAAAACTCTAAGGCCATCACCATATGAGAATCATGGGATCAACCGTCCCAATTTTATAAGAATACAGATATAAACAGGGGTCATAGTGCCTTGCCAATTGCCTAGGTTCCCGGGCTCCTCACCGGTGGCTTATAGGCGGCCAAATGTTGCTTCCCCCAGGGGTTTAGGGATTTTCAACCCAATGGCATTGAGCCCTACTTATTTTCCCATCCCGGCAAGCACTATACATTCACACCAAGATCATTCCCCGAAAGACACAAGCTCTCCAAATCAATATGATATAATATAGGCCTTTTATGAGATAACTTGTTAAGTCAGAAATCACGAGTCCACGAGTCCATCCAAGAACTTGCCATAAGAGTTTTCAGGCCTTTGGTTAGCACAATGATGACATGTATATATATATACTGTGCATAACATGATAGTAGTGCATATGAAGCAATCTATGCCATATATACTCTAACCAATTCAACCATGTATCCCTTGGCATGAAGAATTTATCAATAAACCACTTTCATAATCAATATCATACATACAAATCAAGAGACATCTCGTTTGGTTCAATTAACTCTTCATACCGAGTATGTATGGCATATATCGCCTCGAATCAAGCATTCATAGCTTTATAAATCATAAAACAACATGAAAATTTCTTTTGTTCAAGTTCTCAATTAAACATAAGTATAACATAAGATTATTAAGTAATATAACTGTTTTATTAAATTTTGTAAACAAAGAAACCCCTACCTTGAGTTATTAGCGATAGAGAATAAGAAAAGACGAAGACTCCGGCCTTCTCCGAAGAAATCCCAACGAAGATGATGATGAATAGTGAATAAGTGGATGAGATGAGGGTTTGGAAGATTTGAAGCTTTAATCTTGGATTGAGGATGAAAGATGTGTAGAAAGCTCTCAAAGAACCCTTAAAAACGAGCTCTCACCTCTCTCTAACTTCCTCTGAGGTTGTGGCTCGAAAATATGGGAGAAGGAGGCTTAAAATGGCGTAAAAGTGGTGAAAACCGACTTACTATTGGACCATGATCGATCATGGAGTCCACTGCCGACACATGCCTTTTGGATGTGGAGCACTGTTCGTATTTTGGTCATAACTTTTGACTTGAAACTCCGATTGAGGCGATCTTTATATCCACGAAAAGGTATTTCAAAGATCTACAACTTCCTAAGAGGAAGTTTTCCCAAATTATGGACTCAATTTTCCCAAAAATTCACCGAAATCAGCGCTCTGCCGAAACTCTATCAAACCACAAGAATTTAGCGATGGACCTACTTCGCGCCCTGTTTTGACCCACGAGGAGTGCGAATTAGCTTTCGGTCAAAACATGAAAATTGGAGAATGATACAAATACTAGACTCACAAGCGAGCAAAACTTTAATCGGATAAGTAACGGAGGAATTGCGATAGCCCAAAGTTAGCTCGAATTAATAAATCGCAAAGAACCAAAACTTCCTATTTACCAACCGAAATCGATTCGGACCACTCGAATCTTCACACGATCATTCTCATATATATAAAAGAGTTAATACAACATAATTAACACTAATATAAATACAGGATGTTACATTATTATCCGAGAAAATAATACCGAATCACTTTCTTTTCAAAAATATATAAGATAAACTTTTGTCACTATTAATCAGATTTCGACAAAACCAAAAATATATAAGGTTTTCATTAATCATGAGTTATTTTTGGAAAACACTAGAATATCAATAAAAGCATCCAAGTTTTCCAATATAAAATAAACATACAAGATCACTAGAGGCCGAAAGGGCAGAACGGGTGCTTAACACCTTCCTAATCCGTAACATAGTTCTCGAACCCTATAGAATTTTGGTTTCGTAGACAAACGTGTAAAAAAGGCTTATCTGTAGCATTTTCTCTTACATAACTATTTTATCCGTTTTCTCGTAAAACGTACTGGCGACTTTGAATGAACCCTCTTGCATCTAAAAATAGGATAGAAAGATACCCGATATGAATTATCAACACATAGAATCAAATGGAACAACGAAATCCTTTTTGATGTTTCAAACTCCCAAACTAGAGGTTGAGACCCGAGGGTCGCATTTGCAAATTCTCACAGTATTCCTAATACAAAAGAGACATTATTGACACAAAATATTATAAAGATAATCTTGCTTCTACTGTACTTATGATATACACAATCGTCAACCAAATTTACCTCAAAATCATGCAAGATAATGACTTGATGAAATTTGTGATACCATTGATAGGAAGTTTCTTTGAGGCCATAATGAATTTCTTTAATTTTTAGACCATATTATTTAAGTTTCCTAATTCAAAGTTTTCTAATTGCACCATATATATTATTTCATCGATGTTGCCACTGAGAAACACAACCTTTATATCCATCTGATACAGCCCTAAATCAAAATTAATCACAAGTGCCATTATAATCCTAAAAGAGTCTTTTGGTAAAACTAGAGAGAAAGTTTCTTTATAATCAATGCCATCATTACAAGTGAAATCCTTAACAACTAAACAAGCTTTATATGTTTCAATATTACCCTTTAAATCCATCTTGGTTTTAAATATCATTTTACAACCAATGGACTTCACACATTCAGGAAAAATGCAATTATATCGTATTTCATCTCATCATTCATAACATCAATCTATTTTTGAGAATCAGAACATTTTTTTGCTTGGTGAAAGATGATTTAATAATCATCCACTATTCATGTATCAAACTCTTATGTTCTTAAAGAAATATAATATAAATGTATTTTTTCTTTTTCTAGTGGATCTTTTTAATGGCATTTTTTCTTGAGGTTCTTGTGTTTATTGTTTAAGAAGTTCATCAACATTGTCTTGATAATCTTGATTTGGAAATTTGTTTCTGATCATTGTCAACGTAGTATTTTAGAATTTGTATTAATTCTTCCTTAAAGACAATGTGTATAATCTTATCTTTCCCCTCAAACTTAATATGCTAAAGAAATTGGGCATTTTTCGTCCCAAAAATGATTTATTGAGGGATCATAAATCTTATAATTTCTCAACCTTTTATCGTATCCAATAGCAGATAATTGTTCTTAAGTCCAGTTTCTTTTCTTTAAGGCCTTACTTTAGATGGAAAACTTGTTTTAGCTACTATTTTGATGTGAACACTGTTTAAAAAATATGTTGTAGTCTTAAATGTTTCTTCCTATAATGATTATAGTAAAGAATAATGACTAATTACGCTTCTTACCATATCCTTAAGCATTCTATTTCATCTCTCAGCAACACTATTCATGCTAGGTTTGTTTAGAATGGTATACTGTGGGATGATCCATATTTCTTTAGGAATTTAGCAAAGGTCTTGGAAGTTGTTTACCTTATCCTTTATATCTACTATAGTATTCACTATCATGATTAGATTTTACGGTTTTAATTTTATTGTCTAGTTTATTTTTAATTTTGGCTTTGAAGTTTTAACAACGTTTAAGGATTGTAACTTCTTATAAATTAAATATAAGTATCCATGACGAGCATAATTGTTTATGAATATAATAAAATACAGTTGACCATTCTAGGAAGTCGTAAGGAATAATTTACACATATTCGTATGAATTAGTTCTAAGACATTTTCATAATATACTTCCCTTATGTTTTATTTTCTTTATACCTTATTAAAGCAAGATTAGCCAAAAGGTTACTTGTTTTAGCCTTTTCATTTTTGGCAAAACGTTTCTTTAATTATTTAAGGAACTAAGTAGCATTTTTCTCATAAATTCCATTTTTCTCTAAATCATTTTATCCTAAGGGGAACTTTTATTCGTGAGAGTAGGAGGCCGTTCTGTTCGAAATACAAGGTCAAGATTTATAAAAGTGAGAGCAATCACAACGTTCTCTCTCTATTTCTTGAAGTTGGTGTCGTTAAGCACCAGTACCGAATTTATGTTGGCAGATATATATATATATAATGCATAACTAGAAACTAAATATAGAGTAAATCATGAATTACAAGTTTACAATTAATATACATGTCATAACATATTATCAAACAATATATATGCATGATACAATTATTCAAATTATTAATAGTGAGTCTCCATCATAAGAAACCTAACACAATATTGATGTTTAGTCTTTGGACTAATATATCAACTTATAATTGGTCATCTCTACGTAGTAATTAAATATAAATCGACAAACCCTGTCAAATAATAGGCCTTTCTTTGGCCCAATTTATTATTCATATGAAAAACTTGACGATCATTTCATATTTATCACCACATGTATGCATGTTACTTGGCCAAACAATAAGCGACATTTTAGCCGATTATTATTCACATAAATAATAAACACATATATTTTAATATTCTAAAATGAACAAATTTATGCAACGGATGTTACTTTGGAAACTTATCATTTCAATGAATTTATTTCGTAATATCAAAGAATTTGTGCTTCACATCATTATGATCTGAAAAAATCAGACTGTTTGTATTGACGAAATTCGCAAAGCGCAAACCTTATTTTTTTCCATCTTGACGTGTACTACAATTTTGAATTCCTTATAGTCTGGAGGCTTACGTACAGGTATAAGACTTCAAGGGTTTATACCGTTACGAAATATTTTCAAAACTCTATTCCTTCGTCTAATTTTAACAAATCAAACTTAATCAAACCCTTAATCCATATGAACATTAATCAAGTAAAAAGTAATAAAAAAAAATTACAGTGACTCTAAAAAATAAAAATAAAAATAAATCCTCAAGTATTACAGTAACCATTGAATTCAAAAAAAACTTTAATCCAATCACAATTCTCACCAAATAGTTCTGCTGAAGTCATTATTCTTTCTTCAAAAAGTACTAATGACACTTATGTGAGTTTTTTTTCCGGAACTAAGCCACTTTTTTTAGTTATTAGTCAAATTAAGCCACTTTTTAATTTATCAAATTAGCATATTTTTTAAAATAGTGATTTCGAATTAATATTTTACCATTAAAATAGTGTTTCGACTTAAAATAGTAATTCAAAATCACTATTTTAAAAAGTGTGCTAATTTAATAAATATATTAAAAAATAACTTAATTTAACTAATAACTTGAAAAAACAATTTATTTTGGCAAAAAAACCTCCACTTATGTCCTAAAGGTACTGCCAAGCCATTATAATTCGGATGATTCATGCTTTTGCTTCTGTATTTCGTGGTCAAAGAAGATTGACAACTTCATTGACAAATTACTTACATAGCGAGAAAAGGACGTACGGCTTCTTTATTTTTATGTTCGTACGGCTCAATTTTCATGAAATCCACGTGTGTGTGTGTATATATCTATATATAAATCTCTATTAGTAAACAATAACAAACCGTTATGATATTATTTGCAGAAATTTTAATTTTTAAATTATATAAGCCTTAAAAATTATAATATTGTCTAGTTCTTAAGAAGTAGATTTTTAAGAAGCGTACTTGAAATTATGATACTTTAGAGCATGAAAAATTAAGTTCGTGACTTTTCGACATTGAAATCTTGCAGTATTCAATTGGTTTCTTCTCTAAGACGAAGAAAATGAGTAGAACATATAATGATTCGGCTTGAGGACCATAATCCTATGTGTCTTTATATAATAATTCAATTTAGTATCCATCAATCCTAATATGACTAATATTATGTCTCTACACATTACAAAACTCATATTTATTTGATCTACTAGATAGTTCATAATACAATTAATTAAATGAATAAGTCCATTTTTGAATTTTCAACAGTCGGCCCTTAGATATGTCATACCCATAAATAGGGGCCCATATATCATAGACAACATATTTTTTAAAATAATCTTATTATGATTCACTACATAAGTTACAAAAACTTTTAATATAACAAGTTTAATATGCGATTGCTCACTATGCACACTCTTAATTAAGGGCATGGGTTTGAGTTCCCCCCTTAACAAACCGTTATGATATTATTTGTAGAAATTTTCTTATGCTGCTCTTGTTATTGTTAATTACAAAAAAAATATGTTTGATACCAAGATTTTAAACCCACAATTTCTTTATTAATAACAACAATCTTAACCATCACTAAAGATTTAATCTACGAGCAATTAAGTAGCAACATCAAAGATTTGTTTTTCAGAGTTGACATGATAAAATAAAATTGAATTATTAATTAGATCATAACAGAGTTGGGCACATTAATAGACGGTTACATCCGTACGTAGATGAACCAAAGCTAAAATTTTAGGTAGATATTCATATAATACAAAATTGAAATTGATCAAGCATATCACTAAATTTACAAAAATAAATAATTAACAAAATATGTTTTTGTAGTCCTATGAAAATAATTTAAAATGTAATAAGTTTGTTTATATTAATGGTTAAAATACATATTAGTTTGCTTTTAGACCTCGTTTAATTGGTTCACGGAAGGGAAATCAATTCCCTTGTCTTTCCCATAGAGGTGGGAAACTAAAGTTCCTATCAAGTTTCCTTTCTTGTATTTGGTAAAGCATGGAAAGTATTTAGGTAGGAGTATTGTTGTCCAAATTTTTTATAATAAATGCTAGGAAATAGAAAATCAATTCCATGAGTTTTGAGATGAATGACTTTATTAAGCTTATCAATTTCTGAGCACCAAGCACCAAAATTCAGTAATCACCAACTACTTTGAGGGTCAGCACCAAACATACGGTAGCACTAAACATAAAGTAATCACCAGTCACTTTGAGCCACTTCGGGCGCACGCAAATTCAGAACACCAAACATACAGTAATCACTAGCCACTTTAAGGGTCTGCAATTTCAGGCGCACACAAATTCAGAACACCAAACATACAGTAATCACTAGCCACTTTAAGGCCTCGTTTGGTTCACGGATTTTAGTACTCGGGAAAGGAAAGTCGTTCCTTTCCTTTGTTTGGTAAGCTCAAATTCCGGAAACACTTTCCCGAGAGAAGGGAAAATAGGGGGTAAAACCATTCCTCCCAAAACACATGGGATTGATTTTCCCATGTGATTTCCAAGCATTTATTACACAAATTTTAGACAATAATACTCTTACCTAAATACTTTCCATGATTTACCAAACACAAGAAAGGAAATTTGACAGGAAATTTACTTTCCCACCTCCATGGGAAAGATAAGGGAATTGATTTCCTTTCCGTGAACCAAACGAGGCCTAAGGGTCTGCAATTTTAGGCGCACACAAATTCGCAATTTTGCGAGCGCAAAAGCAAGCCTTATTTTCTTGAATGCTTAATAAGTTCGTAAGAGGTAATCCTTATAAACCCATTAGTTTTTCTACAAAATTTTCATGTGAAAGTTGACATTTTCCCATTCTTTCCATTATATTTTTCATCTGAAATAGTTTACTTTGAATGGCAATATCTCATTTAACACATAACTGTTTTGAGCAAACAAATACACGATTTTAATATACTCACATATGAGAATATAAATTTATTATAATAACCTTTCACAACTAAGTGTGAGGTTTTATTCAAAATTACCCTCAAAATGGCTAAAAAAATCACTTTCAAACCCATTTTTCCAACAAATTCATGTAATGTCCAATCTTCTGTTGTTTTCTTCGGATATAAATTCCCTTTTACTTGTGATACATGCATTCAGACTATTTACTTTGTTAGAAAATCAAAATTTAAAGATTGATTTGTACGTTTTTAGATTATGGCTTTAATTATTAATATTGGACCATGACCCAAGGGCGACTTTAGTAAGGAAAAGAGGGGCAATAATATTGAGAAGAGCACCATTTTTTTCAAAAAAAATATGAAAGTGTAAATATTTACTTTAGATCTCTGTGATTCATTTCAAATAAGAGAAAAAAATAAAAACGAAACATTGACAATGACAGAGATTCCAAAAGCTCTTAAACATAAAATAAAACTAGAAATATAAAACCAAACACAAATAAAGATAACAAAGAATAAAAGATAGAAAAACCTAAAAATTGGAAAACAAAAAGTTAGTGAACCTTCAAACAAGATTTCATCATTAATGCTGTTTCTTGGGAGTAAATTTTCAAATAAAAAAGTACCAAATTAATTAGCTTTTTATTAACGGTAAGTCTTTTAAAGAAAATGCACCGTATTTTTTGTTCAAAGTTTTTCACAAATTTCTAGAATGTTTATTAGTGTAATTATATTTTTATTTATTTAGATTTTTTGAGTAGATCATTACATAAATTTTTTGTCACCATTAAATCGTCACAACAGTGGTGGTGATAAGATTATGATTTCATCATTTTTCTCTTGCTTGCTTTGGATAAATCAAAGCTATTTCTGGTTTGACAAAAAATTTAGTGCAATCAATGTTAATGATATAATTTTGGGAAATAACTTTTTATTTGTTTAAAAAAAATATTGTGCAAGATTGTTAAAAACAGTTATAAACTGACAATGGCACATTATATATGTCAAGCAAAGTATTGTTGCAAGAAATATATACTTAAACTTGTTTTTCATGTAGGTGCTCTTACAATTTTGGGTGCTCTTTTAAAATTATAAATTAAATATGGGCGCCTAAATATGTATGGAGTATATTTTTTGAAAAAAAATTATAGGAACCTATATGCAAAATTTTATAATTCATGAATTTATACTTCAGAAGCTATTTGACAATTTAAAATTCGCCTTAATCCTCCCCACAACCGTTCTCAGATCTATTTATTCTTCCCTATATGTTTTTTCTTACTTCTCATTTATGTTTTACTTTTCACTTGCTTCGCCCTGTGCCTTTTACGATGCACCTCCACCGCCGGCCCATCTAGCTCCCTCCTCTGTTTCACTTCCTTTCTTCTTCTATTTCGTGATCCTTATTAGTATTAGGTCTATTTATTACATAATATTACGTCTATTTTTTAATTAATTGTGTAATATTATGTTTATTTTTTTTGATGCAATAATATTATGTTTCTTTTAAATTAATTGAAGAGTTACTAGTGATTGCTCAATATTAGGTCTATTTCTTGAATTGTTGATTAATTGCATATTATTTGGTCTATTTCTTGAATAATTGATAATTACATAATATTATGTCTATTTATTAACCAATTGCATAATATAAGAGGATTTAGGTCTAAACCCCTAATTTTAAGGGATTTATTGACTTAATCCCCTCACTAATAGCTTTAAACTCTTGAAATAATTTTTATTAAACATAATCCTTAAATCTGACGCCATCCAACTTCCATCCAAAATCATATTTTTTGAACAATTTTGCCCCTCCCATTTTCTTCCATCTTCTTTCCCAAAATCCTAGAAACTTGCTTTATGATTTCTCTCTCTACAACTCTTAAAAATCATCACTCTTCTTCCATCTTCCTCGCCCTCTTCTTCTTCATCATAACTCTCTCTAAAAATCTTTGATCCATCCTTAAAATAAACTTTCTCTATGATTTATCTCTTATACCTCTCTTCTTCACTTCTTTCTTCCATTCCCTCTCTCTATATATTTATATATACGTACCCAAATTATACTTTACGCCAAAATCAAATGAAGCTCACCAATAATCAATCCACCATCAATATCATAATTTAAATCTAAACCAATTATTTTGATTTACACTATTAGGCTCCGTTTGATTGCAAGGTGAAAAAAAAAGTTAGTTAGTTTTGGTGAAAAGATAAAAAAAAGTAAGTTGAGTGATAGGGGTGATACTTGATTTTTAAGTTTTTCCACAAAAATTTTCATTGCTCAGTGGTTAGAAAATTTTTTTCACCAAAAATATAGAAGGATGGGAGATATTACTTATAAAATGTGTAACATCTCTCGCCTTATATTTGATCTTTTCACACAAACTAGTTAACTAAATTTATTTTACTTTTATGTAATCAAACGAAACCTTAGAGATCAACATCGAAACAAAAAAAATAAAAATTGAGACTAATCAATCCAATCAAAGCAAAATCCAAATCCAAACAAAATCGGGGCTTTGGGAGCTCGGATATAAAATGGGTAACATCTCTTATCTTATATTTTCACACAAACTAACTAAATTTATTTATTTTTTCTGTAATCAAATGGAACCTTAGAGATCAAAATCGAAACTTAAAAGAAAAAAATTTGAGACTAATCAATTGAATCGAAACAAAATCCAAATCCAAACAAAATCGGGGCTTTGGGAGCTCAGATACCGATTTGCCCCAAATTGGCAACTAAGGCAACATTGCCTTCGGCTTTGGCTTCGACGGCAAAGTTTTTAAATTTAGAGAGAGAGAGAGAGAGAATTTATTGAAATGGTTTATTAAAATTAAAAAAAAACAGAGCATGGAAATTTAATTACTAATGAAGGGGAAGAAGAATGATGGAGCTTCAATTGAAGTATTATGGTGAAATTTAGATTGATAGAGCTTTATTTGAAGCATTAATGATGAAATTTTGAAGAAGAAAAAGAAGAAGAGAGATGAAGTATATACACATATATGTGTGTGTACATAAAGAGAAATAAATAATATATAAGGGAAATTGAAGAAGACAAACTATATATAAACATATATATATATATATATATATGTGTGTGTGTGTGTGTGTATTTTAGGATATGCATTTAAGAGACAATGGATTAGTGGTTTGTATTAAAGCTCTAAAATGGCAAAGTGGGTTTGTATTTGAGAAGCTTTCTTTTTCAAGTGTAATTGAGATTTTTTAGATAGAAAAAAAATTCTGGCTTTTAATTTCTTTGATTTTTTTTTGAACATATGAAATCCTACTTATAATTTCTACTCCCAAAGGGATGGGGAAGGGGAGCTGCTAAATTGCAATGGGTGAGACTCGAACCCCAGTTGCCTGGAAGTTTGGGAGAGAAGCTTACCACCGGGCCAACTCCTCCCTAACTATTATTAATAATGGTACCATTTAACTATCATATGTCCTTTTGTTTTGTTTAATTTTTTTAACAAAACTATCAAATATTTTTAGGATGCGGTCTAATTTTTTTTTGTTTAAGATGCAATCCCTCACGCATTGTATGTAATTTCTCGGTCATATGTATAATATCTATGAAATAAATTTTTCAATCACAAGTATTATACTATTTCAAAGTATTGTGTTAGTGTATTTGAGTTCTTGCTAAACGCATATACGGTTCTTAAGAAACTGTAACCTTTTAAAAAAAGAGTTAGTAGATCACATCTTACATTATTTTTAACTAGAGATTGGATACTAAAACCCCCTTTTGATAATACTTGAAAACTTACCTTGAGATATGCTTTGAATCTTATATATGAATGGCTTGTGTCGAATTGAAATCCAATTTTGCAAGCTCAAGGAAAGTAGTGTTCATATGGCTAATTGTAGACACCACAATCTATGACCACTGCAAGAACCCTAAGAAGGCTAGAAAAACACCTTTTGCAAGTCCGAGTCTCACCTACACACTAGAAACTGCTCCGAGAGGTTTGTCGTCCAAACAAACCTATCAAAGAGAAGCGTTTTGTCGCACGAGAAAGCAATTTGTCCCACAACAAATACTATATGTCATGCGACATGTTCCCTAATCATTTTCCAGCACATCATTGTGTCTTGAACAACAATTTTGTCTCCCACTAACAGGATTGTTGGGCGACATTCCCTTACTTTTGGGACATGTTGCGCAACAAACACTCCCAAAGCAGTATAAATAGCCCAACACCTCCAAAGGTTTAAGGGAGGGGGGCAACAAGACAGTAATTTGGAGGCCAAAATTCTCTAGATTTACTATTCTTTGAAGTGTTATCAAGTGTAATCTATAATCGTCTAATTCTGAGGAATCACCGAATCCATTCTCGACACTCAAAGTGTTATCTACTAAAGTCGAATTCTCGGAAATTTTTAGAGAAGAAAAGATAATATCGCCAGAGCATCTTCTGTCGTATTATATTCTCTCTATTTCTTTTATATATATATATATCGTCGAGAATGTAACAAAAGTTTCTCCTAGCATTTAAATTATATATTTGTGTACTTGTTTTCCCTTTTATATCTGTTAGTATGTCAACTTTCTAGTTGGATAAACTCATTGTCAAGTTACCAATATTTTGTCATTTTTAAATAAAATAACTTGATAGAACCATGATAAAATTATTTTTCAAAACTAGAAGAAGTAAGGCCATTTATTATCCGGATAAAATCAAGTTTTCAAAATCCGGATTGATAAAGTTTACTTATGAATTAAACTCAGATATATTATGTCTTCTATGTAGATTGTAATGTATCTGAAACATTCTCCTCAAGAGTTAAATTACATATCAAATCAATTCCGATAAAATCCCATCTTTTCTAAAATTAACCAAACAAGATAATTGACATTGTTATCCGAGGAAACAATACCTAATCACTCTTATTTTAAAACAGATAAGATATGCTTTTGTCACTAATAATTAGATTTCGACAAAAGCCAAAATATCAAATTACGGAATACAAGGTTTTTATCATTTTTTTCGTTTTGCACAAAATCAGATTTTCATAAGATATTTCCCGAAAGTAGTCGAATATCAATAAAAACATCCAAGTTTTTCAACATAGAATAAACATATAAGACCACTAAAGACCGAAAGGGTGGAATGAGAGCTTAACACCTTCCTAATCCGTAATATAGTTCCCGAACCTTATAGAATTCTGGTTTCGTAGACAAACGTACTGTAGCCTTTCCCTTTATACCTCTCTTTTATCTGTTTTCTCGTAAAATGTACTGGCGACTCTAAAATGAATCCTCCTGCATCTAGAATAAGATAAGGGGACACACGACATGAATTATCACCACATAGAAGTCAATGAAATGGCGAAATCCCCTCTGATGTTTCGGACCCTCAAACCAAGGTACTGAGACCCCGGGGGTCTCAATTTGCAGGTTTCCACACTAATTAATGCGGCAATATTTGATTAATATATCTTATAAAAATTAATTATTTAATTCTTGTGTGTGGCCTATATAATTGGCTTATTTTACTATTGAGTAATTTATTAAGATAGTAAATAAATAATGAGAAATGGAAAAGTCTTGAACAATATAGTTTTATTGAGGATAACAACATATTTAATTATTTAGGATAAACCTCTATTTGTTAGAGGTTATTGATAAATATCAGTAGTCAGTTAGAGATATGTATCCACTAATCCATTTTGATGGAAAGTGGGTATTATAAATAGATATGGAATTAGGTCATCTCTTTGCCTATAATTATCCGTAATATTCCATCAGTTTCGTATTTCGAAATTAAGATACAACACAGAAGTATATAGACTAAGGGAGAGAAACCGAATCCCGGTGTTTTAAATTCTGCCATCAATATATTCATCAATTGGTATGGGTATGGACCGAGGTTAGTAAATCTTTCCAATCAAATTATATATATATATATGTAAAATTATGTTAGTCCAAGATCCGTATGTTGATGAATATTAAGATCTGTGTAATTTTTTTAAAACTTACATGTGGTATCAAAGCCATGTTTAAGGACTATCATAATTCTCGTATTATTTAAGAAATTGGTTTTGTTGTATTTGAATCAAGTCATGCTATTAATATCCCATAATTTTAATTGATATGTATATGTACGAGGATACGTATATTGAATGGGATAATTAATATATATTTGAATAGTTAATGTGTTTTTATTTATGTGGAATAATTTTGATAATCAATAGCTAATGTTATTTACATGCTATAACTTTACTGATAATTAATGGGTATTTTGAGTACTGTTATTTATAGGTAATCAGAGACGGTCCAATGCTACTTGGAGACTATCGTAATTCTCGTATTATTTAAGAAATTGATTTTGTTGTATTTGTATCAAGTCATGCTATTAATATCTTATAATTTTAATTGATATTTATATTTATATTTATATGTATGAGGATACGTATATTGAATGGGATAATTAATATATATTGGAATAGTTAATCTGTTTTTATTTATGTGGAATAATTCTAATAATCAATAGCTATGTTATTTACACGTTATAACTTTACTGATAATTAATAGGTATTTTGATTACTATTATTTATAGGTAATCAGAGACGGTCCAATGCTACTTGGGGCCCTAATTAATACTATTTGTGATAAGTGACTTTTTGCTTCAATAATTTATTTCAAAAACTATATAAGATATAAAATAAAGTTTACATATACCATAACTAGCTATTAAAGTGTGTTTATATTTCATTTTTTATTTTTTTTATCATGCGGATTCTTAGCATTTAGTTAAAAATAAACGAGAGACTTGATGCCAAATTCTACCATAAATGGACTTTGAAAATTATAAGACACTAAAATTAAGGAAAATATCCTTCTTGAAAAAGGGAAAACTTGGAAAATTTGGAATTGCTTTCAAATCATAGTTGTTAAAGACCCATAATTATTTTTTTGTGATAAAAAAATGAAGAAAGATTCGCAATTTTTGTGAATCAATTACTATACTGGCAGTGGTGTATATCTATAAGATTCAATATAATTAGCACTCAAACATATTATTATATGTATTTGGCATCTAAGTGGTCCCCACAACTATCACAAGGCCCTAGGCAATTGCCTAGGTTGCCTATACAGTTAGGTTGACTCTATACATAATTAATGGATTCGTACTGTGAGTACTGTTATTAATACGTAATAATTAATGGATACTAAGTATTGTTACTTATACAGAACAATTATGTGTGTATATTGTTCTTTATTTTGATAAATCTGTATTGTTTACTGAATTTTTCCCAAAAAGTATGTTGCGTACGTTTTTCCCAAAATCATGTTTACTGAGTTGTTCCAAAAAGCGCGTTATTTACTGAGTTGTTCCTGAAAGCATTTTACGTATGTTTACTGGGTTGCTCTCAAAAGGGTTTTATTTATGTTTACTGAGTTACTCCCAAAAGCACTTTACATATGTTTACGTTCATATGATTTAAAACATAATTTCAAAAATCTTGAATAATAGTATATAAAATTATGTTTTGTCTTCAAATATTAATAGTCATATTATGATTAATTTGGTAACTACCTAAGTAACTCAAATCTAAGTTAATGTATCATTATTTATTTAATAAGTTATATTAAGACTAGTTTAGTAACCATCAAAGTGGTTCGACTAGTATGTTAACTATTAAATTAAATAATAAATTAGTTGACAATAAATCATGGATATAGATGCTTATAATTTGTTAAGAATATTCATGATATTATTGCATTTGTTTATTTATCTAAAATTGTTCTCCAAAGAGAATGAATTTTAATGATTAAATAAATATTATGGAGTCAAATTCATTATTTAATTAAGTAGTTATGTGTTATCCAAAGATAACATACTTAGTTAAATTAATATTTTACTCAATTATGTTTTATATAAATACATTTAAGCATTATAAAGAGCATTTTATGGATCTACCCAAAGGAGAGCCACAATTATACAACGTATTTATATAAACTTTATTGATATATGTGTGTTGTTTAACTCAAAGCATTAATGTAATATTAGTTTCCTTTTCTTATAATAAAAATTTGTTTATTGTAGTATCTACCCATGTCTCTCTTCATTCGCATGCTTCATCTATTTCGGTCCTTAATGGAACTAATTTCTCGGGATGGTCAGAGCAAGTTCCAAATGAATGAGGTTGCTATTATTAGAGTGATATACTAAAAGCCATAATTTTCTGGTTGGTTTGAATATGTTATAAACTTGGTTTTGCTATTTTAATGAGAATTTTTATGGGCAATGGTTGCATTATATTATTTATTTAAATATTGTGCATATGTGTCTTTTATTCCATATAGTAGATGATTTGGTGTGTAGAGTATAACTTACACACAGAAGATCATATCATCGGTTCTTGTGGAATATAAGTTTAATGGTTCACAATCTTAGATGGAATTGGACACCCATCGGTAGGATTGTAGCACAAGTTTTAGTACATGAAACGGTATAGTTTTAACTCGTTATGCTAGTACACTTTGTGTGTATTGAATATGACCAGTTTGGGTTAATTGTTTTTATACTAACTATATAAAACAATTTAAAATCCCATGGTTATTATGATTACTTATGCTCTTAATCTTGAAATAATTAATAGACATATATATGTAGTGTTTGTTGTTTTGACTCATTAAGAGTGAGATTCATTTATGGATCAATAATTTTCTTGAATTGGATGACGACACTATATGTATGATGAATATTAATTATCGATGGAATCCACGTCCTGGTATAGGGATTGACGATAGCCCCTTGAGAAGCTTATAAGTTTTGATCATGTCAAACTCTGCAGGTGGATTATGTTAATCCGACATGTCAAATAAGTTAAGTGGTAGGCTCAAGGATTAAGAAGCCATTTAAATATAATTGTCAGTAATTTAATTTAAATGATGGTTATCTGTAATCTTAACGTGGGGAGAATAATAAGTATTTAATAACAAGGAGCTCGAAATATAATTTTGAAATAAGGACGGGAGTGCAATTATAATTCTTTAGTGGTGCAAATTATAATTTATGGAATGAACTAATTCATAGTGGATTAGGATTCCAAGTTTCCATGGGAAGCCCAAACATTTATTTCTCCTTAAGGTCGCTATCGTAACCTTATATATACGCTGGCCTTGTCTCTTCTCAAATAACAATAATTCTCATAAGTTATGGTTTGTTCTATTGAGAGAGGAGAAAATCTTGGTGATACCGTAGTCCACACTCGGTGCAAGATTTGATAGCAGAAGGAATACGATAGAAGATCTTTACGTTTTCGGCACAACAGTCGTAAATTAATCGTTACTTTTGATCGCATCGTTGGATCGGGCTGATTTTTGGATATGTCGTTCGGAACGCAAAGTTACTATTATCTCGCAAATAATCAGGACGATCAGAAGTCGTTTCGGTGGAGAAAACAATCGATTTTCGCAGCTCAGCGAGAATTAAAAAAATCTGACCAAATCACAATCTGATGCTTTCAAACCCTAGTCTCCTCATATGGATCATCTACATGATCCACAAAGGTGAAATCCCTTTATTCTTATAGGGTTTTAGCAAAAGTTTTTTGTTCAATCTATACACAATATCAAACGATCTTGTATTTATGTCTCCATCAGCTATTACAGATGAAAGTAGTGCTGAGGAAAAATCTTTTCATAAAGCTTGGGAAAGATCGAACATATTAAGTGTTATGTTCTTGCGAGTGAATATTGCAAACAATATCAAAACCACACGCATTGAAACTGATAATGTAATGGAATATATGCAAAACTTAAGAGGCCGCTTTCATACCGCTGATAAGTCTCTTGCAGGAAAACTAATGAGCAGACTCACTACTATACGTTTTGATGGTACACGCACTATGCATGAGCATGTATTGGAAATGACTACCCTTGCTGCAAAATTAAGGACTTTAGGAATGACTGTGGATAAGATTTTTCTTGTCTAATTTATCCTAAACTCCTTATATACTCAGTATGGCCCATTTCAAATTTGTTATAACACTATTAAGGACAAGTGGAATGTGAATGAATTAGCCAATATATTAGAACAAAAGGAGGCAAGATTTAAGCAGCAAAATGGTCATTTTACTCATCTGGTGACTTATGGATCTGGAAAGAAATTTGGGAAAAAAGCTGGAAAGGGCATTAAATGAGCTGCTCCTAATGTGAATGAACCTAACTAACAAGTTCAACCTCCTAAAAAGAAGGGACGTAAGGACAACAAGTGTCATTTTTGCAATAAACCTAGGCACTTCCAGAAAGATTGTGAAAAATGTGAAAGTTGTTTGAAAATAAGAGTAAGCCATTGGCTTTTGTATGTTTTGAATCAAATTTAATTAAAGTTTCTTCTAATACATAGTGGATTGATACTGGTGCTAATGTTCAGGTTTTTAATACGATGCAGGGATTCCTTACGACCCAAACCATAAGTGAAACTGAAAAATTTATATACATGGGGAATTGGGAGAAAGCTCTAATTAAAGCCATAAGAACTTTTTGTTTGGTTTTAGACAGTGATTATCATTTAGATTTATTTAAAACTCTTTATGTCCCTTCAATTTCTTGTAATTTGATTTCTTTGTCAAAATTGGATAATTATGGGTTTTTATTTAAATTTGGGAATAAATGTTTCAGTTTATTTAAGGAATCTTGTTTTATTGGTTCTGGCATTCTTATCGATGGTTTTTTCAAAATTAATCTTGATAATAATTTTGATGAAACCCTTTTAACTATGCATTATAATGTTGGTAAGAAACGTAATTTAATTGATGATGATTCATCATTCTTATGGCCTTAAAGACTGGGTCATATATCCAGTGAAAGAATGAGAAGACTAGTAAAAGATGGGATCCTCCTGAATCTAGATTTTATTGGTTTTAATGTATGTGTGGATTGCATTAAGGGTAAGCAAACCAAACACTCAAAGAAATGTACCGCAAAGAGTAAATAGTTCCTTGAAATAATACACATAGACATTTGTGGACCATTTGATGTTCCATCTTTTGGTGTGGAAAAATATTTTATTACCTTTATTGATGTTTTTTCACGGTATGGTTATCTTTATTTATTGCATGAAAAATCTCAGGCTGTGGATGTTCTTGAAACATACATAACTGAAGTTGAAAGACAATTAAAGAGAAAGGTAAAAATAATAAAATTTGATGGAGTTGGTGAATTTTATGGAAAATATGATGAAACGAGTTAATGCCCAAGCCCATTTGCTAAGCTCCTTAAAAAGCTAAGCATTTGTGCCCAATACATTATGCCTGGTATGCCTCAAGAGAATGGTATAGCTGAATGGCGTAATCGTACACTTATGGACATGGTTAGGAGTATGTTAAGTAATTCCTCACTTTCCATATCATTATGGATGCATGATCTTAAAACTGCTATGTATATCTTAAATAGGGTTCCTAGTAAATCAGTTCCAAAAACTCCTTTTGAACTATGGACGAGAAGTTTAAGACATTTACATGTTTGGGGTTACCTAGCAGAAGCTACAATTTATAATCCATATAAAAAGAAATTGAATTTTAGAACGATCAGTGGTTACTTTATTAGTTACCCAGAAAAATCCAAGGGATATAAGTTTTACTATCCTACTCATATCACAAGAATAATAGAAACAAAAAATGTTAAATTCATTAAAAATGGTAAAGAAAGTGGGAGTACTGAAACTAGGAATGTTATCCTATAAGAAAAAAAGGGTGCAAGTTCATTTACCCTTAACTCCAAACCAAAAAGTTGTTCATTATATTATTGAACCGTTAAATAATGAAAAACAATTAAATGATCATCAAATTCCCAATAAAACTATCACCAATGAACAAATTGTAGAGGAACCACATGAAATGGCAGTAAGACAATCAAAAAAAGAAAAACTATCAGCTATTTATAATGATTATGTGGTTAATTTACAAGAAAGTGATATTGATATTAGAGTAAGTAAAGATCCGGTTACATATTATCAAGCCGTTAATAGTAATGATTCTTTAAAACGGATCAACGCCATGAAAGAAGAGTTGGAATTGATGGAACAAAATGAAGTCTAGGAACTTGTCGAATTGCTTAAAATATACAAACAAATCGGGTGTAAATGGGTCTTTAAGACCAAGCGCAATGCTAATGGCAATATTGAACGACATAAAGATGGACTTGTTGCCAAAGGTTTCGCTCAAAAAGAAGTCATTAATTACAATGAAACCTTTTTTCCTGTATTAAAGAAAGACTCTTTGAGAATCATTATGATTTTAGTAGCTCATTATAATTTAGAGTTACATCAAATGGATGAGAAAACAACTTTCTTAAATGAGAGTTTAGAAGAGGAAGTCTATATAGATCAACCAGAAGGCTTCATATTAGAGGAAAGGAAAACATGGTCTGTAAACTTAAGAAATCAATATATGGACTTAAACAAGCTTCCCGTCAATGGTATATTAAGTTTATTGATACCATTACTTTTTTTGGTTTTAAGGAAAACACTGTTGATCGGTCTATATACCTAAAGATTAGTGGGAGTAAGTTTATATTTCTGATTCTATATGTTGATGATATTTTGCTTACTAGTAGTGACCTGAGTTTATTGCATAAGACCAAAAATTATCTCTCTAAAAACTTTGAAATGAAAGATATGGGTGAGGCATCCTACGTGATCAGGATTAAAATTTTTCGTGATAGATTACATGGATTATTAGGATTGTCTCAAAAAGCATATATTGAAAGAGTTTTAGAAAGATTTAATATGAAAGATTGTTCGGCAGGTACTGTTCCAATTCGAAAGGGAGATAAATTCAGTTTAAGTCAGTGTCCAAATAATGAATTGGAATGTGGACAAATGAAAAATATTCCTTATGCATTTATTGTTGGGAGTCTGATGTATGCACAAGTTTGCACTAAGCCAAACATTAGTTTTGCAGTCCGAATGCTAAGGAGATACCAAAGTAATCCATGAATGGATCATTGGAGAGCCGCAAAGAAAGTTATGAGATACTTGCAAGGAACAAAGAAACATATGCTCATCTTTAAGAGGACTGATCACTTAAAAAGTGTTCGGCTATATAGATTCAGATTTTGGTGGGTGTGTGGATAGTAGGAAATCCACATTTGGCTATTTATTCCTTTTAGCTGGAGGAGCAATATCATGGAAAAGTGCCAAGCAATCCATTATTGCTTCATCTACAATGGAAGCTGAGTTTGTAGCATGCTTTAAGGCTACAAATCATGATCTATGGTTTCAGAATTTCATTTCAGGACTTGGGGTTATTAACTCAATTTCTAAGCCGCTGAAAATTCATTATGATAATAGTGCTACTGTCTTCTTTTCAAAGAATGACAAATATTCTAAAGGAGTTAAGCATATAGAATTAAAATCTTTAGTATGAAAGAAGAAGTCCATAAACAAACGATGTCAATTGAGCACATAAGTACACAGCTTGTGATTGCTGATCCATTAACAAAAGGGCTAGCACCAAAAGTGTTTAAGGAGCATGTTGAAAAAATGGGTCTTGAATGTAATTAATAGTGCGTTGTTGCTTATGGATTATTTATATGTTTGACATATTGAGCTTAATTAATGTGTTTTCTAACATTATTTTCCTGTTAATATATATGTACATGCAATATTCAATAATAACAAGAAAAGTCTTTTGATAAGACTATCATCCGACCATTAAGTATAATCCTCACTTATAGACCGTGTTAGATAAATTATTCAGTGTTGTAGTAAATAAAAAGGAATATGTCGTCTTATTAATGTACAACCACTATAACTTTCACTAATAGTTTTATTTAATATAGTATTTATGATAATTGTCTTACGGAGACGGCCAATCTCATATATTATACGCATAATGATTATTTATTTAAATCAAAAATTATATGGGCCAAGTGGGAGAATGTAAGAATTAATTATTTAATTCTTGTGTGTGGCCCACATAATTGGCTTATTTTACTATTTAGTGATTTATTAAGATAATAAATAAATAATGACAAAATGGCAAAGTCTTGAACACTATGGTTTTATTGAGGATAATAGTATATTTAACTATTTAGGATAAACCTCTATTTGTTAGAGTTTATTGATAAATATCTCTAATCAGTTAAAGAAATGCATCCACCAATCCACTTTGATGGAAAGCAGGTCTTACAGATAGATATGGAATTGGATATTTTATCAGCCTATAATTATACATCAGTTACATATTCTGAAATTACGATACAAAATAGAAGTGTATATAGGCCAAGGGAGAGAAACCTAATCCCGGTGTTTTGAATTTTGCCATCAATATATTCATCAATTTGTATGGCTATGGATCGAGGTTATTAAATCTTTCCAATCAAACTATATATATATGTAGAATTTTTAAAACTTACATATTTATCTTATAATCATTCATTAGGCTTTCTTTAAGATGTTTATAAGTGAAAGTTTGGGCCCCATCCAAAATATTATTTCCCATAATTGAAAGGTATGAAATCGTATAAATACAATAATCCCTTAACATCCTACAAAGACATACTTTGAAATTCCTAACTTCATCCTTAAAATTGTTGTATGTGCAATTTATATACTAGACTATTTATACATATGATGTATGTGCAATTTAAATATATAAAATTCGAAGAAATGCATTTATTTATTGAATGATACAACTGCTCAGTTGGCCAAGCATGGTTTTTTACATCCATAATGATGGGGGTTTGGACTGTTGCTTTAATCATTATTTTTTTTCCAAAACAAAATCTTATGCCTCTATTGGTTGCAAGATTATTCCATGTCATCTTGCTGACATGATATTAACCAACCAATAATAATGCTTTATGTATAAGCTGGAATCCCCGTTTTAACGATGTAAAAGATTTTGTCTCTATCCTCTGAAAAATGAAAGTAGAATGTTCTCTTTCTTTTGTACATTGAAGCTCGTTTTCTTCTCTTTCTCTCTTCTTGATCTAATGCTTGAAGATTTTTTGAGCTTTCATAGAAAACTCTTGTGGGTAACTCTTCCTCTTTCGGACTTTTTTTTGCTGAAATCTAACTCAATATTGAATTTATGTGACACATAAACATAATTATTTTGCTTGATTATAGATGTGTGAAGATTGTACAATTAAGTCCAAAAGGCAAAAGAAAAACAAAAGTTATTTTGAAATTTCAAATGTAATCGAACAAAGGCTTAAAAATGGAACAACTTGTAAGTGTAAATGGCGAAAAAACAAAAGTTATTTTGAAATTTCAAATATATGTTGTTTTAATGAACATTCGCAATAAAAAACTTAGTGGTATGATAATTTTTTATATTCGAAAATTTTCAAATACGGACCGGTTCGTACCAGAAACGGACTTTAGATATATTTGTCATATTATTTTACTTACCTTATTTACTATCACTATTATGAATGATCTATTCAAAAGTGTAAAAATATGAATTCAGAGAATGATTTTATTGAATTGAATGATTATTCTCTAGAGGAATTGACTATATAGGGTAAAATACAAGATAAAAAAGAAAATAGATTAATCATAATCTAACATAGAGATTTGATACTAGTCAACTCTACGTACAAGACAACTATATAAATATGTGATAACTATGTACATATGTATGCTAACAAGTAAACAAATCCTACGTCCATGCAAACTGGTATGACACACAAACGCAATACCACGTAGCGTACTTGCTTGAATCTTCTAGCCATGTGCGTATCAGTATGACCCAATATTGACCAATACTGATACACAACCCATCAGTTAACAAAAAGGAATAGGATTGATAAGCAAAGAAATAACACGATTAAGGTCAATGTCTATCATGCCATGGCCATTTCCGTGTTGGTACGTTACGAGTGACATCCTAGCTAAGTTCATCGATGCCCTAACAAAAATTTGATTGAATGGAGAATTGTTTAAGATCAAATATTCATTCATACTCTTCCAATTCTCTCTCATCAATTTGTTCATGTGTTTGCGTCCATCGCTTTCTGAACCTCCAGTCTCATGAATGTAGCACTTGATTGATTTCAGGTTGTCGCCTATTGTTAACTCATCCTAAAAGTAAATGGACTTTGATAATTTAGTATAGTGAAAATTAAATCTTTGTGCAGTATAGATAGATCCGGTGTTCAAATAAAGAATTTGCACACCCCTACCATCTTGATCAAAACATTTGAAAGTGAACAGGATGGATTGTGTACGTACAGTGGTGAAGTCAAGAATTTCCCGGGGGATATGAAATTCAAAACATACAAAAATATATTTAAAGCCATAAAATTTGAATGTAACCATAATAGCATAAAAAATATTATACAATTAATCAAGAAGCACAACTAATATTATGCAAATAATTAAAAAATAAAATTATACCTAATATTAAAAAGTAGATCTAGGAAAGGGTTTACCTTAGTATTGTTGGAAAATTGGGTAAAAATACTATTTTCGAGCCATTTTGAAAGTAATTTTTGGTGGGATCCTCACATTCGGTTGTGAAAGGTTATTATAGATTCGTGTTCACCTCCATAAGGATATCGAAATTGTATATTTGTTTGCTCAACATAGTTATGGGGTGAGTGATAAATTGTTACCCAAAGTGAGCTACTTGAGATAGAAAAAATGGAATGAAAATAGGTAAAGTCCTAGACGAGATCATTGTGAAAAAATTGATGGATTTATAAGATATCACATCTTATAAGCTTATTAAGCAAGAAAAATAAGGCTCTTTCTTGCGCCCAAGGGGGGGGGGGGGGGTTGCAAATCATGATGAATCATGCGACTCATGTTTGCTCGCACCTTCGGACACGAATGTCAACTTCGAAAAAGCCAACCGCGCAGGGCCATGTTTTTCACACGAATTTATTTTTCTGTTTATTCTTCATACCCTTCACTTAAATTTTAATTAAGCTACTCACATACGTCCCTATATATATAATTTTGCTCCTTTAGTATAAGTTTTTACACATAAGTCCTCATATATTTTTTTCCCAAAAAATACTCCACTTATGGTAAAAAAAAATTCAAAATCAAGTAAGAGCGCTCGCTTGCCCCTGCTTGTCCCTATGTGTTTTCGCCCCTGTGTTCATACCTTATTAGATGGGCCCAAATCATTTGAAAGCCGCACGATCATTGATGAGCACCGGATTATATTATGATATTTCTCCAAGGAATCCAAAGCCTCCTTGTTTATTGGATTAGTGAGGGAAAAATAAGAATGTACAAGTACTAAAGCACCTCCAACTGAAATCCATGCATTCTTCATGTACTCCTCAAAGTTTGGTGTATATTTGTTGTAACACCACTTCGCTTCCACCAAGTAACATTTGCATAAATCTGCCCACTGAACATATTAAAAATATTAATTTAAACCATGAAAAGTTTGTTGTAACACCACTTTGCTGGATCTTTTTCTGTGATATATATATATATATATATTCCACGGAAAAGTTACTTAATTCTTATGTTGAAATTTGGTTCACTGATTATAAAATAGCTGATTAATTTATAATATTTCAAAATAATTGACTCTTATTAGAAGAATTAATATAAATAAGGATGGAGTGAACAATATATATACCGCATTTTTCAGATACGAAATGACGTTGGAATCTTGTTGGTTGAGAAAAACGGAAGCCATTTCATTGGTGGAGTTGTAAAGAGCTAGGAACCCAAGCTTCATATCACATGGGAGTTCTTCAACAGCATTGATGTCCCATCTAAAAACAAAATTCAAAATCCCTAGCTTTGAAAGAGATGATAATCTTTATAGTATAGTGGTATTATTGGCTGACATTAGAATTTGAGAAGAAATCGAGGAGTCAAGAGTTTGACACACACCGTTTTATATAGAAAAAAAAATTATTTAAAAAAAATTGTTAACTAAAATGTACTTCCTATATCTCAAATATATAAAAGTCTCATTTTGACTACTACATTTTCTAAAAAATGACAGTTACTGAGCCAAAGCAATTCTCTAGAGAATAGTTCAAAAGCAGCCGACATACAAGTTCAAATTAAACCTCATTTAGGAGATAAATCCTTGCAAGCGAATTAACTGTATAGCACACCATTTCTCAATAAAAATTCTACTATAGTCATTAACCAGAGTTTTTATTTTATTTAAAAGCAATTAGGGCAAGATAAACGTGTTTTCTCATTATGATGTACACGTCTTAAGAATCCTTTTTAGAAAGAATTGAATAAGGTCTCAATGTATATCAAAAAAAAAAAAAAACAAGCAGATTTTCACATGTGATATCGGGTACACAGTACACTAATTATGTAGTAAAGAAAACAAGACTTTTAACTGAAATTTTAAAAATAAAGAGAGTCTTAATTTAAGACAGGCGAAATAATTTCAAAATCATCGTTGATATGGACAAACCTTTCAACAGCATTGGTAAAGATTTCAAGTTGTTGCAATGTACCATACTGATCATAAATGTCATCAATAATTGTGATTAGTGAAGCAAGCTGTGTGATAATCCTCCTACTATATTGAAATTGAGGCTCATAAATCACTCCCACACTCCAATAAAAATTCTCCACTAGATTGTCTCTAGCGAAGGACAGTTTATCCCCTAAACATGTACTTTTCCACCACCTGAAAATCAAAATGATATATGTTATTTTTTGTCCAAGAAACAAAAGGCAGTCCAATTTTATAGATGAGATTGGCAAAAACAAAACTTCATGGATCAAAGTGAAAATCGATAAAATTTCATAGGTGTAAGTATAAATAACTCAAAATTTAGGAAACGGCCACCTGGCTCTTTATCATGGATCCATTATTCAACGACAAAAGAAATCTGTTGCCAATGGTTTCCACTTTCCAGCTATTGCCATTTCAGTCCAATATTTTGAAGAATGTTTATTCCTAGTTGTTGCTCAAGCTCTATGGCTCCGCAGGGATGGAATTAGAAATTTCTCTTAAATGAGGTACCATTAAAAAAAGTACAATGAATGAAATCTCAAGACCGTGAAAACAAAAATATTAAAAAAAAAATAGAAATAGAGAGGATGAGATTGGGATAAAGAACCCTCGACAAAATGTAAAAGTAAGAATGAAGAGAGAGCTAGGTGAAATGCGAAATTAAAAATAGAAGAGATTATAGAGCAGTCTTTGACTATGTGAAGTTAGCCTAGTGGTTGATTACAAAGGCGGACCTAGAAATTTTTCAAGGGGTGGGTTAATAGTAATAGACAAAAAAATTATAAAAAAAATATCGAAAATATAACTATATAGTGAAAAAAATAAATTAATAGTATAATTTAAATATTTGAATTCATACATAATGAAAAGTATTTAACAAAGTTGAGCTCGACGAGTTTTTAATGATTTGAATTAATCTATGACGGACTCTATCCAATATATATTTGAGCTGGGATACGGGGTTGACTAAAACTTAACAAAGGGATGGGCTAAAACTTAGAAAAGGGGTGGGTTTAAACTATTTTTTTTTTACAAGTGCTAGTAGGTTTTTCAAAAATTTTCCCTGTACTGAAGCCCGCTCTATTCTCCCCGGTCCGTCCCTGGTTCATTAGATCTTTGTGAAGAATGATCTATTTAACGGAAAAATCTATTTTCTTATCTCTTCGGGTGTAGTTGTTAAAAAAAAAAATTTAGAACACACCTTTATTTAAAAGAGTCCTTCAAAAAAAATTAATAAGCCGCACAACTTCTTTGAAGACATTTTTATCTAAATAGATGGAGTAGATAATAATAATAAAATAAAATTTTAATAGTAAACTATATCCGTCCCTGCCTACCGTGCAAGTCATAAAAGTTGAGGAAAATTAGACACCCGGCCATTGACTGGTTTGACTAGACCAGTAGACCACCACGCCATTTAATTAAGTAATAAAAGTTGAGAAAAAAAAAGGGAATTAAAATTTCTTTGGGTAATTTTATTGTTTAAGTATTAGAAGTTTTGATAAAACCAGAGAACTCACCTCGACATATGCTTTAAATCTTCTTGGTGAATGCCTTGTACAATATTGAAATCCAATTTTGCAAGCTCAAGCAAAGTAGTGTTCATATCTTGTCTCATCTCATAAACATTGATGAACCACCTTGCCTCCAGTCTTGGCATTCTCCAATGAAATGGGACCTCCAATGAATGAATAATTAATTTGGCAAGATTTGAATCTATCTTATAATTCTTTAGGCTTTCTTTCAGATATTCATGTGTGAAATTTTGGGCCTCATCCAAAATATTCTCTCCCATGGTTGAAAGGTATGAAGCTTCGTATAAATACAATAATCCCTTGACATCTTCACGAAGGCATGTCTTGAAATTTCCAAATTCATCTTTATAATTGTTGAATACGTCTGCAATATTAATAAATACTTGAAGTTAGATGCTAATTATTAAAAAGAAAAAAAAATACACATAAATACAAAACTAATATTATCAACACATTCTCTTGATGGTAGCCCACCATTATTATTTTGTAAAAAAATTTCAATCTAATTTTTTTCTAATTTTTTTTTAAATAATTAAGAGAAAGAAATAGAGAGAATTAATGATTCAACTATACCTTGAGGGACATAATATCCATGCTCTCTCAAGAGTCTAAATTCAAGAGCTGTGGCATACAAATCATCCTTGTTCATCAACCCATCCTCTCGATGATTATTGTTGTATATGCTATCAAGTATTGTCTTTATTTCAGCCTCAAAGTGATAAGATATGCCCAATCTTTGGAGTGTCTCAATTAATTCGAGTTTATTAATCATTGGCCCCTCCACTTTATGTATCATCCTCCTCACCTCTTCCTTCAACTTACCAGCTCTTCTTGTCCAAGTTTCTCCCTAAAACAACCAACACCCCTAATTAAGTATTCATTAATAATTCTCAAATTTAATATTTCAATATATACACGTACATTAACTAGGGAAGACCAATTATACAATACTTATTGGTTTTCCGTGCCAGATGCATTAATTTGTTGTAGTCGATCTTAGGGGTGGATCATACTCATTTTTTATCTATAGATCGATCTTGATCCACATAATTGTACTGTACCAATAGCGTATGGTATGGTACTGGTAATGAATTTCAATACCAATGCTATACCGTACCCACACACACACACACACACACATATATAGCTAGATATATAATTATTATTCATTACACATTCACACTTATACAATATAAGACTTATAATCAATATCAAATTATCAATAAATTTGCTATGTAGGTATGAAAATTTCACAATTCAAATTAGTTTTATATAATTTTTAATACAGAAAAATAATGACTCATGCCAAATAATGAACTGTCAAATACTAAAGAGTAGTTTTATTTCTATCCACGATATCTCGCAGTTAATCTGCGTTATTAAGTTAATCCACGTTGTCTACTAAATTAATCCACGAATGTGGATAGATTGACAAAAAATATTATTAATTTAATTTTATAAATATTATTTTATTAATGATTTAATATTAAAAAATCCACTAGATAAATTAGTACATCCACTTTAATTAAATAAATAAAAATAGGGGTAATTAGTTTTAAGGATGAATATTCCTTTCTCTATCTATTTAAGGACACAACTTTTATACCAATAATTTAAGATCTAAAGTTTTGTTTAAAGTACAAACTTTTACGGATAAAAAATTAAAATTAAATTAATATAACTACAAAACTAATTTATATTATTGTTATTCCTATAATGTCACTATCATCTAATTGATTATTAAACCAATCTAAACTTCTAAAATCTTGCTATAAACTAATATCTATAAAATCAAATTCAAAATTCAAATTTAAATAATCAAACAACTTCTAACAACTTAATCAATTACTAAAATATAGAAAATCAAATAATTCAAAATTTAAATGTCAACAATCAAAAAAAATTAAACAACCTAATCAAATTGATTATAACTAACAAGGTGATTTTATTTCTATTCACGAAATTTGTCGGTCTATCCCTCTTTTTGGATTTTACAAAGATAATCTCTATTGGCCGGCCACTAAGTTTAACCACGTTGTTGGATAAACTTACAAAAATCAATATTGGCATAATTTTTTAAAAATAATGATTCTTTTTTATTCAATTGTAAATTATCCACCAAATTTTTACTTCTATCCACCGTCATATAATATATCAAAAATTAAACATAAATTGTATAATAAAATGATATTTCTAATATATATAATTTACTGTCAATTCTATCCACTTTTCGGACTCGAAATTAGACTATAGGATTAGACTATAGTATATAATTGACATTTATTTTCAGAATTGAGATTATACAATAATTCACATTAGTCTTGGAATAGTAATTAAGCAGTAAGTATACTTTGAAACATTTGTAATATGTCTACAAAATTTAGTTCCTATCTAGAAACAAATTAAAATTATAACTTAATTATAGATTCATGATGGCAAACAAGAAAACAAATATATACTATAATTGAATATTTTTCTTTTGACTTGAAATGATTGAAATTGAAGGAAACGATATTTATTGCCTCCACTAATTCTTAATTACTTTAATAAGTTCCAATACTGCTTTATTTTGATTTTTTAAAGCCCTCATTATATAGAAAAATAGAAAAAGAAAATAGTAAACTCATTTGTTGAAAAAAAGTATTCGTTAGTGTTATGATGTAATAATATAAATTAATTCCGTCCAGTTTTGAAATATTGTATGTTTTTTATGAATAATGAATATAAAGTACTTGTATCAATACACCTTTTAACAAATTAAGAAAATATATTATAATTATGAAACTAATTTTAAAAGTAAATATATTTAAAGGAAGTATATTCTAGTTAGGAAACTATTTTTAAAAATAAATATATTTAAAGAATTATTAATTGGTGCATATACTTCTCAATTTTTATAACGAAGTTTTTAAAAGTTTATTTCAAGATTAGCATAAATCAAGGGTGGATAAACTGAAAAAACCCGCGGATAGAAATAAAATTACCCAATACTAAAATATATAAAAGCAAGCATGCAATTTGAACTGTGAAATTTCATATTTACATAGCAGTTTTATTAATTTTAATTTTTTTTTCTAAGGTGACGCAGCAAGTTCAATTTGTGAAATACCAAATAATGACTCATGCCATAAATATTTAAACTAGGGAAGACAAATCTAATTTGCAGTGGGGTGAAAATATTTCTTTCATTTTTTGCAATCAACAGAAATTAAGGGATTAATAAATGGAATTCTTGCATTGGAAGAAAGGGTTCTGCTGCTATTTGCTTGTCTCCCCTTTCAGTTTTTTCTTTTTTGTTTTTTTTTTTTTTTGGGAACAGCCCTTCGGATTCATGTGCTTCTTGTGCCAGTTTTGTTTTTCTTTTAGATTTGATAGAGAATTATTACTGTACCAACCAATAATTTCAGCATACCAAACTTTTAGTAAAAGCACATGAACGGGAAGGACGTTCAAAAAGATAAAAGGATGTCCTACTTCTTTTGCTATTTGCTTTTGCTTGTCCCCTTTCAGTGGTTTTTTTTTTGGTAGAATACTATTACTATACCGTATACCAAGTGATAATTTCAATATATACTGGATTTTAGTATATCGAATAATTTGATACAGTAATAACAATCGATTTAGTCATAATGAACTTTCTGCACAGAAGTTCTGGTACCGTAATTATATTAAAATATTAATTTTTAATAGAAAAATATTAATTCCATCATGAAATTATAGATTATAAATTCATAAGCTTACAGAGTATATATATGTTCATATTTTGAATTGACAAGTTAGACTAATTCTTTGATTCCAATTATGAGGTAAGTAGGATCTGTAAAAAATAAGAAATTGACACCTTTGACATACCACATATTTACTAGTGATTGACTGAATGTAGGAGTCTTCCAATGTTGGAGGAGGAGGAGGAGGAGGAGGAGGACGTTTGTCTGCTATAGTAACAGCAGTTCCATCAAGTTTGGGTGAAGTGGCAGTCATGCATTGGGTAGACTGTGAGAATCTGCCAACACTATTGGTTGTTGTTCTATGTGACAGCCTTGCGAGAGTAGAAATAGGGGCTGAAGGAAGAAACGCAAGAGCCATTGAAATATATGGGAGGGTTTTTATTTTTGGTTTGTTCGCTGCTCAAGAATTTTGCCCGCCCTCTTTATATACTACTCATTTTCTTGCTCTAGCTAGCTAGCTTCATATCTAATTTAACATGCGGGCCACATTTTTTTGGGGACTACATTTTGTTTTCCATCTTAATTGTTGTGGGCTCGTGAGTTGTCGGTTCTAATTAGAATATCATTTTAAAAAAAAAAATCTAGAATGTTACCCCCTAGTTATTTGACCTCAATAGTATTATGACCAAAATACCTGTTTTGGATCAGCTTACTAAAATTTACGGAGTTAGATGAATGCCTATTAATTTTGAAGGAAATATTCATTGTGATTTTTAATTTTAGGAATATATATTGCTTCCATTTTCGGGATATATTTGTACACAGTCTTATTCTCTTAAAGATCATTCATTTGAAGAGATAAACGGATGAACTTTACATGAAACTTGATGAGGATGATCTCTATAATGAGTTAATCATCTCCACCAAATTTCATAAAAAATTTCAAACGGAAAGTAAGTTAATTAAAAATCCAAATTTTCAACATCCATAAATGCGCATATATATCAATTTTTTAGTGGATATTGTAAAGTCTATATTTTGGTGGAGATTGTAAAATCTATATTTTTGTTGGCTTTATTCCTTCAACAAAAACACGTTTGCTTGTAAGTTATTTGAGTCGTTTGAGATTGAATATGAAGAATTACAAACAAGTCAAGCTACTGAAGCGATGCACTGAAGAATTACATTGAGAAAGATACGGTGAGCTAATGTATTTGAATATAATTTCCTAGGTGATATTTACAAAAAAAACCTTTTGGGTCAAATTAATATTTGAACTTTTTTTTTACTATTTTTATTTGTGTTTTTCTCTCGTCCGTAAGGTTTCGGCAATCCGAATTTATGAAAAATATTTGGATTATATTTCTAATATATTCATAAAATTGCTCCGAAAATTTAAGTCGAATTAGAATTCAAACGAATTTACACGCGGAAAAATAAAAGAAGAAAAGGTTTTAATTAAATAGAAAAAAGGGTTTATTTAAAGAATAAAAGGTTGAAAAGTCAAAATGCCAATTTAAAATAAAACCCACGTGACCTTTGTCCTTTTGCTTTAAATTGTGTGGTCTTTGTTTTTATTTTAAACTAGTTTTTTAACCCGTGCGATGCACAGACATATTTATAAATTTATATATATATATTTTAAATTTTTAAATTTTTTTATTAAATAGATTTTAAATTAGAGATATATAATTATTTTTTTAAAATGTAAGATTTTCGTAGAAATAATGAAAAAGAATTGAAGGACTACTAATAAATAATAGCATTAAAAATTTATTGAAAACTCATGTAAAAAAAAAGAAAATATTAAAGTCTTGTTAAAATCTAGTAGTATATATATAAACATAATGTAATGAATAATATTACATATGGCAACTAAACACCTTTGTAAACATTTAATGCATTAAATTTTCTCACTCATATCATTTTATATATATATATATAATATACTATATGATTAAAAGTGTACCACCCAAAGCCAAGTGTCATTTAATGAGTGGATAGCTTTTAAAAAATTGTACCAAAGTGATTTGGTGGACGGGTTCACATATTAGCAATGTGAACCGGTCCGGCACTATTTCGGGCTCAAAACTTAAATTTGCGATTTCGGACCGGCACACTTTTTTGGTGTTGGACCGGTCCAACTTTTAAAATTGGGCAGTGATTTTTTATCGCAAAAATTCTAATTTTACTTATTTTTAAGTCTTTCCTAAAAGTAGTTTGGTTTCTATATTTTTATATAAATAGACTCATAAGGTAATAGACTTTTACACACTTTTACACATATTTTGAGATAATTTTTTACACCTCAAAGAGATATTAAAACCTCAAAACATAAAACCACCTTAGGGCTTTTTATTCATACCAAAAGAAGCGTTTTTTTTTATAAAGAACAAATAAGATCCCAAAGTGTGTATGATTTGCAAATTGAGTTGAAGAACGGTGTAATACCTTAACGAGTGATTTGTTGTGAACCTATTCGTGTGATTCGAATATGAGGATTGTACACGCAGAAGGTAAAAACTTTTGCAGGCGGCTTGTGCAATTCAAGTTTTGTAAGTCTGTGCAGTTTGAGATTAATCGAATCTGTAAACCTTTGTGCATATAGTGGATTGTTGAGGATTAGCACTGCACTGCAAGGATACCTCGTTAATTCTAGTATTTTCTTATATGTTTAATTGCTTTATTAATTTGCGCGTACTAGAAAATATTAAACAGGTTTTCTAGAATTAAAATTCATAAACTTTTAGGGTTTACTTTTTGATTCGATTAAAATTGATTTTTGAGAATCCAACTGCCGAATAACGAACCTAGGGTTAATTTGTTTAATCCACTTCCGTGCGCAGGGCGGCTCTATTTTTTCACTTGGTATTAGAACAGATTACCTTAAGTTGTTAGGGTTAGGTCAAAACCTAGGTTTACATTGTGTTTATGTTGTTGTTTTTTTTGCTTGCTTTTTGTTATTGTGTTTGGCAACTATAGGTAAAAATATTGATTATGACTTCTATCATAAGTTAGACAATACTTCCGATGAAGTAGTTGCGGAAGAACTTGATCTTTAAACAGCCTATGATCAGATGTATGAATAATTGATTAAGGCCAAGAAGAGAGAAATCCATCTTAATAAAAAGTTAAAAATTTTTTGATGAAAAGATGGAACAAATTCAAAAGTGCGAGGGTTTGATAGGCAAGTTGAATGATGAGAAAAGCGCACGCTTAGTGAAAGTGTTTGAATTTGAACTCACAAGGCAGTCTCTCCTTGATCAGAACGAAAAGTTAAAAGACAACCTTATCTCTTTGAGTAAAGATAATGATAGCCTTAAACTTAAAGTTACGCAACTCGAAAGAGAACTTGATAAAGCTAAATTTGTCAGGTTGATCTTGAGAATAGATCTGAAAAACTCACTCACATGCTTACGGGTCCTGTTCGCTTCTCGAATGATAAAAGTGGGTTAGGTTTTGATAAGTTTGCTTCTAGTTCGAATTTCAAGGAAAACCCGACTTTTGTCAAGGCAAACACAAAAAAGAACTTCGTGAAGAGAAAACCCGTTAGGCAAATCCAGGCTATTAGAATTCCTAAGCAAGTTTCTCATACACAAGAAGAAGTTCAAGAAATGATCCCGTTTATATCTTATAAGCACATATTACCACAACCTTTTTAGTGTGATTTTTGCAATCACAAAAGTCACTTAAGAGAGTTTTGTTAGCGAGTAAGAAATTCGTTTACAAGGAATTCGCCAAAGTTTATCCCCACTAGATTTAAATCCAAACCAAATACTAGATCTTTCAGTTTTGAGGATATGGTTAGAGTTCTAGTTTCTAAGTCTACTAGGATTATCAATGAGCTTAAGGCTTTATGTGTTGGTAGTGGTCCTAGAAGTAGGCAATTTAGGGGATATGAGAAAGTTAGAACTCCTAGGGTTTCACAAGTTTGGGTTCCAAAGGAGATCGTTTCACCAACTTAGGTGATTAGGAGTTCGCCAAGCATACGCGAGATTGGTTGGTTAGCTATGCTAGGTAGTTACATATAGGATCGGTCTTGTTTTAGCTCATTGCTTAGATCCCGATTCCTATACAAGTTTGAATTTTCATTGTGAAATCTGCTAATCTATTTAAAATCTAAGATTTTCTTGAATACTTGTGTTGACCTAAGGTCTTAATCTTATTTTGATAATAACAATAAATTAATCATGTGTAATTTAACATGTTTCTTTATATAAGTATACAGTTCATTTACTTGAAAAATTCAAGAAAAACATGACAATGATCAATCTTTCACTATTCGATCATTGGACAAGACAAGGAAGATCAAATATCTCAATGCAAATCATGAAGTACAAAGGATCAAAAGACTATAAGAAAAGTTTCAAGAAAAAAAGCTTCAAATGAAGATCAATCCGAAGAAACAAATCAAAGCATTCGAATACTCGTTAATTCAATAATTGAGTGAGTGCTTAAGATTTATGTAAAGTTACTTTATAGATTAAATCCCTATAGCTCAAATGTATTCATGCATATTTTAAAGATTAATTCAAACAAGCTTGAAATTGAATTTATTTGAAAAACATCATTTTACAAAGACCGAGTTTCAAAATAAATTCATATTAATTTTAGATGATCATGTTTTAAGCTCTAATAAAAATAGGTATCTTAGAAACATATCTTTGAGGTTCAAAAATCATTAGAATTTTATTTGGAACTAAATTGTTAAATTGCAAAAATATTTTTATTTTACATTTAAAATTCGCTTAATTTTCACACAGTTTTGATCTAACAGTAAGATGGAGGCCTTCCCGGATTTCGATCATTTTAAAAATTTTATAGTAGTTAGACAACATCTCCTGGAATTTTTGACTAAAATTTGAGCATGATCCAACAGTCAAATTGGAAGAAATTAACAAAACAAATTTTAATTTTTTGTCAAAACTATCTGTTGGAAAGTTTGAAAATGTATACCTTGGAGCCAAAACCTTTCTTAATCATTCCCAACGGCCATATGGTTTTGCAAGCTATAAATATGAGGTCCTGGACATGTTTTAACATACTTTGAATCATTCTAATACTCTATTATTCATATATTCAAATATACAAAGATTCAAGAACACATTTTGATCAATCTTTCATCTTTTGAGCTATATATTTTTGATCAATCTTGATAACTCTAGTGTGAGCTTCATTTGTAATCTTCAAATACACTTGAGAGTTATTGTATTGGTGTATCACCACAAATAATTCATTCTTCATTTCAAAAGAGAGTTTGCCTCTTTGTAGAGCAAGAGAGCATATCTTGTGAGAAATGTAGTGTGTATAACTACATTGTGAGTGTTGTGTGCATAACAACATTTTTATTGAGGTTTGATCTTCACCCGAAGAAGATTGAATAGTGGAAATTCTTGGAGAACTAACCGAGCAAGGACGTATGGTTTAGGAAACCGAACCGTGAGGACAAAAAGTTTTGAGCTTCAAATTGGTTTAATCTCTCTAAACTCAAGCTCTCTTTTTATTGTTATATTATTGTTTGTATTTTGATATTGTTTTTTTGCTTGTCTTAGTATTGATTACTTGAAATTTATTATTTCATTGATATTGTTGCTTAGCTAAGTTGTTTTGCTTAAACATTTTAAAAACGTTTTAATTCCGCATTAAGTTTTTAAAACCCTATTCACCCCCTCTAGGGTCAAGCGCTTACCATTGCGCCAAAAGCTATAGCTGTTAGCGAAGGCATAACTTTATTTCCTTATACGCAAGGCACATTAGAGCGCCATGGCATTCGATAACCTGCACACCGGATATACCCTTCGGATTCACCACGGAGAGGAGCGCAATTGTGGATTTACCTCCAACAATCCCCCCCACAATGGCGCGCCCCAGGTATCAAACCCGTGACCTCATCTGATACCAATTGTGAGGATCAAACGCTTACCATTGCCCAAAAGCTATAGCTGTTAGCGATGGCGCAACTTTATTTTCTTATACGCAAGGCCCATTACAGCACCATGGCACCACAGAGAGGAGCGCAATTGTGGATTTACCTCCAACAATCCCCCCCACAATGGCGCGCCCCAGGTATCAAACCCGTGACCTCCTCTGATACCAATTGTAAGGATCAAGCGCTTACCATTGCGCCAAAGTTATAGCTGTTAGCGAAGGCGCAACTTTATTTCCTTATACGTAAGGCCCATTAGAGCGCCATGGCATTTGATAACCTGCACACCGGATATACCCTCTGGATTCACCATGGAGAGGAGCGCAATTGTGGATTTACCTCCAACAACTTGCATGCAATGTGATTGTCACTTTTCAATTCCGAATATCTCATGATTTTCTTATATAAATACTTAATCTGAGATATATGTGCTATGTTGCCTTAACTTGATTAAAACCGGCGATATGTTATTTTAATCACATAAGAGTATGCTAGTATATCCCTTACACTACACTGCACGATTTACATTAAAATATTTGAATAATCACATAGGTTAGACATGGTTCTTTAAATTGAAAATTCATAAGCTCCCATATATGGAATATTTTGAGAAAAGTAGTCTAAGTGTTGTGATTATATGTAGTGAGTTTTGGTGATGTAGTTTTGAGTAAAAATTTAAAAGACAAACAAAGTGAGGAAAAAATGTAGAAGGGGTAGAAAAAGGCTACTATAATGGAAGGAGAACCGAAAACTCCCAACACGGTGTATAACTGACCTTCACTAGGAGTGAAAGCCTCCATCAAAATTGAATATTTGCATGCATAAAAATATCATCAATTAAATGCAAAAAATTGCATGTTTGAGAGAAAAAGATTGCTTCTGAGGGAGAAAAAGTTGAAAATTTAATGTCTTAAAGGCTTTCTAAATTTTCACACATATGGGTGCACAAATTTTTCAAGACATATTTTTATTCAAATTGCACTTTGAATGATCCAATTTGTATGCACAACGAGATATATTTAAATACTCTTTGTTTCTTAGCATATATATGCTTACTATTTGATTATCATTCTTTAGCCGTTAATACATGTATCAATTTAATAAAAATCACAAGTTTTTTTGTCTTAATTGATAATTTTCGAATTTGATATATTTACTTAGCGATGCATGTTAAGTTGTGCTAAAATTATTTTTGTTTGGCAATTTTTGCTTCGAATCTCCAAACCAGTTTTCTTTGGTAGTTAGAAATAGGTGGTTTCTCTGTTTTGTTACTTTCCATGTATTTTTTCCTTGATTTTCTTGTCTTTTCTTGACATTACGAGAAAGATTCTATATGTTTTGGGGATAGAGTACATAGAAAGGGGGAGTAGTTAAAGAGGAGAGAATTGTATTCCCTGCATATTCTATTTTTTTGCCTTTGTCTATTCCTCACAAAAAGAATGAGAAGAATTGTTAAAAGGGGAGAAGAAATTATAGAGGGAATTATTGGGTTAAAGGAGATTTTAATTTCATTGATTTCTTTGTTAATTTATATCTCGTATAACCCAAATGCTTTTCAAAGGTTTGTTTGAGTTTTGGTGTTTCAAGTTAAAGTACAACATTAAGAGAAGCATGAGTTCGAAGCAGCCAACTAAAAGATTCAAGGTATTGGCATGTCTTGCGTTCTTAGTTATTTTATAATAGACAAGAATTGATTATATTATTGTAATTGCGTATGGGATATCGTAGTTATAGTGATAGAGTCATTGAGTCTGTTAGACTGTATGTGTTTTGTCTCAGAATAGACAAAGAGGGAGATTGTAAAGTCTGTATTTTGGTTTGCTTTATTCCTTCGACAAAAACACGTTTGCTTGTAAGTTATTTGAGTCGTTCGAGATAGAATCTGAAGAATTATAAGCAAGCCAAGCTACCGAGCGACACGCTGAAGAATTACATCGAAAAAGATACGGTGAGCTTTGGTATTTGAATATAATTTCCTATGTGGTATTTTCAGAAAAATCTTTTGGATCAAATTAATTTTTGAACTATTTTTTTGTTGTGTTTTTCTCTCGTCCGTAAGGTTTTGGTGAACCGAATTTATTAGAAAACTTTTGGATTATATTTCTAATATGTTCCTAGAGTTGCTCTGAAAATTTGAGTCGAATTAGAGTTCAAACGAATTTAATAAGCGAAAAAATAAAAATAAAAATAAAAATAAAAATAAAAATAAAAATAAAAATAAAAATAAAAGAAGAAAATGTTTTAAAAGAAAGAAAAAATGGGTTATAAGACCTCACTCCGTAATGTTCTATATCTTTAAGGAATGAGTCATGTTTAATAAAGATAAGTAGGACTACTTTCATAATTTGATTATAAATTAAGGACACTTTTTGTAATTCTGATTTATTTTAAGGATAATGAAAAAATGTTCATGTACAAAACTACCCCCACAAAATATCTCCTAAACCTTTGCACTATCTAAACCTTTGCTCTTACACAATTGCCACGATCAAATGTCCATCTCTATCCATACGATCAAAATTTTCTCTCCCTATAATTTTTTTTGTAAGATCTCAGTTTATTATTTGTTTTGCTCTGTTTTTCGATGCTCTATATCTCAGTTTATTCTTTATTTTATTCAAGGTATACCTTCATTCTTTTGTTCATTTTCGGTGCTAAAACAGTTTATTCTTCTTTTGTTTATTAATTTTATGTTTATGTATTCAAATTTTTACGTAGATTTTGTTAAAAATTATAGTAGTTTGGATATTGGATGGGTGCTAAACTGTTTTAGTACCTTAAGTTTAGTTTCGCTGTGGTGCTAAAACGGTTTAGCACCATTATTGTTTTGGACATTTTGGTGCTAAAACTGTTTTAGCACCATCTGATTGTTTACTCTTGCTCAAAAATAGTGTTAAATCTGTTTTAACACCATTTAAATAGTTACTATGTTGTATAGAAATGGTGTTAAAACATATTTAGCACTTTGATATGTACCATTGGATGGGTGTTAAACTGTTTTAGCACCTTATATTTAGTTTCACTATAGTGCTAAAACAGTTTAGCACCGTTATTGTTTTGGACATTTTTGTGCTAAAACTGTTTTATCACCATCTGATTGTTTACTGTTACTCAAAAATTGTGATAAATCTGTTTTAGTACCATTTAACTAGTTACTCTGTTATAGAGAAATGGTGCTAAAACAGATTTAACACCTTGATGTGTACCATTGGATGGGTGCTAAACTATTTTAGTCGCCCTGTGGTGCTAAATCTGTTTAGCACTATTCTAGTTTTGGGCATTTTGGTACTAAAATTGTTTTAACAGCATTTGATTATTTACTCTTGCTCAAAAATGATGCTAAATCTATTTTGGCACCATTTAAAAAGTTACTCTGTTATTTAATCTAATTGTTTACTCTTGCTAAAAAATGGTGCTAAGTTTGTTTTAACACCATTTAAATAGTTACTCTGTTGTATAGAAATTGTGCTAAAATAGTTTTAACACCTTGATGTATACCATTGGATGGGTGCTAAACTGTTTTAGCACCTTATATTTTAGTTCCCTTATGGTGTTAAATCTGTTTAGCAGCATTCTAGTTTTGGACATTGTGGTGCTAAAACTGTTTTAGCACCATCTGATTATTTACTCTTACTCAAAAATGGTGTTAAATATGTTTTAGCACCATTTAAATAGTTATTATTTTTTATAGAAATGGTACTAAAATAGTTTTAGTACCTTGATGTGTACCATTGGATGGGTGCTAAACTGTTTTAGCACCTTAAGTTTAGTTCCCCTGTGGTGCTAAATCTGTTTTAGTACCTTTGTTGTGTAGTATTGTATGTGTACTAACTAGATATATGTGTATATTTATTTTATAATAATAATAGTGATAATGAAGATTTATATCAATTGTGTAAAAGGCATGATGACTACTAGTAGTTCAAGGAAAATTGATGATCGACCGTTGTGAACTTTGAAATTTTTTTATTTGAGATAGAGACGGAGAAATTATATTTTAAGATTAGTGCATTATTAGTTAATAAGGAAGGGACATTAGTGTCTTTTTTTGTGATGTCCTTAATTTATAATACTAATTTATAATGAGCCTTTATATTTATATTGTTATTAGAGCAGACCCTTAAATTGCCTCTAAAAGAAAAAGTTTTAATTAAATAAAAAAAAAACGGGTTTATTTAAAGAATAAAACGTTGAAAAGTCAAAATGCCCATTTAAAATAAAGCCCACGTGACCTTTGTCCTTTTGCTTTAAATTGTGTGGTCCTTGTTTTCATTTTAATTTAAAAGTGTACCACCCAACGCCAAGTGTCATCTAATGAGTGAATAGCTTTTAAAAAATTGTACCAAAGTGATTTGGTGGACCCGTACACATATTAGTAAGGTGGACCGGTCTGGCACTATTTCGGGCTCGGAATTGAAATCCGCAATTTTGGATTAGTATATTTTTTTGGTGTTGAACCAGTATGATTTTTAAAATTGGGTGGTGATTTTTATCGCAAAAATTTTGATTTTACTTATTTTTAACCCTTTTCTAAAGGTAGCTGGCTTTCATATTTTTATATAAATAGATTCGTAGGGTAAGGAACTTTTACACACTTTTATACATGTTTTGAGATAGTTTTTTACACCTTAAATAGAGATTAAAACCTCAAAACATAAAACCACCTTAGGACTTTTTATTCATGCCAAAACAAGTGTTCTTTTTATAAAGAACAAATTAGATCTCAAAGTGTGTGTGATTCGCAAATGGAGTTGAAAAAAGGTGTGATACTGTAGCAAGTGATTCGTTGTGAACCTATTCGTGCAATTCGAATATGATGATTGTACACACAGAAGGTGAAAACTTTTGCAAGCGGCTTGTGCAATTCAAGTTTTGTAAGTCTGTGCGGTTTGAAATTAATCGAGTCTGTAAACCTTTGTGCATATAATGGATTGTTGAGGATTAGTCTTGCACTTAAGGGATACCTCATTAATTCTGGTATTTTCTTATATATTTAATTGCTTTATTAATTTTCACGTACTAAAAAATATTAAACAGGTTTTCCAGAATTAAAATTCATAGACTTTTAGGGGTTGTTTGATAGATGTTTTGAGTTGAGTTTTTAAGTTGAGTTTTTAAAATATGGTGTTTGGTAGAATTTAAAAGTATGTTAAAAAGTGGATTTTTGTTTTTTTAGTTTTTTTCAACCAACTAAAAATCTCATAAAAAAATTTCAAAAAATAGTCAAAATAGATCTCAACAAGTATGTTTTAAATATATATTTTTTATTTAATTTTAATTTTTGAATTTAAAGTTATGGTGTTTTAAAAGTTTTTTTAGAAAGAGAAAGTAAAGTTAAAACTTTTTTGGGAAGTGTAAAAGTAGAGTTGATTTTGAGTTGAGTTTTTAAAATTTAGAGGAAAAAAAAAAGAGCCACCAAACAGGGGCTTAGGGTTTACCTTTTAATTCGATTAAAATTGATTTTTAAGAATCCAACCGCCGAATAACAAATATAGGGTTAATTTGTTTAATTTATTTCTACGCGCGCCCCGGCTCTCTTTTTTCACTGATCTACTCATTATAAAGATATGTCTATTAAGTTTCATGAAAACATTCATCCGTTTACCTTCTTGAAATAGACGGTTAACTTAAGGACGTCATTAAGAGAAGGGGCCTCTTACATACATATATATATGTAGTCTTACATAAGCATAAGTAATAACAATACATAGAATAATTATAGATCGAACAACTATTGAAATTATAGGTGAATTGTAGAATGGCTCAAATTCATAGCGTAACTCTTATGCAAAAAACGATATTGGCATGCATCCGTATAATTCCTTTACTTGTGGGATAAAAACATGACAAACCCTGAAATTTAAGTTTACTTGCAATGTTGCCCCTGATGTTTAAAAACATGCAATCATTCCCTTAAAGTTACGATTTAGTTACAATATTGCTTCTGTAAAAAATGGAGGTTACAAAAAGCTGAGGTGGCGGCCTACGTGGCACGTATTTTGACACAATGGACATTGAATTAGCAACAATTGGGATAAAAAAAGTAAAATAAACCCGAAGTTTGACTTTGCTTACAATGTTACCCTGGCATTCAAATTTTATCAATCTTTCACTTGAAGTTGCTATTATGTTGCAATCTTCCCCCTGAGCTAAACGAAAGTGACAGAAATTTTACATGGCCATTATATTATTGACTTGGCGGCAAACATGGCACTTGCATACTTTTTTTAAAAAAATATTAAAATATAATAAATTTTAACACAAGAGCAAAGCAAAATATGTGGATCCAAGAGCACCTTCATTTTTTTTTTGTATTTTGTTTTTGGTATATTGTTAATTTTGCTTCTCTATGTTAGTTATTTGTCAATTAAACAAAATTTGTTGAATTATCAAACTTTAAGATAATTGCATAAAAACTACATATGCCTAAATACATGTGGTATGTTTAATAATTAATTCATTTGTATAATTGCTTGTGATTTAGTAGTATTCTAGTAGAGATCCAAGAGCACATTCATTTTTTATTTTATTTTTGTGTATTTGGTATGTTTTTAATTTTGCTTCTCTAGGTTAGTTATTTGTCAATTGAACAAAATTTGTAGAATTATCAAACTTTAGGATAATTGCATAAAAACTGCATATGCCTAAATACATGTATGTTTAGTAATTAATTAATTAGTATAATTGCTTGTGATTTAGTAGTATTTTAGTAGAGATCCAAGAGCACCTTCATTTTTTTTATATTTGGTATGTTGTTAATTTTGTTTCTCTAGGTTAATTATTTGTCAATTAAACGAAATATATAATTATTAAACTTTAAGATAATTGCATAAAAATTACATATGCCTAAATACGTGTGGTATGTTTAATAATTGATTAATTAGCACAATTGCTTGGCATTTAAATTTTGTCAATCCTTCACTTGATGTTGCTATTATGTTGCAATCTTCCCCCTGAGCTAAACGAAAGTGACGAAAATTTTACATGGCCATTATATTACTGACTTGGCGGCAAACATGGCACTTGCATACTTTTTTTTAAAAAAATATTAAAATATAATAACTTTTAATACAAGAACAAAGCAAAATATGTGGATCTAAGAGCATCTTCATTTTTTTTTTTTGTATTTTGTATTTGGTATATTGTTAATTTTGCTTCTCTATGTTAGTTATTTGTCAATTAAACAAAATTTGTTGAATTATCAAACTTTAGGATAATTGCATAAAAACTACATATGCCTAAATACATGTGGTATGTTTCATAATTAATTCATTTGTATAATTGCTTGTGATTTAGTAGTATTCTAGTAGAGATCCAAGAGCACCTTCATTTTTTATTTTATTTTTGTGTATTTGGTATGTTTTTAATTTTGCTTTTCTAGGTTAGTTATTTGTCAATTAAACAAAATTTGTAGAATTATCAAACTTTAGGATAATTGCATAAAAACTGCATATGCCTAAATACATGTATGTGTAGTAATTAATTAATTAGTATAATTGCTTGTGATTTAGTAGTATTTTAGTAGAGATCCAAGAGCACCTTCATTTTTTTTATATTTTTTTTTGTATTTGGTATGTTGTTAATTTTGTTTCTCTAGGTTAATTATTTGTCAATTAATAGAAATTTATATAATTATCAAACTTTAAGATAATTGCATAAAAATTACATATGCCTAAATACATGTGGCATGTTTAATAATTGATTAATTAGTACAATTGTTTGGCATTCAAATTTTGTTAATCCATCACTTGATGTTGCTATTATGTTGCAATCTTCCCGCTGAGCTAAAGGAAAGTGATGGAAATTTTACATGGCCATTATATTACTGACTTGGCGGCAAACATGGCACTTGCACACTTTTTTTAAAAAAATATTAAAATATAATAACTTTTAATAAAAGAATAAAGCAAAATATGTGGATCCAAGAGCACCTTCATTTTTTTTTAATTTTTTTTTTGTATTTTGTATTTGGTATTTTGTTAATTTTGCTTCTCTATGTTAGTTATTTGTCAATTAATAAAAATTTGTTGAATTATCAAACTTTAGGATAATTGCATAAAAACTATATATGCCTATATACATGTGGTATGTTTAATAATTAATTCATTTGTATAATTGCTTGTGATTTAATAGTATTCTAGTAGAGATCCAAGAGCACCTTCATTTTTTATTTTATTTTTGTGTATTTGGCATGTTTTCAATTTTGCTTCTCTAGGTTAGTTATTTGTCAATTAAACAAAATTTGTAAAATTATCAAACTTTAGGATAATTGCATAAAAACTGCATATGCCTAAATACATGTATGTTTAGTATTTAATTAATTAGTATAATTGCTTGTGATTTAGTAGTATTCTAGTAGAGATCCAAGAGCACCTTCATTTTTTTTATATTTGGTATGTTTTTAATTTTGTTTCTCTAGGTTAATTATTTGTCAATTAAACGAAATTTATATAATTATCAAACTTTAGGATAATTGCATAAAAATTGTATATGCCTAAATACATGTGATATGTTTAATAATTGATTAATTAGTTGTTAATTTTGCTTCTTTAGGTTAGTTATTTGTCAATTAAACAAAATTTGTAGAATTATCAAACTTTAGAATAATTCCATAAAAACTACATATGCATAAATACATGTGGTATGTTTAGTAATTAATTAATTAGTATAATTGCTTGTGATTTAGTAGTATTTTAGTAGAACTAGTAGTATTATATTTTGATATTTTTTTAAAAAGTGCAAGTGCCGTGCATCTGCCAAGTCATTAATATGATGGCCATGTAAACTTTTCATCACGTCCGTTTGACTCAAGGGGAAGATTATAATGAAATAACAACTTTAAGTGAAGGATTGACAAGATTGGAATATTAGGGGAAGCATGGCAAACAAAGTTAAACTTCAGGGTTTATTTAATTTTTTTATCTCGGTTGTTGCTGATTAAATTATCCACCGTGTCAAAATGCGTGCCACGTAGGCAGCCAACTCAGCTTTCTGTAACCTCCGTTTACTATAAGGGCAGTATTGTAACTAAATCGCAACTTTAAAGAAAGGATTATATGTTTTTAAACATCAGGAACAACATTGCAACTAAACTCAAACTTCAGAGTTTTTCATGTTTTTATCCATTTACTTGCGCTCTATTGTTCATTAAGCATTGCACCTTTTAATATATATGTAACTCTTCATGTATCCACTACATGTTAATCATTTTTTTTGTTTAATACATTTTATGGAATTCTAACATACAGTTATTTGGTTTTTAATATTATTTTTTTAACGATTAATTGTATTTTTAAATACCAGCTTTAAAAAAAGGCCAAATATTATTTTGTTTTTTTGTGTAAAGTTACATGTAACCCTGAGTTTGGATGAATTAATGTACATAGGAGTCTTCCGATGTTGGAGGAGGATGGTTTGTCTGTTATTGTAACAACAATTCCGACCATCACATACATTTGGGTGAAGCGGCAGTCATTGATTATGACAATCTGCCAACAGTAAAGGTACGTTGTTGTTCTATGTGACAGCTACCCTTGTGAGAGTAGTTATATATATATATATAGGGGTTGAATTGAAGGAAGAAAGAGATCGAAAAGCCATTGAAGAAAGATATATGTGGAGTTTGTTTAATCACTGTTCAAGATATATAGTTCTTGATTATTTTTTTTTTTAACTCTCTGTACCTTATTAATTATCTCCTTTATTAAGTTAGTTCTTACTTTATATAAAGGTCTCATAATTGTAACATGTAAACACAACAATTGTGATGGAATTTAATCACTTAAGTCATTATGTCAAATCATCAAGATCTAAATTAAAAATAATGAAATCGCGTACCTAGATCCATGATAAACAAATGTAAAATACGAGGATCAATCACAATAACAGCACGAATCGAACGGGTATGTGGTCGGTCTTCCTCAACCAAATTACTTTAATATCTTGATGGGAACTTTTGGTTTTCTTTCAGATGGGGAGAATGGAGCCGTAATTTGATTTGGTGTATTGGGGACCATAACCCTAATATCTTATTTATATACAAACTAATTAGAGTTTCCATTAAACCCTAATAAGCCCATATAAGGTATCTACACATTGGCCCACATTTATTTGAGTAGCCTATGGGCTTAACTAAAAATTAGCCCATTAATTTAAATAGCAAATATAATTGAAATATTATAATATGTTGCCCACATAAATTAGAAAATATAAATTTTCTAATAATCTCCCACTTGGGCTACATATTACTCCAGAAATAATTATATTACAGAATTCTTTAAGCACGTATCCGTATGCTATTTATCCTTAAACTTCTCCTTAAACAATTTGGTCTATCTCATGTACGAGTAATGTAATTACTGCAATTTTTATCACACTAAAGTCGTGACTAAACCACAATTATCACCATATTAATACACTTAATAACATAGATCAAATGTGGATGAGTAGCATGGAAATTATATGCAATGTGATTTTAGACATGCCTATTTTCAACTGGCCCAACTTTAATGAAATCAACTTTAACCCTCCAAACTTTATATTAAACCACAATAGAAGGGAAAAACAAACATTCAGAGTTAAAACGAAAATAAACCATCTTCTTTATTCTACAAAAAAATATGCGTCTAAATAAAAGAGCGTCCATTTTACAAACTCCCACTAAACCAGCACATTATTAAATAACACAAAACCCATATGAGCAATATGCTCATAAAATACCTTATGTGTTAAGCCTTTAGTGAACGAATCCGTAATAATGGATTTTGTGCTTATATGCTCTGTAGACACGACAACTCTAAACTCTTCTTTAACAACAAAAAACTTGATATCTATGTGTTTTAGATTTTTAAAAAATTTATGTTGTCGTCAAATATAACACAATCAATTTATTGTCACAAAATATCTTTAGTGGCTTTCGACTCTATCCATAATCCACAGCCTAGTGACATAATTTTGCAGCTATATCCCATACTAAAATCGAAATCAGAATACCATATGATCTCCAACTGATCAAATTTTCGATACGTAAGTATATAATCGTTTTGTCCTCTTTGAATATCGTATAACCCTTTAATTGGATACTTTTCGAAGATATATATAGGGTTACTTAAATATCCACCAAATATCTTTACTATGAACGTTAAACCCAGATGTGTACATACTTTATGACACACATCAGACTCCCTACAACTAAAGCATAAGAAATCTTTTGCATCTCTTTGTTTTTAACCTTATTTTGGAGTACTGGCTGAGACATAAATTGTCTCATTTAATAATAGAAGTATCTCCTGAATGACAATCTTTCATGCTAAATCTGGTAAGAATTCTTTCGATATATCTCTTTCGTGATAACCTTAGGATACCCGACAATAATGTCGATGTATCTGTATTCCAAATACAAAAGATATATCATTAACATAAAAAATACCAGGAAGATAATGTTACTTTCACTAAACTTATGATATACATAATCATCAACCGGGTAAACCTCAAAACCGTATGAGATAATAACTTTATGAAATTTGTGACACCCTTGACGGAAAACTTTTTTAAGGCCATAGATGGATTTCTTTAATTTCACTTCTTCTTGAGGTTGTTGATTTTGCTAGTTAGAAGGTTTTTCAACATTGTCTTGATAATCCTGATTTGCATCTAAAACAATGTCAGATTTTTTTTTCTAATCATTGTCAATAGCAATACTCGAAATTTAAATAAATACTTAGAATTTGAATAAACTTTTTTCTTCAAAGACAATGTTTTTAAATTTGACTTTTTCCGTCTTAATAAATGATTTATTCAAGCGATCATAAAATTTATAATCTCTCGATCTTTTAGTGTATCTAACAAAGTAGCAAATAATTATTTTTTAGTCCAATTTCTTTTCTTTTTGCATTGTTTCAGCTAGACAATTTGTTTTAACTACTGCTTTGATGTAACACTGTTTATAAAATATGCTGCAGTCTTAAATATTTATTCATATAATCCTTATGGTGGAGAACAATGATTAATCACTCTCCTTACCATATCCTTAAGCTTCTGTTTCTTCTTCCAGCAACACTGTTCATTATAGGTTTGTCTGGCATGATATACTGTGTGATGATTTTGCATTTCTCGAGAAATTTCACAAAAATCCAGAACGTTGTTTACCTTATTCGTTATATCTACTATAGTATTCACCACCACGATCAAACTTCACGGCCTTAATTTTCTTGCCTAGTTGATTTTCAACTTCGACTGTGAAAGCCATAACAATGTCTAAGGATTGTAACTTCTCATTAATTAAATATAGGTACCCTTAATAATTGTAATGAACATAATAAAATACTATTAACCATTCTAGGAGGCCGTAGAGAATAGTTCACAGATATCCGTATGAATTAGTTTTAAGACACTTGAACTCCTTATGAGACCTAATTTCCTTATGTTTGTTCATTTCCCCTTTACACATTTAATACAAATTTTAAAATCTATTAAATCAAGGAGTTTCATGAATTCCACAAGTCTCTTAATTCTCAGTTTAGGGATTTGTCTCAAATGCTTGTGCCATAACATGGAAGAATTCTTCTCAGTTAATTTACGCTTTGTATCACGTGAATCAATTTAAAAAGTTTCATTACATAAGGTGATTGTATCTGTATATAAGTTATCAATTAAAGAACTAGTAGAAAAATATTTGAATATTGGAAAAGACTAACTTTATTATTTTCAAATTAACAAGAATAACCGTATTTGTCCAAATGAAAATAGAAATTCCATCTAAATGAAAACACCATATAAGTCTATCTCAAATTCAAAAGTAATCAGTCTTTAATGATAACTTAAAATTCCTTAAAACCTCAACTGTAACTGTTTTGCCATTGCCCTTGATAGATGAATCTTTTACCATCAATTGACTTTTAGCTCCACATGTAACCTTTAAACACACTTATGTGAGTAGTATCACTAAAATATACTTAACAAGTAATCATATGAATTACCAAACAAATCATAATGAGAAGTATATCATACTTTACACCCCAAGTGGCGTATTTGGAATATTACTATGTATATCCTTCTTGCAAAAGTAACTGACAAATTCCTTATCATATTTCTTTTGCAATTACTATAGTGTTGTTCCAACTGCAGCTTCTTAATCTTTATCCTTTATCATTTTCTTGTCCTTTAGAAGTATTTGCTAAATGAACACTTTATATCTTTTATCGCAAAATCTTTTCTTCTTCTTGCACACCGTAAGATATTAGCTCATTAAGAGATCATTTATCCTTATGAGTATTGTAATTCACTGCAAGTTAACTATATTATGCATGAAGAGAAATAAAGAACTGGATGCACGAGCTAGTCATTAGACAGCCTTAACTTAAGTGCCTTTAGTTTGAAAGCGATATTCGACATTTTCATAATGTGCTTCCCTTATGTTCCTTATTTTTTTTTCTTTTTTTATATCTTATTAAAACAAGAGTAGTCAAAAGATTACTTGCTTCAGCCTTTTCATTTTTTAACAAAACGTTTATATAATTTGTTTAAAAAACTAAGTAACATTTTCCTCATAAAGCCCCAAATTTTTTGGAATAGAAACGTGCTGTTTCCAATTCTTAAAATCTGTGCCTTTAAGCATCGATACCGAATTTATGTTGGCAGATATATAAAACATAACTAAAAACTAAATAGAAAACAAATTCTAAAAAATTATAAACTTACAATTAATATACATGTCATAACATATTAACAAACAATATATATGAATGACACAATTGTCCAAATTATCAATAATGGGTCCTCATCACAAGATACCTTACACAACATTGATATTTAGTCGATAGAAACATCAACTTGTAATTGGTCCTCTCAACATAGTAATCAAATATGTATGACAAATCCTGTCAAATAATATGACTTCCTTTAGGCCGACGTATTATTCATATGAAAAACTTGATTGTCATATCATATTTATTATAACATGTGTACATGTTATTCGGTCAAATAATAACCTTCCTTTGGGCCGATTATTATTCGCATAAATAACAAATTAAACACACATCTTAATATTCTAAAATAAACAAATTTACACGATTAAGGTTACTTTGGCAACTTATTATTTCAATTCATCTATTTTAAAATATCAGACGATTTGAGATTCACATCTTTATGATCTAAAAAAAATAGATTTTCCATATTAATGAGATTTGCAAAGCATAAACCTTATCTTTTCCACATTGATGCGCACTGCAATTTTGGATTACTGGAAGTCTGGGGCATGCGTACCCAAACGAGACTGTAATAGGTACTTTCAGCGCAAGAATCAAATGTTGATAATAATTCCTATCAAACAATAAGCATTTCTTTGGACATACTTATTACTCACCTGGAAACCTAATAATTATCACACATTTATTCCGCATGTGTGTTTATTATTCTGCCAAATAATAACCTTCCTTTGGGTCGATTATTAAATGCATAAATAATAACCACACAAATATTGAGAGAAAATAATGTCTATTATTTTGTCAAATAATAATTTTTCTTTGAGCCAATTATTATTTACATAAATAATAAACATTAATATCTAAATAAATAATGAACTTAATCTAAACCCTTAATTAGAATATATGCAAAAATAAAATTTTTTAATCTCAACATATTCAACATATTTAAATTTACTAAAATAAATTAAATCTTTAAATATATATGTATAAAGAAAACTTTAATTAATGCTTAAACAAATATATACATATATACATAAAAGAAAAGTCCTTTAGCCCCTCGTCACTTTTAAATCTCTAAAAATATATATACATATAAACAAATTTTAATGGTGCAGGGACCTGTGGCTTTTATATATATATATATATATATATAAAGTCACAATCAAAATACATGTTTAAGAGCATTCGGAGCAGGTATTATAAATATTAGGCTAAATTTATTGATTGATAATTAAGTTTCAGTCTAGTACACAGTAAAAATGGTAAAAATATACTCATACGATCGTTCTTCATTCGTATAAAATTTTATGTTTAAAAAAATAAAAAAAATAAATAAAACGGCCATACGAGTGTGGCTTACTCGAATGACCATTTTCAAAAACCCATCATATGAATGTGGCTTACTTGTATAGGCTCACACAAGTAAGCCACACTCGTATGGCCAATTTTTTTTTTAAGCACAAAATTTCATATTAATGAAAGACGATCGTATGACTAAAATTTATTGGTATGTTAAGTTTATATATTCTCTACCCTACTTTTCTCATTTTTATCTATTTACTTTCTCCGCTATAAAAAGGAATATGACAAATTTATCAATTTACCCTATCCAATATAAATGTTATAATATATGTAAAGGTACGCAACAAATCTAATAAAGCAAGGTCAGGTCACATCAACCATCTATAATACAAATCAAAGATATTGATGTAACTAGTATATATATAAAGCCAAACAATCTTATATATGTGTGCAATGTCACATCATCAAGTTAAAATTATATATATATTAAACAAAATAGAGAACAACCTACGCAAATTGCAATTTGTGTTTTCTACCGCTGTCAAATCGCAAATTTTTTTATTTTTTTATTTATTTTTGATTTCTCAAAGAAAGTGCAATCAAATCGAACAAGATCCATCTATATAATAAGAAAAGATTTTTTTGACTAAAGAAGTTTTGAAATTTTACTTAACCAATGGTCTAGATTTAGTTTGATAAATTTATTTTTCCTTACACACATTTTAGACCATAGGATGTGATTTATCTCCAAGAAGTATTCTCCACCTTTGATTTGTTTATTTCTACTCACTTTACACCTTTAGATTAAAGTACTCCATCTACTAATATACTCTACCCACACACAATCAAAACAAACCCAATTTATCTCTCCTTTTTTTCTTTAAACTTAAAAATATAATAACTTTTAATCAAAGTATATATATTTAATAAAAAATATATATTTGAAACCTATTCATGAATACCTATAAAATAAGATCCATTATTATTATAAAATTATGTATTAAAAAAATATTTTTTTTACCTATATAAGTTAACATTTTGGTGATTTTAAATTTATATTACTTTCATATTATGATTTAAGTGGAAATTTCTTAAAAAAAGAATTCTCACTTTCATAACAAATAAATTATTTTAGACTTTTGTTTTTTTTTACATAATTTTTAAATTAAAAGTTTTTTTTTTCTTTTGAAGTGTAATCAATATATATACCTCACAACAACACTTATCCATTATCTAGCTTTACATTTTCACTTATTATTAAATTAATTATGTCTTCGCCAGAGTACAATATAGTTTTGATAATAATACCACACATTATCTAACTTAGATTATATTAATAGATAAAGCCAGCACTAAATGTCAAATTTAATATATTTCTTAAAAGACAAGCAATTCACAAACTATCGTTATTGTCTTCATTTAAAAAAAACGATATTCTCTAAAATAATAAAAAAACAAAAGTATTATTTTTTGGAAAAAATGTTATTTTTTTAGATTATTAACGTTTTATACTTTTTATTGAAGAAATTAAAGATATTTGTATTGTAAAAAATATGGTATTTTGATTTAATTTGAAGTAAATAAGAATGGTCATATATCTATATTTCCTATAAACTACATCGTCCATCTAATACTTTTAAATGAAAATATTGGTTATTTAAACTTTTTCATAATTTTATTTGTAAATAATTTATTAAGTTAACTTTGCTTTTATTCTATATAAAAAAAAAACTCAAGTTATCTTTAGTAGACAAAAAATAAATTAGCTTTGAAAGTTAAATCTAAAAAGTTTTACAACCAAATTTTATGATACAACTTGGTTTAGTAAATTTGTCAGGTGCACTTTAAATTTAATGAAAATATTGATGATTTTAGGTGTCAATTATATGGTGTACATAGTTTTAAAGATGGGGAACATAATTATCAATCTCTCTCTGTGATGGTGGTAAGGTATGGGTATCATCTTTTGTATAACAAATATTTGTTTTTTTGTTCATATTTCGGTACGTAGTGGTTACACGAATTAAGCCGTAGTGCCATCGGCACGGGCATACCCTAGTATATATACACAACAGTAGGTGCCGAATGGGGGTCAATAATTTATATATAATAATAAATCTCATGAACACACAGATCATAATCAACCAGAAAATATTAAAACATAATATACATATGAAATTTCTAATGATTCAACATGAAGTTGATCTAATATCACTTGATATAATTTAATTACTTAAGTCATCATATCAAATCATCAAGATCTAAATTAAAAATAATAAAATCGTGTACCTAGATCCATGATAAACAAATGTAGAATACGAAGATCGATCACAATAACAGTATGGATCGAGTGGGTACGTGGTATTTCTCAACCAAATCGCCTTAATATCTTGATGAAAATTTTTGGTTCTCTTCTAGATGGGGAGAAGGGAGCCATAAATTGATTTGGTATATTGGAGACCGTAACCCTAATATCTTCTTTATATATAAACTAATTAGAGTTCCCATTAAACCATAATAAGCCCATATAAAGTATCTACACATTTGGCCAAGATTTATTTGAGTAATTTATGGGCTTAACTAACAATTAATTAAACCACTAAAAATTAGCCCATTAATTTAAATAGCAAATATAATTGAAATATTATAATATGTTGCCCACATAAATTAGAAAATATAAATTTTCTAACAAATTGACCAGTCAAATCCACACAATCCAATGTTTACTACAAATCACCCAACATTGCCCAATCAAATCCATACAATCCAATATCCATTGCAACGTTGTTTGGTCCCTCAGCTCGATGAAAACTCCCAACCGCCGGCAATCACCACCACTATTGAAACTCTGAAAAAAAGCCATCCAACACAGGAAAAAACCCCACTGCCGTCCTAAACCATCCAGATCTGAATCAATTATCCCAACCGCATAAAATTCAAACCCAAATAGACACCGCACGTACTTTCATGCGCGGCGCGTGTTTCTAATCCAACGACTCTCCTCCGCATTTCACCCGCGTCAAAAGAGAGAACTATGATTCATTACTTCATAGTCAGACCTCGCGGCTAGACGCCAAATTTTTTTAAGGAAGACGGAGAAATAAAAGGAAAATAAAATAAAATGGGGGAAGAAAAGAAGGTGGGCCCCACCACCGAATGAAGAAAGAGAATAGGACAAAAAAAAAGGAAAAAGATGTCCCCCATTTGCCAAAAAAAAAGGATAGTTTCCCATAAATACCATACCACCTATTTAAAAATCTCAGCCCACCAAAATCTCACTGGCATTAAAATAGGGGACTGCTATTGACACACACCAAATAACTCTCTAACACTCCACATTAATTAAATAATTTAATCTCTATTGACACACATTTCTTATTTTATTTACTCCAATTACTAATATTAAATAGCCCTAATTAATAAACCTAATTAACATAATCAATAATTAACATTAAACACCAACACCCACCACTTTATCTCTTAAACCCACACAAAACCAACGTGCTAAAAAATCCTACCATTCCAAGCAAACGAGGATCCACGTTCAAACTCATCTCCGTATTCATTTCTTTTAAAAATTCAAAATATAAGCAAGAAAACGAAGATTATTGTTGGTAATGTAGTGATTGAAGTGTAAAAAATATAATAGGGAGTGAGAGAAATGTAGAGAGAGATTGAGATGGAGAATGTTGATGAGAAAGTTCAAGAGCAAGTTAAAGGAAATGTTCATCCAAAAGAGGTAGGATTATTGTCTTTTTATTACTTCTTTACTTGTCATTTCAGTCTTAAATCATTGGATACAAACAAACTAAAAAAAAAAACAGAGTAAGATATGGTGTTTCAGAATGTACTCAGTTGTTGAAGGCCGAGTGCATGTGGTTACACTCGGTTCCCCGTCACCGAGTACAACATTTTTGAACAGTTTGATCATGAATGTTCATTCGGCCCTTAGTAACCGAAGGTATCCTATGTTACTCGGTTTTTAGCAATGAGGGAGTCTTCTTACACTCGGTCCTTAGCAATCGAGTATAACAATTTTGAAGTTAGACATAAAAAGCTTTATGAAACTTATTTATGTATACTTGTTTATACAGATTTGTTTATGGATTTAACATAACCCCAGGTGGCATTGAGTTTATAAATATTTGTTTATACAGGAACAAAATCTCTCGACTCCTCCATTTGGAAAGATTTTTCATATTTATAAAATATTGACTTCAAGCCCAACTGTGTTTTCCAATATACAAAGCATGTCATCGAGGAAGAGCCTATGGACGTAGAGCCTATTAGTCAAAATTATATTTTTACCTCAATACTAATTATGAGCCGATGATTAAAGGAGATTCAATCAATAAAGATGTGGCAATTAATGAAGCAAAAAGGAAAAAAATGCGAGATAGGCAAACAATGAAAGAGAGCTTTTTAATCCTAGTTAGGATCACATCAACCACAAAGGCATTTTTCATTGCTCATTATTTTTTGTACAAGGATACATAGGATAATTACGGATGGATCCTTTTGAAGTTAAGGTTGTTATTTGAGTCCCATAATATCCCAAATGTATTTGTAATAGATAAGGAGTATGTGGTCATAAATTCCATTCGTAGAGTTTTTCCCGGTTCTCATCACATGTTATGCATATTCCATATTGCAAAAAAATTTAGAACAACATTGCAAAACTCTATTTAAAAGTACGGATGTTCGGACGAAGTTCTTTGATTGGCAAGCAATTACAAGATTGATGTCAAAAGAAGAGTTCTTTAAGAGATGGAAGTAATTACAATAGGATTGGTCCCCAAGTGTTTTATCTATTTTTAATATTTTTTTTGTGGATGTATACATGTAATATATATTCTTTTTTGTGTAATCTTTTGTGAAGTTGTGGATGTATACTTGTAATCATTTGCGAAGCTATGAATGAATGAATGTGCAACACATGAATTAAAACAAAAAAATGTCTTTATTTTAATGTTTTTTAGTATAGTTTGAGTATAGAGAGAATACTTAAACTTAAGTGATTATGAATTCTTGAAAACGGGGTACCCAGGATCAATGCACCTCTCAGCCAAAATCAGTCGATCACTAAGAATCGAAGAAAACACATTAACCTCAATCCTAAGGAACTGAGTTCAATGCATTTACCTCATCCTTAAGAGACCGATTATAATGGAATTGGGAAACTGGAACCTGTCAGCCAAGATCACTTGGTACCTAGGAACCGAGTATATCACATCAACCTCAGTCATAAGGAACCGAATTCACTTTATTTACTTCGGCCATAAAGGATCAAATGAAATTAATTTATTTGAATCTCTTAACAAAGATCACTCGGTCTCTAACAACCGAGTACATTACATTAACCTCGGTACTGAGGAACCGAGTTCACTTCATTTACGTCGGCCATAAGGGATCAAATGAAATTAATTTCTTTGAATAACTCAGCTAAGATCACTCGGTCCTTAGCAAATGAGTATATCACATCAACCTCGGTCCTATGGAACTGAGTTTACTTCATTTACCTTGGCAATAGAGGACCGAATGAAATTAAAAAATTTCAACCTCTCGGCCAAGATCACTCGATTCCTAGCAACTAAGTATATCACATTAACATCGGTCATAAGGAACCAAGTTCACTTCATTTACCTCGGCCATAAGGAACCGACTAGCTGGGCTTTCTTAAATTTCACCTTAATTTGAATTGTGAAATATTGTTAATTTGAATTATGAATAGTGGGGTAAATGACACTGGGAAAACCGTTACCTTAATTTATTATGAAAATAGGTATCATTTGAAGAGGGACGGAATAATTTTAAGAAATAAAAAAAGGAAGAAGAAATAAAATCTAGGTGTGTGGAGGAACAAAGAGCAAAGATGGACGGAATAATTTGAAGATCCCAAGCTGCTCTGAGTAGCATGTATATGTGTCATAATGAAGAAGATAAATAAAGAAGAAAGGATGAGGGATTGGGAGGAGAGAGGTTGGCCCATTGATAGGCAACCTCCACCCTTGCCTTAAGGTCAAGGGTTCGACTCATGGGGTGGGAAGGGAGGGTTTTTCTTTATTTGTAGGATTAAGGGAGAGACTTAGACCTCCCTTAATTTATAAAAAAAATAAAAAAAAGGATGAGGGATTGGTGATGAAGAAGAAAGAAGAGGGGAGGAAGGGTCAAGCCAGGTTCTCTCTCTCTCTCTCTCTCTCTCTCTCTCTCTCTCTTTCAAACTAGGTGTGTTTTGAGCGAAAAGGTGGGAGTGTTTGAGAGTGTTTGTATGTTAGTTAAATTAGATCTTTGTTTAAACATAAATTATATTTATTAAGATTAATTAATATTATTTAATAGATATGGGAGTGTTGGGAGTGTTAGAAAGATAAAATATGTACTTGAGGTGTGTTAGTCAATAATAGAATATTAGAAAATTATTTAGTGCGTGTTAATAGCAGCCCCCATAAAATATTGTCAAATTTATGTCAAAATATTGCAATAACCTAATTTAGTGGTAGGTAAGTTTTTAATTATTTTAAAAAAAGTAAGTTCGAGTCTTGCTATAAAGAAAGTGTGAAAATGATATTAATTCTCTTTTAATGAGAGAAAAAAAAAAAAAGTGCCACCAAAACCTTCCGCTATATAAAAAGCTGGCTGTCGTATTGAAACTTTGAAAACAATATTCTCAAAGGGATGCGTTAAACTCTTGTGTACTGTCTGTATAAAAACCTTCTCATTGAAATGTGTAAACACAACAATTATTATTAATATAATATTATATTATTTAATTGCACAATATCTTCACATAATTCAACACGTAGACCACATTTTTTTTAGCCTCTTATTTGTTGTCGGTTGTTGATTCCAGTTATAAATTATCATTTAAAAAATTGAAGAGTAAAACAAAAAAAATTAACAAATTTCGGGGTAAATTACATTTTTGTTCTTTAAAGATCATTTTCAATAAATTTAGTGAAAATAATTTACTAATTATAAAAATTATCTTTAATAAATTTTATTGTATACCCTCTCAAAAATCTCAGTCCATATATAATATATATACTTTGGCACGTACCATATATATTCCGTATATATATATATATATATATATAATATTTGCACATGTTTGAGGTAGATCCATGCCATGCATACTAGCTTTTCGCATGCTTCCCCAAGTAAAAGAACTTTTTCTTGAAATAATTTTGACATGATTGAAAACAAAGTTGAAGCGAGAGATCGTTGAAGCTTGGAGTTTTCAACAGGGCACGCAATTGTTTATTAGAGGTTAATGCTCAAAAAAGTAAATCAGTTGGTTCGACTATCCATTACATGCAATTAGGAGTATGCAGCATAATAATAATAATAATAATAATAATAATAATAAATCTCACTTTATCTTTTCTCGTTGGAACGAGATATTGCTAGTATCAGTTTTATTTATCAATTTCAGAAATTTTGTTATATTATCATTAAGTTTAATTAAAAAAAAGAGAGAGTTAATATTAGCAGTAAATTTGTCTTTTTCCAAATTTAGTAACAAAGTTGTCCCTTCTAATCATTTTTGAAGAGTACTAAACTTATCATTTACAATAATTCTGGTTACGCCATTGCCGAAAATCATGAATAAATATTAACATTAAGATGCAACATTTCAATTTATTACTCTTCGTGACTAAGCCCCGATTCAATTTACCAAATTATATACTTTCTTCACTAGTCACATGGTTTTTTCGAAACTGTAAAAAAATGGAGCTTAAAAAAAAAACTTAAAATATCATTATTTTCAACTGTGACGAAGTATCAAAACTTTGTTTCACTATTATCGTCCGTGACAAATGCATGTGTTTTAGAATTTTAATTTAGACAGTTTCATTAAACATAAAAAATATCAAGTTCCAACCTCTTATTTTTGCACCCACCGAACAAAATTCTTGAGTACGTCACTGGTAATATCTAAACAAATTCTCATTAAATATTTTATTTTCAACATTTATATTATCACGGCATGGTATTGTTGCGTGTTGAAATTTGTTCTACACTTAAACTCAATTAATTCATCATTTTTTTAATTTTATTTTTCACAGAAGCAAATATGTCGGGTGTTCGAGGACAAGGAGTGTGGGTGGGAAGACTCTAACTGCAAACTTCTTGAACTTGTAAATCAATTTTAATCAACTAGACAAAACCATGGTCCTTAATTTCTAGTTGTCCAAATTGTGATTTAAATAAATTAACATTATTGTATCAAGTATGACTCTAGAAACTGATATTTGTAAGAAACCACTATATACTTGTGGCACATGTGATACTTGCATAATATTATACCCATAAATTTCTGTAATTATTTGGAAACTGATATTTAGTTAAGTGTTATAATTAAATATGCTGTTTTTTTACCTAAGGTGATGGGTTGGAATCTCAGGTGAAGTAACAATTATCGGGGGAAAAAGTTATTAATTTAATAATTTAATAGACAACTAAAACTGCTCCTCGCGTTTAATATACAATATAAATGATAAGTGGTTAGCACCCTTTCAAATAGAGTAATACTTGCAAATAGTATCTATATGGTATACATTGAAAACTAATATTTTTCCAACAAAGTTTTGTATTGTAATTTTTATTATTATACATTTTTTTATTTGGTTTATAACTTGCAAGGGCTGAACAAATTACATTTCTTAGGTGCAATTAGATTCATAAGCAAGAAAGATTCCAAGTTGTCGATCAAGAATCTAATTAATATATGTAGGTGGTTAAAATTTTAGGCCCGACCCACTAAGATAATTTCAGAGACGGGTTTGAACGAATGGAAAAGAAGGTGAAGTATGACAAGAGAATTTTTTGAGTGTGGTAGGTTCTCCCAACAGCACTTATGCTGATCCAGTAGTACATCCTCCGTGTGTGTGTGGTTACTGTATTAAGCTCTTAAGGCAATATCAATGGTGTTACAAGCTTTCTCTCTCTAAAACAGATCGATTAAGCAAACTAGCAACCATTCGCCCAAATACCTAGCAACCAACCCTTTTTCCGAGCCCTTCTTATTCCCTTTTTTCCAAGCCTCTCCTATTCTACTTATACTTATAAAATTAGGGTTACATCTGCTCAATAGGGTTAATAGTAAAATGACTAAAGAGGGTAAGACTTGGATAATACTCCATCCTTGTTCCTTTATCTACTATTAACAGCTTCTAAATTCGTACGTTGATAGTGGAGCAGTGGAGATCTGTACGATTCTGTACTGGTCTGTGTGATTTTGCATGATCCTCCTCACGCACTCCTCATGCATTCTGCACGTGTCACGACACGTGCACCCTTCCTAATGGATTTCGGCCTCAACTAACCATCTCAGCGCATTCAGTTGTCTGTGTTTCGGCATATCTTCTACTTGCTCTTCTTCCTTTTGGCCTGGCCAGTCAGTTAGGCTCAAAGAATGAGCGTCCAAGTGAATTGGGTCGGTCCGGTTTACCTTCACCAAATTTAATGCTCCCTCAATATATTTTTTCAAACTTTAAAGACACTCAAAGTGAACAAATATATCATATTTGTGTGGGTGATTAGAAATTATTTGAATGTAAATATTTAACTTATGCGTGTGATAGCCAATTATGAAAAATTGAAAATGTCTTGATGTTTGTGGTTTATCTCTTTATATTAAACCTTATCATTCACATAGTCTATATATCTATTTTTAATTACTTTTTGTTGTTGCATGTTATTTTGCCAATAATTTTAAAGTCTGCAATGTTTATCATAAACTCAATTAACCCCATTCTTGTATTGATTCCCGACCAATAATATCATCATTTACTATTATTTCACTTACTCTTAAAAAAAACCTCTACATTTTGACTTCGACTTTGATCTTTCATAGTTTTTTTTTCCTTAAGTAGATCACAAATGTCAACCTAATCTCTGGAGAAACACAACTTATTTATTATATGGTGAGATATATAACACATTTGTAACGTCTTAAAAAAAAACCAATAAGCCACTTTTAATTTTAGACGTCTCAAAAATTAATACTTTTAATTTTACAAAAGAGAAAATAATTAATTTAGAGCAATATTACGTAACCCAAAAAAATGAGAGACAAAGGTATATTGTTAAGTGCGTGAGAAAAGACCAGGGCTGTTTAAATGGTTTAGAGTATGTTGTTAATAGGGCAACGGTTTGAGTTGAACACTTGATTCTTAAAATTTCTTGTATTTAAAAAAAAAAGAAGAGTAATTGAGTTTTTTGTTTTTTATTTAAACTTTGTAATATGTTGTCCAAATTTCAATCTCAGACTCGAGCCAAAATTCAAAATATATGGCCCAAGTCTAAAGAATTTTGGGCTGGACTAGGATAGTGCAGGTTTCTTCTAATCATGATGGTTGGAGTTCTTACCACAAAAGTTGGAACGATGGTGGGGCAAGGGAGATAACATTTTTACTCTCATTTTTTTTTAATATTATTAGGATGCTTTAAAAAAAAACCAAAAAAACTTAGAATGTTGCTACACTTATATGTTTCATAAAAAAAGAGTACACGTTTTTAAACATACACCAATGTTAATTAATCTAATTAATACTTGTGTGAAACAACTCACACAAGCTACATTCGATATAAAATTTAGATCTGAAGGTAAGGTTTTTATCTCTCTCTAGTCTTGTATTTTGTATTATTTTAATAAAATTAAGGGAGCTCACCCTTTTTATTAAAAAAAAGGTAGACAAAAAATTATGAAACTATATATATTCCATATATCTCCTAAAAATGAATATGGGCTCTTTAGTTGGAACTTCTAATTCTAGTATTCAGCGGATACCGTGATCGAGTTCACGATTAGAAAATCCTTTTGTGAATAACCTTGTAGCTTTTTCTTGGTAATTTTTAGGTTTTTTTCAGCATAGAGGTAAGAAGGAAATTTTTGTACGCAGATACATATAAAAGCTCTTTAAATTAAAGGTTACTCTTATTGTCAAAGCTTAATATTGTTTTGAGAAATTATAACATATGTTTTTAAAATTATATATTGCTTTTATTATAATCATAATTATTTTGACATTAGCCTTACACAATTTAAATAGGATATGTGGAGTATTATTATGATTCTTCATATGTAATATTACGAAAAAAAATAGTAGCAAAAAACTGTTTACTTTCGAGGACACGCTTTGTTTAAACTATTGTACTTGTAGCCACCACAATTACTATATTACAAGCTGCCATTATTTTTTAGTAGACATATGTATAAAAAATAATTATCCTACATAAATTAATACACATACATATATTTGCACGTGTTTCAAGTTTGAGGTGGAGCCATCCTTTGCATGCTTAGCTTCCTCAAGAAAATTAAGAAATTCTATTAAAAAAAAATGGAAATAATTTTTCTTTTTGTATTATTTTAGTTTAACGATGTACTACAATTAATTGCACAAGTTACCCTGTCAAAAAAAATACAATTTTTATATACTATACATACATACATATATGGGTGCGATTTCAATAATTACTTTCTCTTTCTAACAATGAATAATTATTGTAATATTAACCATTGAAATATCAAAGGTTGAGATCAAATAAGTGGTTCACGGATTTTAATACTCGGGAAAGGATTCCTTTGTTTGGCAAGCACAAATTCCGGAAAAACTTTCCTGAGAGAGGGGAAAGTTGGGGGTAAAACCATTCCTCTAAAAACATTTGGGATTAATTTTCCCATGTGATTTCTAAGCATTTATTACAAAAAATTTGGATAATAATAGCCTTACCTAAATACTTTCCATACTTTACCAAACACAAGAAATGAAACTTGACATGAAATTTAGTTTCCCATCTCCATGAGAAAGATAAGGGAATTGATTTCCCTTCCGTGAACCAAATGAGGCCTAAATGTAAGGTTAAGTGGGTAACTTGTTGTTACCTGATGACATGTCATTTTTTTTCATTTAATTTTAAGAAATCTTAAATTAAACTTTAATTAATTAAAAATCAAAAAGTACATACTCTTGTTCATTTGCCATTGCCTTTTCTCTTTCGTTCTCCAAGTGAAGACTTGAGATTTAAATGTTTGTGGACTCTATCAGTGACGAGGTTATTTATTATTAGCAATCATTTGGGATGGAATTTATGCTTCTTTTTACTGGTGTGTAACAAGCTGATAATGCTCATTCCGTTTAAATTGATAATTGTATTTTTTTTAATGTTTCAACTCAACAATTTTATTCTCTTTTTTAAACATAATTAATTTAATAAATTTTACAATAATAAATAAATTGTATAATCAAGAGTTTATTGTACAATCAAATGATAATTTATTTGATGACTTACACACTTAACCAAAAAAAAATTCAAATATTGACGATAAAATTTTCTTACACGGGTAATAGCTTAGTTGGAAGAGTATCTTAAAAGTGTTCGATATAGGTCACCCCATCTCCACTCGAAGCCCGACTCTATCTGTGTACTATTGTCCAGGTGAAAAATAAATAAAAATATCTCAACATGGTACCTAAAAAAATATCAATTTATTTTAGCATGTGTAAAGATATTTAATTTAAGTATATTGTGTCATAATTTTAAAACCCTCATTGTAATTGTATTATTTTTAATGATACTAGTCATGTATGGTAGAAAAGTTAGCACGATATTTTGAAAGTAGAAACCAATTAAAAAAGGGCGTGGGTCCGTCAGTGCGTACACATTTGTTGTAGAAGCTTAGTTTAACAAAAAAAATTTAAATCAAACTTACAATAATATAAGTTTAATAGGTTGCTCGTGTTTGAGTGGCATGGATTGTGAAAAATATAAATAATTAATAGGTTCACGGAAGGGAAGTCAATTCCCTTATCTTTTTCATGGAGGTGGGAAACTAAATTTGCTGTCAAGTTTATTTTCTTGTGTTTGGTAAAGTATGAAAAGTATTTAGGTAAGTCTATTATTGTCCAAATTTTTTGTAATAAATGCTTGGAATCACATGGGAAAATCAATCCCATGTGTTTTGAAAGGAATGATTTTACTCTCAACTTTTCCCTCTCTCGGGAAAGTGTTTCCTGAATTTGTGCTTGTCGATCAAAGGAAAAGAAAGACTTTCCCTTCCCGAGTACTAAAATCCGTGAACCAAACGAGGCCTTAGAGTTTGTTTGGTTGTACTCCAATTTACAAATTAGACTATTTATAATATAATTGTTTAGTTTGTGAGTTACTAATTTGAGCGTTCGGTTGCAAAAATGAATTAATATATAAAATCATAAACTTAAGTTAATGCATAAGATATTAAATAAGACAATATAGAGATATAGTTAAAATTACGTAACTTATAACTATCATACAAGATCATGTGAAAGAATATACCACAATTTTTTGTTGAAATGAAACAATTTACAATTTGTTAATTTACGATGAAACAATTATAAATGAGATAATTTATGCAACCAAATGAGTCCAATATTCTACCTTTACTAGAATTGTCAAGGATTAAAAAATAAATAAAATTATCGTATCCAAGTATGAATCTTGGAGCCGATACTGGAATAGAAGAGGAGCAATTTGTACCATTTTACCAGTTCTATCTACTTTCAAATAGTGTATGTTAGTATATATGTCTATATGGTTTTGAACTAGTATCGTTTTGTCCAATAAATAGTTTCATTATTATAAGATTGTTTATTTAGTTTCTAAATTGTAAAAACAACAAAGTTTACATTATGAAGTACAATTAATTAAATTAGGGTAGCCAATATAATCAAAGCAACATCCTCTTTACTAGAGTATATTATTGTACGTTTTGAGGAGTTGCACTATATATTTTTAAAGTTATACATTGTTTTAATATAGATGATTGCTTTGGGAATAATGCCACCATATTAAAAAGAATTAGTGAAAGTGTTTGGAATTAGTGATTTAAACTTAGGAGGTTGTTTTTATTGTGCCCAATGGGACTCTGGGTCGGGCCTAGGGCACAAACTAAGCCTTCCAGTTCGCGCACATTGTAACGATATTGTCCTTAACTTAAAGACCTTTAGGCCACAGGTGTGGGGGTTTTTATCTTAAAACGACTCGTTACTATGTGGTAATTCTCCCCCACTTATATGCCCATGTTGAGTTACGTTATACAATTTTTTTCAAGTGGGATCAATGGTTTGAGTCAAACATTCTTAAAAATAGCTCCACCTTTAATCAAAACAGTCGACCTTGATTTCACCTTGAACTAACACCGGTCCACTTGGCTCCACCTGGATTTATACTTTAGTTCACCATGAATCTACCTTTGAACTATCACAACTCAACAATGCACACAAAACCGTCCACCTTTTTGGTCAATGCACATCTCGAGTTACACCATATTTCACCTTATTCAAGAAACATACACAAACACCTTGACAACACTCCGGGTGTACGTAAGCTATATCAACACTACCTCCGACTTCTCTATGTCCAACTACCAGAATGCTTTTTGTAACGACTCATCACCTTAAGCTTTACTGAGTTATTCCCGACTCTACCGAGTCAAATTACCGATACTACTCCACAAGTGCGTGGATTCACTATCGACGTCTGATACTAAGTTGTGCTAAGATACCGTTAGCACAAGTCTTAGCACAAGCGTAGGATTGACCGGACAATTATGCGTATAATAATTAAAGAAACAAGTACAACTAATATTCAAGTAATACAAAAAATAAGATATTAAAGAAGAAAACAACTATCCAAGTAAGCAAGTGTAACGACCCGGTCCCACCTCAGTACGATATTGTCCGCTCTGGGTAGCGTCCTAACTAGGCCTCAGCCCCAGGACATCTACCCTCACTGCTTTGTTTCTGGGAGCTCACGACCAGCTTTCCAGGGGGTCACCCATCCTGGGATTGCTCTGGTCCACTACTCGCTTAATTTCGGAGTTCTTATGGGATCCGAAGCCAGTGAGCTACCCAAAAGGCCTCGTACTTAATTAGCGACCATATCTTACTTATATGAGTCTCCAAGGATCTCCCAACTTTCGGTGTGGGATGCCCCCTTTGAGCTACCATTCCTCCACACAAGGGAGTACTCATTACTCGAGCTACTATTCCTCCACACAAGGGAGTACTCATCACCCAGGGCGTCACAGCAAGCACTTAGGTGGTATCGACAAAACCGCCACTAATCCACTGGGTAATAGTTATTATATTGTCCAATTCCTAATTGGCTATGTATTGTCCAAATCCTAGTTGGATTTGTCCTATCCAATTTCTAGGAGGTTTTGACTTTGTGCAATCCTAGACCCATAGGATTTATACCCTAATAATATAACCTTTTTTCATAGGTTTTATTTGGTGAGCTATATTGTATTGTTTACTAGCTAGATTAGAGATTATATTTGAGAGATTATATTGAGAGTTGTAATTGGCGACTAGAGTTTGTTTTGCGCATTGTATTCTAAATTGGTCTCGTTAATAATAACTATCACCCAGTAGATTAGTCGCGATTTGGCCGATACCACCTAATTGCTTGCGTACTTGGTTAGTTGTTTTCTTCTTTAATATTTTGTTTTTCGTATTGCTTGAATATTAGCGATACTTGTTTCTTTAATTATTGTACGCATAATTATCCGATCGATCATACGCTTATGCTAAGACTTATTCTAGTAGTATTTTAGCACAACAGTTTCATTATTTTCCCTCTCTTTCACTTACGATAAATAACTAAGGATGAAAATAAAAAAATTCTATTATGGTGAGATGCAATGCATTAGTAATGTCCAAGGAAAAAAAATATGCCTCTTGATTTGATATAGTCTCTCAAAATAAATAAGAAAAAAAAAATTGAGATGATTGATTGCAACCAACAGTCAGGGTATAATTGCATCATCACCTCCTTATGGCTAAACATTACATTTGATGCACCACGCCAGCACTCGTTTGTTTCAAAAACATACTAATTGTATTTAAATTAAATTTGTGCTAAGAATTAATAACAAACTCATAATAAATTGATAGGATCAATTACCAAAGCTAACACACGATCTTTAGTTTCTTGGTCTTCAATGCCATGACCATCTCCATGTCGATAAATGCATTGTGCCATTCTTGCAAGGTTCATTGCAATTCCATTAAAGACTTTATTGAAGGGAGAATTTAAAACTTGGTGCTGATGATGAACTTCTTCATTTATTTTCTTCCAAGTCTCACTTATTAAGTATTTTATGTGCTCACGTGCTTCATCTTCAAATGCACCTGTTTCGTGCATGTAACACTGTATTGATTTTGGATTGTTTCCTCTTTTTAACTCGTCCTGTATCATTAGATTAAAAAAAAAGATTTGTTTTGGTCACAATGGTGAAACAATGAAATAACATCTTACTTGAACCATGTAAAAATAAAAATAAAAATTGTTAAGTGGAAGCTGGTTCGCAGAGTTTATAAAAGAAATTGAAATAAAAAGGAGCTTTCAGCTTTTAACTTATATATATTTGTTTCGTCATTGGAGAGAGAAAAAAAAAAGGAGAGAAGTCGTTCATATGAAGAGTTGATCAATGCCGATTAATAGCGAAAAATCAGCAATTTTTCGAGAGAGACTATGATGAGAAAATATTTAATACCTCTGGGAGGTCATACTCTAGATTTAAAAGCGAGCGAGCGACAAATAAACACAAATTCAAGTTTTTGTATATTTTTTTTTACCTATATATATATGGATATTGGTGAATCATACTTGAATTGTTACCATTGGACTAAAAGAGAGAGTTAAGGTTTACTCTAAAAACACTTAATATCTTGCGATCGAGAAGAGCATATATAAATTAGAGAACTTACTATTGAAGTCCCCAAATCATTTGTAAGTCGCAAGATCACCGACGACCATCGAATTATATCAGGATATTTCTTTAAGCACTCTAAAGAATCCGCTGTTAATGGATTTGTAACAAAAAAATGCGCGTGCACCAATATTACAGGAGCTGATATTGAAATCCATGCATTGTCCATATATTCTTCAAGTGTTGGCGTATATCCGCTATAATACCACTTTGCTTCCAATAAATATGATTTGCATAAATCTGTCCACTGAAAATTTAATTTAAACGTAATTATATATAGGTTGAAATTAAAGCATCAGATTAAAAAGATAAAAGAGGGAAAATAACTATATATCAATGGATATGAGGAACTGATACCACTTTCTTAAGATACGAAATGATGTAAACACCTTGTTCAACAAGAGTGTCATAAACCATTTCATTGGTGGAGTTATAAAGAGCTAAGAAACAAATCTTAATATAATCTGAAAGTTGCTCCATTGCACTTAAATCCCACCTGAAAACAACAATTATTAAAAAAAAAATGACCTTTTAGTATTAATAACTATGGTATAAGATCAAAAGGATTTTTTTTTGACAAAACGATCAAAAGGAAAAAATGAAGGTACTCTGTTCATTTCAACATAAGTGTTAGATTCTTTCTTTTTTTGTAGAATCATAATGAACGATACTTCAAAATGTTTTACGATCTTAAGTATCGATCATGTAATTAGTACTCTTTTCAATCGTCTCAAATTAAGAGTTTGACCTTGGTATGTTTTAAAAACAAGCTAATTGTGCTCGAGTAATTATTAAGAACATAATTGAGCGTGCAAATTATAAAATTTGTTTACTTCTGAGAGATATAGTTTATTGATTATGTTTTAAGAATAAATTAAACTCTTAATTTGAGATAAATTAAATATTACTTCCTTGAAAAAAAATTATAAAAATAACAACTCGACTCTTAATATGGAATGAAATTAGTATTATGTGTATATATATATAATTGAACCTTTCAACAGCATTGGTGAAGAGTTGGAGTTCTTGGAATGTGGCATAGACATCAATTGTTGTTACAAGTGAATTGACCTTTGTGGACATCCTCCTACAGGAGTTCTCTATCAACCTGTCCCTAGCAAATCTCAATTTTTCTCCCAAACATGTACTCTTCCACCACCTATTTTATTTATTATTATAGATATACACATAGGTACAAGAAACCATAGATATATTATTTTGTTGCAAATTTATTTATTTAACACAAGCAAAGGCGGATTTAGCCCCTAATTTAGCGCATTGAAATCCAATTAATTACCTTGACATGTGTTTTAGATCTTCTTGGTGTGTTGCTTGTACCATGTTGAAATCCAATTTAGCAAATTCGAGTAAAGTAGTATTCATATCACGTCTTCTCTCGTACACATCTATGAACCACCTTGCTTCCAGTCTTAGCATCCTCCAATGCAATGGAAGCTCCAACGCATGATCCACAAGTAAACCAGACTTTCATCTATATTAGTTATAACATTATATTTCATATCATCTTTGAGAATTTTAGCTGTGAAATCTCGCGCCTCGTCCAAGATATAGTCTCCCCTCGAGTTGAAAGAAAGGACGCTTCGTACAAATACAACATTCCCTTTGCGTCCAAGCAAAGACTCGACTTAAAATTACCACATTCATCCTTAAACTAGTTAAAAATTTCTGTAATCAATCAAAACTTTAAAAGGATTAGTAATGATATATTGACCAACTTTTATAATCATATACTCATTGATGTGCATGACGAACATGTGTTGATTGATATTTAGACTACTCTTATAGAATCATCGATCGACCAACATCTATTTCTAAAAAAGTTAAGACAAAAGGAATGAGAAGATCGAACGGAGTGGGAATATATATATATATATATATGTATATATACCTTGAAGGTTATTATAGCCATGTTGTCTCAAGAGTCTAAATTCAAGAGCTATGGCAAACAATTCATCTTCTCTGTTCCACCTCTCACTTCTATAATGGTCATTGTATATCCTTTCCAATTCGTTCTTGATTTCGACTTCAAAGTGATAAGATATTCCCAATCTTTGCAATGTATCGATTAGTTCTAGTTTGATCAAGGGCTCTCCCACTTTATCAATAATTTCCCTCACTTCTTTCTTCAATGCACTAGCCCTTCTTGTCCAAGTGTATTTCACTAAATCCCTAAACTTATTTTCCATCGTTTAACCAAATTTAATTATTTTTTCTTTCTTTTCTATGTTGTTATAAAAAATAGAGCCTAAAGCTCCATTTGATAGAAACATGAAAAATGAAAAGAAAAATAACTAATTTAGGTGAAAAGATGAAAAATAAGTTGTGGGATGTGGGGAGATTAACTCTTGCTTTTTGCATTTTTTCATGACAAAATTTTCTTTGGGTGAGGGTGTAGAATTTTTTTTCACAAAATATTAAAGGAAGATTGAGGACATATACTCACAAAAATGAGTATGAGATGGAGAGGATCTCACCATATGCCTCAACTTATTTTTCATCTTCTCACTCAAATTAGTTGTTGTTTTTTTCCCTTTTCTATATTGTTATCAAAAATAGAGCCTAAGTCTCATAAAAAGTACAACACAGAAGCTTAACAGTGAGAAAATGAAATAAAAACTCCGGTCGCAATAATATTTTTCTGGGAAAGAAATACCTCATAATGTCTAGTAAGCGATTGAATGTAATCATTCTCCCAAATTGAAGGGTGGTAGTTTGCTAATCTCCTAGCTGGCATGAGAATGGACGTGGCCTTATCACAAGTTCTTGTAGTACTACTGGCTATGCTCTTGACAAATTCTGTGTGTGTTCCTCCATGGCTTCTTGGCAGTAGATTGCTACTTGAATTGCAAAATTTAGCTGTAGTAAATTTGCTTAGAGACATTTTTTCTTGAATTTCTGATAAAGCTAATTTTTCATATTTTAATTTATCCCTCTCCAACATGATTGAAATTTATAGGTGATATAATATCATTAAGTCACGCACCATGGCCCACCACCACTCCTAATAATTCACGGATCATATATTGTAGATTGTGTCGCGTATCTATCACATGGAATCCGTTTTCCTATTTTATAATATTATTGCATGATTTCATAGGTGATGTTTGGTTGATATTTTAAATTGAGTTTTTTAAATCCGGTGTGTGGTAGAATTTGGAAGTATGTTGAAGAGTGAATTTGGGTTTTGTTTGAGTTTTTTCAACCAACCAAAAAGTCTCATAAAAAAATTTCAAAAAATAGTCACATTGAATCCTATTTTATAGATCTCGACGTGTAGGTTTCAAACATATATTTTTTTGTATCTAATTTTCATTTTTGGATTTAAAGTTATGATGTTTTAAAAAAAAATTAGAGAGAAAAAGTAAAGTGAACTAAATTTTGAGAAGTGTAAAAGTAGTTGATTTTAAGTTTAGTTTTTAAAATATGGAAAAAAACACCCACCAAACATGGGCATAGTAATTAATGCTAGATCTTTAAAAAATACACAAAAATTTTGAAATACAAAATAACAGTTGATCGTCAACCTATTTTCAAGCAATTAGGACACTAGTTCTCGAGAAGATATTGGGTCATGGTTCAAAGTAAGGGTTTTGAAAGCTGACTCGGCTACTAAATTTTTAACTCGAATATCGATATCGATATTGGTTTCGGCGATACGCATCGATTAGCTATTTAAAAGGCCTAAAAAATTACAAAAAAGAATATAGAAAAATTCTAAAGTATAAAATTAATAAGACGAATCAATTAAATAAGTAAAATACCATTATCTAGTATGAATTACATAGTTTATATTAAAATATCAACATTTGTCGCACTTAGTAATATAATTTAAAATCATAATTCAATAAATAGATAACAATGCAATCTTATGAGGTACAAATATCTCAAATATAAGTCAATTAAGCCTAAAATAACGATATAAATTATACTCAGTATCATTACTCCAGGACTCCAGTAAGGAGGATATAAAGGAGATTGAGAAGTAGCACTTGTGGGTAAAGATGAGATGAATGGCTAGATGACTCATAAAAATTAAGGCAAAAAAGATTAAGAAAATTTAATTAAGCAAAAATTAACAAATTACTTTGAAACAAATCAATTTTTTTTTTCAATAGTTGGCAATTTAATTAAGTAAAGATTAACAAATTATTTTAGAACAAATCAATAATTTTTTTTTCAATAGTTGTCAATTTAATTAAGCAAAGATTAACAAATTATTTGGAACAAATCAACAATTTTTTTTTCAATTGCAAAAGTCAACTCAGTGAAATATCATAAAATATCGGCGACTCGGTGTGGTTTCTGTGAAATATCACCGATTCAATAAAATACAGGTATTTACACAGGTCGTGTCACGAATACTTCCATTCTAATTCAGTATCGGCCATATCGGATTGGTATCAACTGATACTTTGACCCATGTATTGAGGGCACTTTGTCTTACCATGTGGCAGGCTTACGTGATAGACATAAACATACCAAACCCAATGACAAACTATGGACTAAATTATATCAGTGGCCACTAAATTATTAAGTTATTTTGATATGCCCAGTAAATTATTAATTGTTCTAATTCACCCACTAAACTACTCAATTGTTTCAATTTACCTACTTAACTATTAATTATTTCGATTTACCCATTAAATTATTCAGTTGTTTCAATTTACTCACTAAACTATTCATTTGTTTCGATTTACCCATTATACTACTAATTGTTTTGATTTACCCACTATATTATATATCTTTTTTCCGCAACAAAACACCATTTTCCTTTAATAATTTCAACCAAAATGAAACACACAATTTATAAAACAGTGCATCTTTGACTATTTATGACTAAAATGACAAAAATAAACTTAAATATTAACATAATTGGACATTTGCGGTTACACAAGGGAGGGAAAATTGGTCCTCCGGCACTATAAATATGAACTGCACATGTCCAATTATGTCAAAATTTTTAAATAAATTATGACAAAATTAATGGGTAAAGTGAAACAAATAAATAAATGAGCTTATAAAATGAAATAACTAAATAATTTAGTGGGTAAAATGAAACACTAAATTAATAATTTAATGGGTAAATCAAAACAACTACATAATTTAGTGCGTAAATTAAAACAACTAATAATTTAATGGTTAAATTGAAAAAAAATTAATAATTTAATGACCTCATTTGTAATTTACTCCCAAACTATGGTTTAAGTAAATTGAAATGATTTTAGTGGGTTTTTAACTACAAGATAAACATATATATCCAGCTATGATCCCTATATAGAGAATCAGAGATGACACGTGCCCAACAGTTACACGCTACAAGTGTAGAACCATTTTACTCTAAGCTCAGATTGTCATTCAGCTTGATATGTCCTCTGCCGGCTCAAACGCAATCCATTTTTGGTTCATTAATATATATATATATATATATATTCATAGAGAGAGATAAGTTACAAAATAGATTCCTTTACTTTAACAAAAAAAAAGAAGAAAAAGGAATCACCGTATAAAGGAGTATATTATATAGATGAATTGTTTTTTGAAAATTTGTATAGATGATCTACATGATAAGTAGATCACCTCCATCAAATTTCATTAAAAAGTTCAATCCAGAAGTTTGTAAAATTATCATAAAAAATTTCAATAGTCGAAAATGCACATATATATTATTTTTTCAATAGACCCAATTTTATAATTAATTCTTTTATCAAATCACTAAAGTTAAATGTACAATAATATGAACAACATTTAAATTTTTTAAAAAAAATACTTAAAGACAAAATCCAAAATCGAAAAATTTGCTAAATGAATAAATACACTAAAAAATATTTATGAATTAATGAAGAATACAAAAGAAATGTAAAAATCATATCAACACACATCAAAAAAGGTAAAGAAAAAGAAAAATCAGACAATAATACCTCATTAAAAGTAATTTTTTTTAGAAAGCCACAATACTCAAATTATCATAACAATTAATAGTCAAATTATTGTTTAACATGAAAAAGTTATTTTAAAATTTTATTTTTCACGTATATATGTCTATACATATTCTGGTAACAATTAATAATGAAATTCACAAACAATTTTTTTTGAAAAGTCACAATACTCAAATTACCTTTGTCAATTACTCATACACTGCATTAACTCCATGGATACTTTTAATATATTCACATGCATGTAAACTTAAAAAAATAAAAAAGGTACATGAAAAATTTTAGGCGAAAAATTTGGTCAACTTTTTTGGTCAGACTAACCCACTTTTATATAAATATAGATAAGAAGCTTCCATATATATATATATATATACTCGCAGTTATCTTCTTGTTAGCGCAATCTTGTTAATCTTATTTCTTTTCTTTCTTTAAAAGGGATGAGAATTCAGTAGCTTATTCGCTAGTTAGATTTGATAAAAAAAAATGTGTATAATGATGTTGTGTGGCTTGAAGACCCTCCCTCATGGCTAAAAGAGGTATTGAATCTTGATGTAATTTGTTTATTTGAATGCTATTTTTGTTTCTCAAAAAAAAAAAAATAGTGTAACCCATGTGATGCATGGGCGCTTAATTAACGGAATATGTCAATACTTTAAATATTTTATAGTCTATTTCAAAAAATTATAATATATGTCTAACACTTTCTCGAGAAAAATAAACTCAACAATTGGTAACACTTTCTCTTATAAACCTTGTCAAATTGTGAAATTAAAATTGTAACTATCAAAAAAAGAAACTAAATATTTTAATTACTTCAGCCGTTATTGAATGAATAATTCTCTTTCTCTCGACAAAATAAAAAATAGTACACATTATGATAAATGATAGTGTAGATCAAAATATAACAATATTTTAAAACTTTTATAATAATCAAGCAAAACTACTTTGACCAAAAAAAAACTAAAACTAAATGATCATAAAATAAGTTTTTCTATAACCCTTTATATTATATCATTCATAAAATAAAGGGACCTTCAATTAAAATTAAAAGTAAACAAAATGAAATTGGAGCCTAAAATTTTAACGTAAAGCTTACTATTTATTCACTTGAAAATTAGAGAAGCTGGCAATAGACCTTAGAAAATATAAAGGCAAACAAAAATAAAAATAATGTAATTGCAAAATTGAAGTTCTAACATAAAGCTTGTCATGTAAATTTATTCACTTGAAGATTAGAGAAGGAAGAGATAGACCTACAAAAATATAATCGTAAACAAAAATACAAATAAGTACAATGTAACAACCTAATTTTATAAAATAATGGGATTATAAACAAAAGAATTTTGAATTAGTGCAGAAGAGCTAATATACCAAATTAAGAGCAAAATAATGGGATTATAAATAAGGAGAAGTTAATTAGATTAATGAGTAATGTTATAATATTAGAGAGAAAAGAAGACCAAGAACGCAATCGATAGAAAATAACCTAGAGGTAAGAAAATATTATTACTCATAAAAAATATTAAAGATTGCATTAATTATATTCCATTCTCCATATTATTATATAGTAATTAATTGTGTTACTTCTTCTATGTTACTATATATTAATAGATACATATTTGTGAGAAAAAATTCGACTTGTATGAATTAAAAGTTTTACCCATGCTAATAACTCTTCATATATATTCATAAATCATCAATCTTACCATTGGATTAAATAGTTAATAAACATTATAAATTCATGGAAAAAATTAAATAAATTGAAAATCCAGAAGTTCATGTTTTCAATCGTAATCTAAACTAAATTAGGTGCCTTATAAAATTGTGAAAAATTAAGCATAATGATGAAATGTTTACAGATTTTTATTAACTCAAAATTTTGTATGATTATAAACACGCTAAAAATATAAATAATAGTTAAAAAAATTATCATTTCATTCTTGCATTACAATTCGGGAATCACTCCAAATTTATGATTGGAAGAGATGTAGTTTTTACACAAGGTGTGGAGGATTCTAGACAAACTTTTAAGTAACAAAGAGAAAATTTATTTTTATCTATTATTGCCCCCTTTTCTAATACATATTTTGCCTCTAGGCCTTTAATTTTGTGGTAAGAACCTCAAGCCCTCAGCCATCACACTCTATTAGTACTAACCTGGACTTTTTGAGTCCAGCCCAAAATCCGATATGAATTGGGCTAGATTTTAAAATTTGGGCTCGAGTCCGAACTTGAAATTTGGACGCGCGAAGTCTGTTCAAACTTAATGAACTCAGTCACTAGACATTAATAGTTTGTGCATGTACTAAATACTAGGGCCAGGCCTTTTTCTATAAAGGTATTGGATCGTCCAAATTTTATTTTTTTTTCGACTCGGTTGGTTTTTCAAATCCAACAGTGTCCAGACTCGGGTCAACTTAAGCATATCTCGGTCTTGATTAATCCGCCGCACCCCGAGAGCTCCCCGAAAGGGTTAAGAGGCATGGCCCAAGTGAGTATCTCTAGATGCTGGTGCCGGAATTCGACTTGGGGAGCTCCCAACAAGCTAACCGCTAAGCCAACCCCCAGGGTATTGGATCTTCAAAGGCAAAGATAGACGTGCATCACTCTTTGGGATCATTTTCTTAAGTCATAGTAGATCTTAGGTTTAACTGTATACACCAATGGGGGACAACCATACTTATTCAAATTATCACTTTCAACTTGGATGCCATGAAGAGGGCCTTGTAAAGTTTTCGAACCGGCAGCAGGGATTAACAAATCTTCCGGACAAGAGTGTGCATGGGTAAGTTACATAAGCCAACGGACGCTCTAAATGGTAGTGTCGCTCTTTGTAACAATCAAGCTGTACGTCTATCGTCCACATATTTGTCTGTGTACCAACTAGAAGTTCAACAGCTACCACAACCCCTCATCCTTAAGGTGGAAATCCAGTTTGATGAGTAGTTCTCAAAATGCTTCAAGATAGCAATAACTTTGGTTTCATAGTTAGGCGTATTAGATAATTGCATGAATAGCCAAGCTATCCCGCCTGAATAACTTGCGGGAATCCTGATTAAGATCCGGACAATTATATAAAAATATTGAAAATAATTCTAAAAACTCAAAATCTATAACATGGCCTGAGTGATGGTGGGAACAACAGGAATCACGAGGGCTCTATTTTACTTGCTAGTCATGATTCCAGAGAGTCGTGTTCGGATATTTGGAATGCTAAAGCTTGGACTATATTAGTGGACTTGCGAGTTGTCCTCAAGAAGAACTTTCATTTTGTGTTGGTTGAGAGTGATGCTATGTCGATGGTCCTTTCTTTACAATCCGGGGACAAGTTGCGCAATGACATTGGTAGAAATTTTAATGAATTTTTTTTGCTCTGTCAAGGTCAGCAAATTACTTTTAAGTATGTTAATAGTTCCACAAATGTGATTGCTTATAATTTGACTTGTTTCGTATTATCTTGTAGTTATTTGGAGACCTGAGACTCCATGTTCCAAGGATGATTTGTGATTTAATCTCTAATGAAAATGTTAAGAGCTTTGGCTCCTTCTAAAAAAAAAGATAATACGAATCTAAGGACCACCACATGATTTTGTATCTTTCCAGCTCCATCTCACTTCCAATCCTATACTCATGGTCCATTTGATAATAAGATGAAAAATAATTGCAAAATTAATTAATTTGTGTGAGAAATTAAAAAGTAGTTAAGGGATGTGGTGAGATATTTTCCATCTTATACTCATTTTTATGAGTGGATCTATCTTTCATCCTCCTTTATTTTTTTGTGAAAATTTTTTCTTCACCACCACATAAAAAGAAAAGTTTTCTATGGAAAAAGCAAAAAAATAAAAGAACATATCACCAATTCTCTCAATTTATTTTTCAACTTCTCACATAAATATATTATTTTTCTTAATATTTTCCATCTTGTAATCATACAGAGTCTTATTTAAGTAATTTTGTCCAACCCCATTTGCTTCTAGCTTTTTCTTTTTTTTGGTATCGAACATGTAACAACTTAAATAAACTAATTAATAGTTGAAATACTGTGTTACAAAAATATATTGATTACAATATGTCTATATGTTGTCTATTTTTTATTTTTTTTAATACAAGCGATACACAAATCACTTGAGACATCACTATAACGACCTGACCCGATTGGGTCCAAAAATGTGATAAAAAAATAATAAAATCCAACTTTATTTTATTATCAAAATAATTTGTGAAAATACAATTTACAATCCCCACTCTCCATATTGTAATACATCAACATCTCTCTCATCTAATCAACAAAAATAATAAACTACACCGCGCCTAACTCGCTAGTCAAAAATCGACTCCGTGTTTAATCACCTGCGGCATAAAAAAAATACAGGGGATAGTACATAACACGCAGGAGTGAAAATATCTCAACAGAATATTTTATCAACAAGAAAATATTAAAACAACAATCAACGCAACAATCTCGGTAATTCAACAATATCGAGAAATTCAACAAAACATCAACTGGCCTCATACATCGGTCCCTCTCGGTAATATGTTAAAAATTACCCGCCTCACCCACCTCATCACGTCAAAACTTCTCCTAAGCTTTATACGTAAGTGGCCTATTAGGACTGATTGGCGAGTAAACTTAACCACATACCAATTGGCTCCACATAATTTATCCGACGTCAATAAATAACACCAATTAATGATGCCAAACAAATACATCGAATTCAATCAACGTAAAGAGTTTTAGAGAAATACAACAACCAGAATAATAAATGAACACTCTAGAGATTTAAATATATGTTAGGTACAACCCCCTACCATAAAAATAACACTAAAATAATTATCACCATTTAAACCAACCAAAACTCCATGTTCTTTTCCCCGAGAACTGTCCACAGCAAAACTCACTGCCTCACTGGTATTGTTTCTATTTCTAATAATATTGCTCTCTTCAAACTCAAACTAACTTAAATAAACAAATTGCATGGGATCTATTATTGCAAATACTAGCCACGCAGCTCATGGAAAAGCGATGACTAATCGTCTTAATTTATTAACCACTCCTTTTTGGACACTTGTCCACAATCTAAGATGGCAACTAAAATTACTAATCCAAGTAATACACCAAAAGCTAACACCTCCGCCTCCGCCTCCGCCTCCGCCTCCACCTCCACGTGGAAAGGTGCACACACACATGTATAATTAATAAAATTAAATATATATAATTTTTATCAATAGAAAATTACATGATGTTACGATCACCTTTATATGTTGTACATTTAAACAATAATTAATTCAATGTCTAACGCATCACTTAAACTAATTGAATTAAATGTAAAATGTACTTATCTATTCAAAAGAAATGGGTTTGGGGAGTGGCGTATACGTAGGTTCAAACAACATTTAGGACAATTTCACAAATCCCGGACAATTAACATGGAATAATTATGTTACACTAACGTGCTTGTGTCGCCCACCATCTCTTAATAAAAATTCAATTTTAGTCATTAATAGTGTTTTAATATATTTTTAAGAAAATATATGGTGAGATTATTTATACTCTTATTAGGATACATGTTAAAGATCCATTTCAAAAAAAAAATTCTCAAAATAGGGGCAATTAGGCATAAGGGCTTATTCTAACAATAACATAATTATATAGGACACTTAAAAATTATTCGTGTAAATTAAGGACACTGTACAAAAAAGACACTAATGATCCTTCCTTATAACATCTTACGTCTCATTATGACACTAATAGCAACCAGAAGGTGTTAAAATGATTTTAGCACCATTAAAAAACATAGAATAACAAAATTAATGAGATCAACATCCACTCTATTTATATATATATATATATATGTATATGGATCGACGTAGGGTTCGTAAAAAAAATGGAACGATCAGATTTTTTTTTCAAAATCCCGCTGGGCAGTCGAAATTGGTCGATTTCGATAGTAAAATGACCTTTGATCGTCTTGATTTTTTCGCGAATAAAGTAACTTTGTCTTTTGAATAACATATTTGAAAATCAGCTAAATTCAACTGTTCAATCAAAAGTTATATCTGTTTTATAATTGCCCCTGCAGAAAAAAGAAAAAGAAGAAGATGATAATGGCGCTTCTTCTGGCGATACGATCAGAGAATCAAGTGGTGTTGGTAGTGGTGGTGGAGGAGGTGAGGTTGTTGGTGAGACAGAAAGGAGTATTTGATGGTTGAATGAAATCTAGAGAGAGAGATGAGGTATTGGAAGTTTAGATGGGGTAGGAGGGGCTAAGAAATGTTTATATTAGGGGTATTTTTGTCCATTAACATTTATCATTTTTCTTAAAATAAATTAATATTATGAAAAGTGTTTTTATTGCAAACCCAAATTATGAAATTAGTACTACTTCTCTTTATTAAACATGAGTTCGTCCTTAGTGTTATAAAACATTACGGAGTGAGGTCTTATAACCCATTATCTCTATTAAATAAAGCACAAATTTTCTTACAAAACTTTCTTAATGGTTTATAATCCAACTTATTTTTTGGTATTGGATATATATACACACTAATAATAAATAAAATAAAATGATAAATTCCTAATTTAAAACCGAGCGAATAATTTTACAATCATCATTCATATGGACATACCTTTCAATCACATTGATAAAGATTCGAAGTTGTTGCAGTGTAGCGTTCTGGTCATATATAAATGTCATCAATTATTGAAATTGTGATTATCATCCTACTATATTGAAATTGTGGCTCATAAATCACTCCCACACTCCAATAAAAATTCTTCATTAGCAAAGCTCGATTTCTCTCCTAAACATGTACTTTTCCACCTCCTATATATATATACAAAAAGACAAGCAATAAATTAATCAAATTAGACTATAAAACCAAACCCTACCTATTATTAATAATGGTACCGTTTAACTATCAGACGTCCTTTTGTGTTTTTTTGTTTTTTTTTTTAAACAAAACTATCAAACGTTTTGAGAGGAAACAAATTGGGGTATCATTCAATTTTTTTTTTTTAATATTTTTAGGATGCAGTCCATTTTTATTTTTATTTTGTTTAAGATGCAAACCCTCACACATTGTATGTAATTTCTCGGTCATATGTATAGCGTCTATAAAATGAAATTTTCAGTCACAAGTATTCTACTATTTTAAAGTATTGTATTAGTGTATTTGAGTTCTCGCTAAACGCATATATGGCTCTTAAGAAACTGTAACCTTTTAAAAAAAGAGTTAGTAGATCATATCCTAAATTATTTTTAACTAGACACCGGATACTAAAAGCCCCTTTTGATAATACTTGAAAACTTACATTGAGATATGCTTTGAATCTTATATCTGAATGGCTTGTGTCAAATTGAAATCCAATTTTGCAAGCTCAAGAAAAGTAGTGTTCATATGGCTAACTGTAGACACCCCAATCTGTGACCCCCGCAAAAACCCTAAGAAGGTCAGAAAAACACCTTTTGCAAGTCTAGTCTCACCTACACATTAGAAACTGCTCCGAAAGGTTTGTCGTCCAAACAAACCTATTCAAAAGAAGAGTTTTGTCGCACGACAAAGCAATTTGTTCCACGATAAACATTATATATCACATGACATGTTCCCTAATCATTTTCCAGCACATCATTGTGTCTTGAGCAACACCTTTGTCTCCCACTAATAGGATTGTCGCGCGACATTCCCCTACTTTTGGGACATGTCGCGCGATAAACACTCTCGAAGCAGTATAAATAGCCCAATACCCCCAAAGGTTAAAGGGGGGGGGGGGCAACAAGACAATAATTTGGAGGCCTAAATTCTTTAGATTTACTAGTCTTTGAAGTGTTATCAAGTGTAATCTATAATCGTCTAATTTTGAGGAATCACTTAATGCATTTTCGACACTCAAAGTGTTATCTACTAAAGTCGAATTCTCAGAAATCTTTAGAGAAGAAAAGATAGTATCGCCGGAGCATCTTCCGTCGTATTATATTCTCTCTTTCTTTTATATATATATATATATATCGTCGGGAATGTAACAAAAGTTTCTCCTAGCATTTAAATTGTATATTTGTGTACTTGTTTTCTTTTTTATATCTGTTAGTCTGTCCACTTTCTAATTGGATAAACTCATTGTCAAGTTACAAAGATTTTGTCATTTTTAAATAAAATAACTTGATAGAACTATGAAAAAATCATTTTTCAAAACTAGAAGAAGTAAGGCCATTTATTATCCAGATAAAACCAAGTTTTCAAAACCCGGACTGGTAAAGTTTACTTATGAATTAAACTCAGAAATATTATGTCTTTTATGTAGACTGTAATCTATTTGAAACACATTCCTCAAGAGTTAAATTCCATATAAAATTAAATCCGATAAGATCCCATCTTTTCTAAAATTAACCAAACGAGATAATTAACATTGTTATCCGAGGAAACAATACCGAATCACTCTCATTTTAAAATAGATAAGATACGCTTTTGTCAATAATAATCAGATTTCGACAAAGCCAAAACATCAAATTACGGAATACAAGGTTTTCATCCCTTTCCCCGTTTTGCCTAAAATCAGGTTTTCATAAGATATTTACCGAAAGTAGTAGAATATCGGTAAAAGCATCCAAGTTTTTCAACATAGAATAAACATATAAGACCACTAAAGATCGAAAATGTGGAATGGGAGCTTAACACCTTCCCAATCTGTAATATAGTTTTCGAACCTTATAGAATCCTAGTTTCATAGACAAACGTGTAAGGAAAAAGCTTATCCGTAGCCTTTCTCTTTACACATCTATTTTGTCCATTTTCTTGTAAAACATACTGGTGTGTGACGCCCTGCGAGTGATGGAGTACTCCCTTGGGTGGAGGAAAGGTAGCTCAAAGGGGGCATCCCACATCGGAAGATGGGGGATCCTTGGAGACTCATATAAATAAAATATGGTCGCTAATTAAGTACGAGGCCTTTTGGGGGCTCACTGGCTTCGGATCCCATAAGAACTCCGAAGTTAAGCGAGTAGTGGACTAGAGCAATCCCAGGATGGGTGACCCCCTGGGAAGCTGGTCGTGAGCTCCCAAAAACAAAGCCGTGAGGGCAGGTCCGGGGCTGAGGCCTGGATGGACGCTACCCAAAGCGGACAATATCCTACTAAAGTAGGACCGGGTCGTTACAAATGTTATTAGAGCGGACCCCACCGAGTACGGTGTGTCGACGAGGACGTCGATTCCCTTAGGGGAAGAATGTGATGCCCTGCGAGTGATGGAGTACTCCCTTGGGTGGAGGAAAGGTAGCTCAAAGGGGGCATCCCACATCAGAAGATGGGGGATCCTTGGAGACCCATATAAGTAAGATATGGTCGCTAATTAAGGACAATGCCTTTTGGGGGCTCACTGGCTTCGAATCCCATAAGAACTCCGAAGTTAAGCGAGTAGTGGACCAGAGCAATCCCAGGATGGGTGACCCCCTGGGAAGCTAGTCGTGAGTTCCCAAAAACAAAGCTGTGAGGGCAGGTCCGGGGCTGAGGCCTGGCTGGACGCTGCCCAAAGCGGACAATATCGTACTGAGGTAGGACTAGGTCGTTATAGATGACTCTAAATGAACCCTCTTGCATCTATAATAAGATAGAGGGACACACGACATAAATTATCACCACATAGACGTCAATGAAATGGAGGAATCCCCTCTGATGTTTCGGACCCTTAAACCAACGGACTGAGACCCCTTGGGTCTCAATTTGCGGGTTCCCACACTAACTAATGCGGCAATATTTGATTAATATATCTTGTAAGAATTAATTATTTAATTATTATGTGTGTCCTATATAATTGGCTTACTTTACTATTTAGTAATTTATTAAGATAATAAATAAATAATGAGAAAATGGAAAAGTCTTGAACACTATAGTTTTATTGAGGATAACAACATATTTAATTATTTGGGATAAACCTCTATTTGTTAGAGGTTATTGATAAATATCTCCATTCAGTTAGAGATATGTATCCACTAATCCATTTTGATGAAAAATGGGTATTACAAATAGATATGTAATTGAGTCCTCTATTTGCTTATAATTATACGTAATATTCCACCAGTTTCGTATTCTAAAATTAAGATACAACACAGAAGTGTATAGGCTAAGGGAGAGAAATCGAATCCCGGTGTTTTGAATTATGCCATCAATATATTCATCAATTGGTATGATTATGGACCGAGGTTAGTAAATCTTTCCAATCGAACTATGTATATATGTACAATTGTTTTAGTCCAAGATCCGCATGTTGATGAATATTAAGATCTATGCACAATTTTTAAAACTTACATGTGGTATCAAAGCCAAGTTTGAGGACTATCATAATTCTCGTATTATTTAAGAAATTGGTTTTGTTGTATTTGAATTAAGTCATGCTATTAATATCCCATAATTTTAATTGATATGTATATGTACGAGGATACGTATATTGAATGGTATAATTAATATAAATTTGAATAGTTAATGTGTTTTTATTTATGTGGAATAATTCTGATAATCAATAGCTGATGTTATTTACATGCTATAACTTTACTAATAATTAATGGGTATTTTGAGTACTATTATTTATAGGTAATCAGAGACGGTCCAATGCTACTTGGAGACTATTGTAATTCTTGTATTATTCAAGAACTTGATTTTGTTGTATTTGAATCAAGTCATATTATTAATATCTCACAATTTTAATTGATATGTATATGTATGAGGATATGTATATTGAATGGGATAATTAATATATATTGGAAAATATAGTTAATGTGTTTTTATTTATGTGGAATAATTCTGATAATCAATAGCTAATGTTATTTACAAGCCATAACTTTACTAATAATTAATAGGTATTTTGAGTACTGTTATTTATAGGTAATCAGAGACAGTCCAATGCTACCTGGGGCCCTAATTAATACTATTTGTGATAAGTGACTTTTTGCTTTAATAATCTATTTCAAAAACTATGTAAGATATAAAATAAATTTACATATACCATAACTAGCTATTAAAGTGTGTTTACATTTCATTTTTTATTGTTTTATCATGCGGATTCTTAGTATTTAGTTAAGAATAAACGAGAGACTTTATGCCAAATTCTACCATAAATGGACTTTGAAAATTATAAGACACTAAAATTAAGGAAAATATCCTTCTTGAAAAAGGGAAAACTTGGAAAAATTTGGAATTGCTTTCAAATCATAGTTGTTAAAGACCTATAATTACTTTTTTGTGATAAAAAAATAAAGAAAGACTCGCAATTTTTGTGACTCAATTACTATACTGGCAGTGGTGTATATATATAAGATTCAATATAATTAGCACTCATACATATTATTATATGTATTTGGCATCTAAGTGGCCCCCCCCAACTATCACAAGGCCCTAAGCAATTGCCTAGGTTGCCTATACAGTTGGGCCGACTCTATACGTAATTAATGGATATGTATTGTGAATATTGTTATTGATATGTAATAATTAATGGATACCGAGTATTGTTACTTATATAGAACAATTATGTGTGTATATTGTTCTTTATTTTGATAAATCTGTATTGTTTACTGAATTTTCCCCAAAAAGTATATTGCATATGTTTTTTCCAAAATCATGTTTACTGAGATGTTTCGAAAAGCGCGTTATTTACTGAGTTATTCCTAAAAGCGTTTTACGTATGTTTACTGGTTTGCTCTCAAAAGGGTTTTATGTATGTTTATTGGGTTGCTCCCAAAAGCGCTTTACATATGTTTACATTCATATGATTTAAAACATAATTTCAAGTATCGTGAATAATAGTATATAAAATTATGTTTTGTCTTCAAATATTAATATTCATATTATGATTAACTTGGTAGCTACCTAAGTAGCTCAAATGTAAGTTAATGAATATTAATAAAATAATGTATCATTATTTATTTAATAAGTTATATTAAGATTAGTTTAGTAACCATCAAAGTGCTCCGACTAGTATGTTAACTATTAAATTAAATAATAAATTAGTTGATAATAAATCATGGATATAGATGCTTATAATTTGTTAAGAATATTCATGATATTATTGCATTTGTTTATTTATCTAAAACTGTTCTCCAAAGAGAATGAATTTTAATGATTAAATAAATATTATGGAGTCAAATTTATTATTTAATTAAGTAGTTATGTGTTATCCAAAGATAACATACTTAGTTAAATTAATATTTTACTCAATTATGTTTTATATAAATACATTTAAGCATTATAAAGAGCATTTTATGGTTTTACCCAAAGAAGAGCCACAATTATACATCGTATTTATATAAAATTTATTGATATATGTGTGTTGTTTAACTCAAAGCATTAATGTAATATTAGTTTCCTTTTTTATAATAAAAATTTGTTTATTGCAGTATCTACCCATGTCTGTCTTCATTCGCATGCTTCATCTATTTCGGTCTTTAATGGAACTAACTTCGTGAATAGTCAGAGCAAGTTCCAAATGAATGAGGCTGCTATTACAGATGAAAGTAGTGCTGAGGAAAAATCTTTTCTTAAAGCTTGGGAAAGATCGAACATATTAAGTGTTATGTTCTTGCGAGTTAATGTTGCAAACAATGTTATCAAAACCGCACACATTGAAACTGATAATGTAATGGAATATATGTAAAACTTAAGAGGCCGCTTTCATACCGCCGATAAGTCTCTTGCAGGAAAACTAATGAGCGTAGTCACTACTATACGTTTTGATGGTACACGCACTATGCATTAGCATGGATTGGAAATGACTACCCTTGCTACAAAATTAAGGACTTTAGGAATGACTGTGGACAAGAGTTTTCTTGTCCAATTTATCCTAAACTCCTTACATACTCAGTATGGGCCATTTTAAATTCATTATAATACTATTGAGGACAAGTGTAATGTGAATGAATTGGCCAATATGTTAGAACAAAAGGAGGCAAGATTTAAGCAGCAAAATGGTCATTCTACTCATCTGGTGACTTATGGATCTGGAAAGAAATTTAGGAAGAAAGCTGGAAAGGGCATTAAACGAGCTGCTCCCAATGTGAATGAACCTAACCAACAAGTTCAACCTCCTAAAAAAAGGGACGTAAGGACAACAAGTGTCATTTCTGTAATAAACCTAGGCACTTCCAAAAAGTTTGTGAAAAACGCGAAAGTTGTTTGAAAATAAGGGTAAGCCATTGGCTTTTGTATGTTTCGAATCAAATTTAATTGAAGTTTCTTCTAATACATGGTGGATTGATACTGGTGCTAATTTTTAGATTTCTAATACGGTGCAGGGATTCTTAACGACCCAAACCATAAGCGAAACTGAAAAATTTATATACATGGGGAATTAGGATAAAGCTCCAATTAAAGCCATAAGAACTTTTTGTTTCGTTTTAGATAATGGTTATCATTTAGATTTATTTAAAACTCTTTATGTCCCTTCAATTTCTTGTAATTTGATTTCTTTGTCTAAATTTGATAATGATGGGTTTTTATTTAAATTTGGGAATAAATATTTCAGTTTATTTAAGGAATCTCGTTTTATTGGTTCTGGCATTCTTATTGATGATTTATACAAAATTAATCTTGATAATAATTTTGCTGAAACCTTTTTAACTATGCATTATAATATTGGTAAGAAATGTAATCTAATTGATGATAATTCATCATTTTTGTGGCATAAAAGACTAGGTCATATATCCAGTGAAAGAATAAGAAGATTGGTAAAAGATGGGATCCTCCCGAATCTAGATTTTATTGGTTTTAATGTATGTGTGGATTGCATTAAGGGTAAGCAAACCAAACACTCAAAGAAAGGTACAGCAAGGAGTAAAGAGCTCCTTGAAATAATACATATAGACATTTGTGGACCATTTGATGTTCCATCTTTTGGTATGAAAAAATATTTTATTACCTTTATTGATTTTTTTCACATTATGGTTATCTTTATTTATTGCATGAAAAATCTCAGGCTGTGGATGTTCTTGAAACATACATAACTAAGGTTGAAAGACAATTAGAGAGAAAAGTGAAAATAATAAGATCTGATGGTGGTGGTGAATTTTATGAAAAATATGATAAAACGAGTCAATGCCTAATCCCATTTGCTAAGCTCCTTAAAAAGCTGAACATTTGTGCCCAATACATTATGCTTGGCACACCTCAAGAGAATGGTGTAGCTGAATGGCGTAATCGTACACTTATGGACATGGTTAGGAGTATGTTAAGTAATTCCTCACTACTCATATCATTGTGGATGCATGCTCTTAAAACTGCTATGTATATCTTAAATAGGGTTCCTAGTAAGTCAGTTCCAAAAACTCCTTTTGAATTGTGGATAGGAAGAAAACCCAGTTTAAGACATTTACATGTTTGGGGTTACCCAGCAGAGGTTACAATTTATAATCCATATGAAACGAAATTAAATTTTATAACGATCAGTGGTTACTTTATTGGTTACCCAGAAAAATCCAAGGGATATAAGTTTTACTATCCTACCCATATCACAAGAATAATAGAAATCGAAAATGCTAAATTCATTAAAAATGGTAAAGAATGTGGGAGTACTGAAACAAGGAATGTTATCCTACAAAAAGAAAGGGTGAAAGTTCATTTACCCTTCACCTCACACTACACCAAAAATTGATATTTGTGACTTTCAACTTCGCTGGTGTGAGAATCCGCAAATGCGACCCCCCGGGTTCTCGTTCCCGTTGGTGGGCGTCTGAAACATCGAAAAGGGTTCCGTTGTTCCATTTGCTTCTATGTGTTGATAATTCATATCGGGTGTCTCTCTATCCTATTTCTAGATGCAAGAGGGTTTGTTCAGAGTCGCCAGTACGTTTTACGAGAAAACGGACAAAATAGTTGTGTAAGAGGGAAGGCTACAGATAAGCCTTTCTTTACACGTTTGTCTACGAAACCAGGATTCTATAGGGTTCGGGAACTATATTACGGTTTGGGAAGGTGTTAAGCACCCATTCCGCCCTTTCGGTCTCTAGTGGTCTTATATGTTTATTCTATGTTGAAAAACTTGGATGCTTTTACTGATATTCTACTGCTTTCTGGAAATAACTAATGAAAACCTGTTTTTCGAGCGCGTTAGGAATCTACCATAACTATGTCGCCACTTCGCTTCCCGACGATATATATAAGAATAAGAGAGAGAAAATATAATACGGCAGAGAAGACCTCCGGCGAATATTAGCTTTTCCTCTTAGAAATATTTCCAGCGGTCTGACTCTAGAAGGTGGCACTTCGGGTGCCAAGATTAGATCCGAGACTCTTGCGGAAATAAATGTTATCGCAGATGCTTCCGGAGAAGGCTTAAAGATTAGAAAATATGAGAGAGAATAAGGAATTTTAGTATAGAAATTGTGGCGAGAAGTTGCCGTCCTAGAACCCTTGGGGGTGTTGGCCTATTTATAGTGCTCGGGAGAGATTGTCGCGCGACATTCCCCCAGAAAGGGCAAGTGTCGCGCGACATATCTCTTTGTCGCGCGACAAACGGCTGAAGTGATGGATTCTGACACTGTGATGTGTCAGAAAGTGGTTGGTCGGGTGCAGAGGGGTTTGTTGTGCGACATAGGAATGATTGTCGCGCGACAAACGGCTGAAGTGATGGTTCTGACACTGTGATGTGTCAGAAAGTGGTTGGTCGGGTGCAGAGGGGTTTGTCGCGCGACAAGACATGATTGTCGCGCGACATATCAGGGATTGTCACGCGACAATGTGATATGTCGTGTGACAATCTCTCTAAAAAAAATGTTTGTTGGCCAACAAACCCACCAAGGGTAGTTTCGGGTGCTTGGGTGGGTCCCGGACCTAAAAACAGTAGTTCTCGAAGGTCGTTAGGGTTCTTGCGGGGGTCACGGATCGGGGTGTCTACAGATGGATTTGTGACTGTCATTGGCAGTCATAGTGTTTGTGACTATCGATAGTAGTCACAAAAATGAATAGTCATATTTTTGCGTATTTGTTACTGCTAAATGCAGTAATAATATTTGTGTCTGCCTTTGGCAGTGATAAATTTTTGAACTACTGGAAATAAAAATAGCAGGACATTTGTGATTGTTGATTGCAGTCGCATGCTATTTAAAAACGATGTCGTTGGATTATTTATGCAAATACTCCCTTAGAAGCCCTAGATGACACTCAGATTTCACATATCACTCTTGCTCTCACTCTTGCTTCACAGCGTCGCCGTCTTCACCATTTTCACTCAGATCCATTATGCTTTTCACTTTCAATCGAAGGTTAGGTGTGAGAACCCGCGTTCTCGACGCCCGGGGGTCCTCGTGGGCGGCGATTCTGTTGTTGCTTTGAAAATCGGTTTAAAAAAATAAGAGTCGCTAGTTTGTTTTACTAAACAAAAAAAAAGATTTGTGTAAAAGAAACGAATTTATGGGCTAAATATCCTCTTATACACAATGTATGCGAAACTAGTTGATTCAAAGGTTTGGGGATTAAGTTACGAATTGGAAGGTGTTAGGCACCCAATTTGCCCTTTTGGTCTCTTAAGTAGGATATGCGTGTGTTATAATTTAGTTCTTGCATGCTATTGCTATTACTTTACAGCTTTTCGTGCTTGCCTTAAAAATCGAAATTTTAGGGTTGGGATGAAAACGATGTGTTTCCTAATTCGCCCATGATTTTAAAAATAAGTGTGTGCGTGTGTGTGATTTGAAAAAATAGAGTTTGATAATAATAGATGTAGTGAAACAATTGATTTTGTAAAGCATTGGGCTTTTTGAAAACTGATTCAATGTGGAATCTTATACTCAATATGATATGAGGGGAGTTAACCAATCATGTACCATAGTCTATTGATTAAACCGGTATAGATGGCACTAGTGCTCTCATCATCGAGTATTTATCACATATACACCGCAATCTATGAGTTAGATTAAATATACAGCGATTATCGATTCCTTCGTATAACAATACCACTAATCCGGACTTTTGAAAAAGTAAGAAAGTAATAATACTATTTTAGAATTGGATTAGAGTTTATTATACGCCTTTTGTTTTGAAAAATAATTTGAAAAAAAGGTTTTGAAAAGCTATTAAGTAATAGAAATTATGCAGACAAGAATATAAATTATAAAACTGACGAATAAATAAAAAAAAAGAGAGAAAATTATACCTGAGCCTTCTTGGAAGGAGAGAATAAGGATCTCTTGGTGTGTACCATAAAATCCCCTTGATTGTTGATGAAAATAATGAATGGAGGGGGGTCTATTTATAGTTGTCAAAATACTTGGAGAGCAAGAAAAGAGATTGCAACTAGGACTCTTGGAACTTATCGCGAAGCCTTCCCACTGTTGAATCATCCTGATTTTTGGATATGTGTTGAAAATAGAAGTCTTCTAGATCGTTTAAAAATTTCAAGTCGATCAGATTTCGGGAAGGTTCCCTTTTGTTCTGATTCGTACGAAGAGTTTGTTTCCGCGTAGGAAAGGTACTTGTTGTAGACAAGGTCCCTTTTTTGTACGACAAGTCAAGTTCTCACCGTTGGATCATGCTGAATTTTGGATATATATTGTCAATATAAGTCTTTTACACCCTGTAAAACTTTGAAGACGATCGGAGTTTGGGAAGGACTCGGTCTCCTTGGCTTGGTACAAAGAGTTTGTTCCCGCGTAGGAAACGTACTTGCGTACAACAATCTCGACAATTGAACTTCCAACCGTTGGATTTCCTGAATTTTGGATATGATTTCCCTCCAAATGTTTTATATCTTGTATCCAAATTTGAGGTCGATCAAAATTCGGGAAGGCCACTATTTATTTTAATTTGCTACGAATGACATTTTGACTAGAATTGCACGATAGACAAAATGATTCTTGAGGATCCCATGTCCAACAAAGCTGAATTTTGAATATGTTCTTCCCCACAATAAGGCCTATCTACTTACCAAATTTCAAACCATTTTAACTTCGAGAAGACCTCCATTTGATCACCCGAAACAAACTCACGACTTTCTAAATTTTCGGAGATTCGACCGACGGATCGAGCTGATTTTCGAGTATGCTACTCCTTATGGTAATGTATAACAACTCTCAAAGTTTAAGGATGATAAAAAATGTGTAACTCTCCTTTCACAAGTTTTCAGGAATTTTGACAATTTTCGGTTCCGGCAATTTTCGATAATTCTGTAACTCCTCATTCGGGGTCCTTTCAGCTTCCTTGTTTGACCTGTATCACATGTGTATGGTATATGTACATCTAGGAATGCTTATGCATGCATGTATGCTTGTTTCTTTGGAGTTCAGGATTCTTACGGAGGTCGTAAAATGAGGTGTTCACAGACCCTCTCGGCCTGAGTTGTTTGGGAAGCAAAGAAACCAGGACGATAAATAGAACGCATCATTTTACGGCACTCGCATGAATCACAAATGATATTTTAAAAATAATGCAATGCAAATGATGACATACTCCGCTGGGGATGGATGGGCAATTTTTGGACTGTTCGGGACATGTCCTGCTCTTTACTCTGATTTTAATTTGGCTGATGTGCTGCTGGTAAGGATGGCTTTTGTCAATGATTCTCCCTCGAACTGACATATATCCATGGGTAGGGAGCGTTTTGTACTCCTACAGGCAGGGATGATTTTGAATTCCCACAGGCAGGGAAGGTTTTGTACTCTCACAGGTAGGGACGTACTCCCACAGGCAAGAATGATTTTGAATTCCCACATGCAGGGAATGTTTTGTTCTCCCACAGGCAGGGATGTACTCCCACAGGCAGGGATGATTTTGAATTCACACAGGCAGAGAATGTTTTGTACTCCTACAGGCAGGGACATACTCCCACAGGTAGGGATGATTTTGAATTCTCACAGGCATGGAATGTTTTGTACTCCCACAGGAAGGGACGTACTCCCACAGGAAGGGATGATTTTAAATTCCCACAGACAGGGAATGTTTTGTACTCCCACAGGCAAGGTGTGAACACCTCATTATGCGACCCCCGCAAGAATCCTAATTTCCAAAGAAATGAACATACATGCATGCATAAGCATTCCTAGATGCATACATACCATACACATGTGATACAGGTCAAAGAAGGAAGCCGAAAGGACCCCGGATGAGGAGTTACAGAATTATCGAAAATTGCCGGAACCAAAAACCGTCAAAACTCCTGAAAATTTTTGAAAGGAGAGTTACGCATTTTGGATCATTCTCAAACTTTGAGATTTGTTAGATATTATTAAAAGGAGTAGCATACTCGAAAATCAGCTAAATCCGACGGTCGGATCTCTGAAAATTCAAAAAATCATGAGTTTGATTCGGGTGATCAAATGGAGGTCTTCTCGAAGTTAAAATGGTTTGAAATTTGGTAAGTAGATAGGCCTTATTGTGGGGAAGAACATATTCAAAATTCAGCTTTATCGGACATGGGATCCTCAAGAATCAATTTGTCTATCGTACAATTCTAGTTAAAATGTCCTTCGTAGCAAATTAAAATAAATATAGGCCTTCCCGAATTCTGATTGACCTCAAATTTGGACACAATCTAAAACATTTGGAGGGAAAACATATCAAAAAATTGGCATAATCCAATGTCTAGAAGTTCAATTGTTGAGATTCTTGTACGCAAGTACGTTTCCTACGCGGGAACAAACTCTTTGTACCAAGCCAAGGAGACCGAGTCCTTCCCGAACTCCGATCGTCTCCAATTTTTTACAAAGTCTATAAGACTTATATTGGCAATACATATCCAAAATTCAGCATGATCCAATGGTGAGAACTTGACTTTTCGTGCAAATAAGGGACCTTGTTTACAACAAGTACTTTTCCTACGCGGAAACGAACTATTCGTACCAATCAGAACAAAAGGGAACCTTCCCGAAATCTGATCGACTTGAAATTTTTACACGATCTAGAAGACTTCTATTTTCAACACATATCCAAAAATCAGGATGATCCAACTATGGGAAGGCTTCGCGATAAGTTCCAAGAGTCCTAGTTGCAACCTCTTTTCTTGCTCTCCAAGTATTTTGACAACTATAAATAGACCCCCCCTCCATTCATTATTTTCATCAACAATCAAGGGGATTTCGTGGTACACACCAAGAGACCCTTATTCTCCCCCCCCCAAGGAGGCTTAGGTATAATTTTCTCTTTCTTCTTTTATTTATTCGTCAGTTTTATAATTTATATTCTTGTCTGCATAATTTATATCACTTGATCGCTTTTCAAAACCCTTTTTCAAATTGTTTTTCAAAACCAAAGGCGTATAATAAACCCTAATCCAATTCCAAAATAGTATTATTACTTTCTTACTTTTCCAAAAGTTCGGATTAGCGGCATTGTTATACGAAGGAATCGATAATCGCTATATATCCAATCTAACTCATAGATTATGGTGTGTATGTGATAAACACTCGATTATGAGAGCACTACTGCCATCTATACCGGTTTAATCAATAGACTATGGTATACGATCGGTCAAGTCACCTCATATAATATCAAGTATAAGATTGCACATTGAATCAGTTTCCGAAAAGCCCAATACTTTACAAAATCACTTGTTTCATTGCATCTATTATTATTAAACTCTATTTTTTCAAATCACACACACTTATTTTCAAAATCATGGACGAATTAGAAAACACATTGTTTTCATCCCAACCCCAAAATCCATATTTCTAAGGTAAGCACGAAAAGTTGTAAAGTAATAGCAATAGCATGCAAGAGCTGAATTATAACACACGCATATCCTACTTAAAAGATCGAAAGGGCGAATTGGGTGCCTAAAACCTTCCCGATTCGTAACTTAATCCCCGAACCTTCGAATCAACTAGTTTCGCATAAATTGTGTAGAAGATGATATTTAGTCCATAAATACGTCTCTTTTACACAAACCTTTTTTGTTTGTTTAGTAAAACAAACTGGCGACTCTTATTCTTTTCAAAATCGATTTTCAAAGCAACAACGAAATCGCCGCCCACGAGGACCCCCGGGCGTCGAGAACGCGGGTTCTCACACAGGGACGTACTCCCACAGGCAGGGATGATTTTGAATTCCCACAGGCAGGGAATGTTTTGTACTCCCACAGGCAGGGACGTACTCCCACGGGCAGGGATAATTTTGTTAACAATTCTGATTCGGTTAGCTTGACAGGGTGAGGGCTGGTGGTCTGGTGGGACTATGATGGTTGATAGTCTACTAAAGACATTGCTTTGGTTACAATATATGGTCTGCTAGGGATATGATGATTCATGGTCTGCTAAAAAAGGTTGGTGATCTACTGAGGATATGATGGTTAATGGTCTGCTGAAGAAATGAGAATTCCTACTGGCTAGGATAAAGGCTGCAGGTTGATGATCTATTATGGAGGTAACTCCTACTGGCTTGGATAAGGGTTGATGATCTGCTGAGGAGGTGAGAGTCTCTGAGAAGACATAGAGAAATAAAGAGATCAAGTTTTGGTGTAATATCTTTTTTGAAAAAAATAAGAATTTTTGGTTGGCTTCTTTTTCTTTGAGAAAAGATCGAGTTACATTCTCTCAATTCTCGAACCTTGCGAATAATTTTTGGACTTTGCTTCTTGCTTTGCTTCCATAGCATTTTCTTCTTGTCACCAAGGTACGATTTTGCTTATTATTTTCTGACTTTGTGAGAGAAGAATTTTTGTGTGCCTGCATCATTTTCTGTTTTTTGATGCCCTTATTCCTCCTTAATTGCTTGAAAGCTTTTTGATGCAGCTTATTTTTTTTTTTTTTTTTTTTTCTCAGGGTCAGCAGCCTTCCTCACCCAAGACGTAGCCCTGGGCTTTTTAGCCTAGCTGTCACTCTTGGTGTGGCTCTCGCTACCATCTTTTTTTCTTTTCTGTTTTTTCAATATTCTTTTCTTTTAGCACTGTGGGATTTATCCTCTTTTCTACTCTTTCAATTTTTTCTTGTACCCACTTTGTTTCCTCTTACTTTGTCAGGTTTTCTGAGCATCATCGTCCTTGCGATTTTGAGAATGTTTACTTTGGAAGTTCGCATTTGACTTCGTCGTGCTGTGTTTGTAATTTTCGGTCTGAGAACCTTTGGGAGCGTATCTTGAAGACTTCTCGAGCGAGAAGAAGTTAGGCCAAAAGTCCTTTTTGTAGGGGCTTGTTCCCTGCGTCTTTTACGAAATTTTGTCATTCCAGTCTTTCTCTCTATCTTTCTCTGATATCCTCTCAAAAGGCGATTTTTGGTTTTAGAGAAGCTTGAGTTTGCTTGTAGGAAGGGCTTTAGTATGTGCCTGTGGAAATGGCTTGGGTTGGTGCCTGTTGAAAGGGCTTGGATTGGATTGGTGCCTGTGGAAAGGGCTTGGGATTTGATTGGTGCCTGTAGAAAAGGCTTGGGATTTTATTTTCCTGTAAAAAGGGCTTGTGAAGTGATTCGCCTCTCTATGAGACTTTGTGATTGTGTTTTTCCTCTCTAGGAGGACATGTGGAGTGATTTGCCTCTGTGGGAGACTTTGTGAAGTGATTTACCACTATGGGAGGAAATGTGAAGTGATTTACCTCTCTAGGAGGACACGCGAAGTGATTCGCCTCTCTGGAAGACTTTACGAAGTAATTCGCCTCTCTGGGAGGACATGTGAAGTGATTCGCCTCTCTGATTCGCCTCTCTGGGAGACTTTGTGAAGTGATTTACCTCTTTGGGAGTGATTCGTCTCTCTGGGAGACTTTGTGAAATGAGTTACCTCTCTGGGAGGAATCCGCCTCTCTGGGAGACTTTGTGAAATGATTGACCTCTCTGGGAGAAAATGTGAAGTGATTCGCCTCTCTAGGAGACTTTGTGAAGTGATTTGCCTCTTTGGGAAGGCATGCGATCTTATCATGACGATCTGGTCGATGATGGTGGTATGACTAACCATCGAGGTATATATTAAGATGTAGTGGTGAAGCCTATCTGGTAAGCCATGGAGCTTAGTGCTTATGTATTCTTGGACTGGTGTGCGGTACACTTATGCAAGTGTTCATGTGTATGCACTATGCAAATGCTTATGCAATGCTTCCCTAAATTTCAAGTATTCGCATACTTCTTAAATCATCGCACCATCTTTTTTTTAAAAAACTTGGTTTTGAAGAGGTTGTGAATCTTAAGTTGCCTGATTTATGAAGTATGTTACACTACTTAAAATTATCTAAGTGTAGATGCATGCATGCAAGACTGACAATTTTTCGAGAATATAGCAACACTAAAAAGAAAAATATTGATTTTCGGTCAATCAGTGAGTGAGCGTAAGGTGATAAGAGAAATGGAGTGCTACCGACTTGAGATTTTGTTGATCTTGCGTCATGCTTCCATCTTTGACAAGTTGTTATCTTCTTCGAGTCCGTGTGCGTTACTGCTTTTTGCTCTTACCCTCAATCTCAGGAGGCTTACATATATTCTGCATTTTCAGGAGTGGGTGTGGACAGGCTTGATTCTTGAGAGAGGCGGGGACTTTCAATTACTAAACTAATTGATTGACTTGATTCTACCTTCAGGGTTTTTGGTTCTGCTGATAGGACAACAGCAGGGTTGTGGTGATGTGGGTAGGACATTCTCAGTGCGAATGATGAATAGAGAGGCTAGTATTTAGAGAGCTGTTCGGGTCTTCTTGTCGATACCCTCAGTAGATGTACCTTCGGCACCCTCAATATGTGCAAACAATGATGGTGAGACTAGTCTTTAGGGAGCTATTTTGGTCTTCTTGTCGAAACCCTAAGTGCATATACCATCTGCACCCTCAGTGCATGCTAACGATGATGGTGAGGCTAGCCTTCAGGGAGCTGTTCAGGTCTTCTTGTCGACACCCTCATTGCATATACCTTCTGCACCCTCAGTGTATGTGAACGATAATGGTGAGGCTAGTCTTCAGGGAGCTGTTATGATCTGCATCAAGGATGGCTTAAGGATTATGGTTTTGAAAGGGTTGGTTATATTTATGGTTTAACCAGGCGATTTCGGGATCTTGCGCCGGTGGTACAACAATGTTGGCAAGGGCCATAGGAAATGGGTGGTTGATGTTGGCATGAATTGAGAAAATATGTTAGAGAATGTTAGGTGGGGCTACTGGGTCTCGGGTTTGGTTACCTTAGGCTGGGTATGGATTTGGATTGAATTGGTTTGGTTCAGCATGTATTCTGACAGCGATTAGGGCTCAAGATGGGCTTAGGTGGCTACTTGGTGATCTTTTATGATGGCTACAAACTCGATCAGATCATGGATTAGATGATAGAGGTGTTCAAGGGTTAAGGTGCCACCCTCGGTTTGTGGGAGAACGGGACCAAGCGGCGGACCCGCTGCATGAGAAGCTTCACCGTAATTACCCTCAGTATTGTCGACCCCGATTTGATGAAGTAGTAGCTTGGTGTTGCAATGAAGAGGCATGATCGGTAGTGAATTTGATCTCGTGAGTCGTCTAGTTTGCCAGTAGTAGATAATCGAAGTGTGGTGAAGAATGGGGAGAAAGAAGTCGGGGATTTGACCAAAAAATCAATATTTTGCCATGGATTGCATAATTCTCGGAAAACTATGACTCGTAAGAAAAATAAAATTGAAAACCACTTTTTGGTGATTAGCGAAAACAGACCGACGGCAACAACTTGAGAGCCCCGTGGATAGGTTTAGGGTAGGAATATGAATTCCCAGGGTGCCCTTATAACCTTCCGATTTTTGAAAAATTTATTTTGGAAAATGACTCGGTTTTTGGAAAAAAAAATTGGAAAACATTTTTTGAAAATTGGGAAGTTCTCTCCTCTTAGAGTTGTTTTTCATGGAAATAGTGACAGGAAAATTCTCACTAACGAGTTTTAGTGAGGGATTTCTACGGACGTGGTTGGACAGCCCCCGGCCGTACTTGCCAAACCAAGAGTTGGTATGTATGACAAGACCTTTTGTTCACTAATCTCACGATCGACGGTCAAGAAAACATGCAGAAATTCATGTGTACTAGGCTGACGCATCCTATATGCAAGCGTAGTTGAAAGGGGTAAGGTTTAAGGATCCCTCCTATTTGGCTAGGTCTTGCTATATACCCCAAGGGCGAGTACGTGCAAGGACCTTTTGATATACATTCTGGGTACGTGAGTGTTCTCGTCACTTGATATACCTCAGTTTGGTACTTGGCCAAGGAGAGTGGTCCCATGCGCTTTTGGTTAGTGTAGACCCATAAGTCCACGGCCTAGTCACGACTTTGGTCCCGAGGTTGATAGGGTAAATTCACACTCGCGATAATGCATGATGATAGTGGGTGCGTGCAAAATAACAATTATTGAAGTTCATTATGATACGCGCTTTAGGGTTTGTTCGAGTACTTTCAATTTTTATTTATGAAAAGATTTTCCTCAAACAATTATTACAACCAAAAAGGGAATCAAGGTATCCACCTAAATCGCATCAATGTTATCCTAAGACTAAGGCCAAAAAAGAAAGCATGCAAACAAAAATAATTATCCACGCATATTCTATTCTTGTTTAGAGTATAATCCTCTTAAAAAAATCCCCAGCAGAGTCGCCACTTTGAGAACCCGCGTTCTCGACACCCGGGGGTCCTCGTAGGCGGCGATTCCGTTGTTACTTTGAAAATCGGTTTTAAAAAAAATAAGAGTCGCCAGTTTGTTTTACTAAACAAACAAAAAGATTTGTGTAAAAGAGACGTATTTATGGGCTAAATATCATCTTATACACAATGTATGCGAAAACAGTTGATTCGAAGGTTCGGGGATTAAGTTACGAATCGAGAAGGTGTTAGGCACCTAATTCGCCCTTTCGGTCTCTTAAGTAGGATATGCCTGTGTTATAATTTAGTTCTTGCATGCTATTGCTATTACTTTACAGCTTTTCGTGCTTGTCTTAAAAATCGGGATTTTGGGGTTGGGATGAAAACGATGTGTTTCCTAATTCGCCCATGATTTTAAAAATAAGTGTGTGCGTGTGTGTGATTTGAAAAAATAGAGTTTGATAATAATAGATGTAGTGAAACAAGTGATTTTGTAAAGTATTGGGCTTTTCGGAAACTGATTCAATATGGAATCTTATACTCGATATGATATGAGGCGAGTTAACCGATCGTATACCATAGTCTATTGATTAAACCGGTATAAATGGCGCTAGTGCTCTCATAATCGAGTATTTATCACATACACACTGCAATCTATGAGTTAGATTGGATATACAGCGATTATCGATTCCTTCGTATAACAATATCGCTAACCCGGGCTTTTGAAAAAGTAAGAAAGTAATAATACTATTTTAGAATTGGATTAGGGTTTATTATACGCCTTTGGTTTTGAAAAGCTATTAAGTAATAGAAATTATGCAGACAAGAATATAAATTATAAAACTGCCGAATAAATAAAAGAAGAGAGAGAAAATTATACCTGAGCCTTCTTGGAAGGAGAGAATAAGGATCTCTTGGTGTGTACCACGAAATCCCCTTGATTGTTGATGAAAATAATGAATGGAGGGGGGGGGGGTCTATTTATAGTTGTCAAAATACTTGGAAAGCAAGAAAAAAGATTGCAACTAGGACTCTTGGAACTTATCGCGAAGCCTTCCCACCGTTGGATCATCCTGATTTTTGGATATGTGCTGGAAATAGAAGTCTTCTAGATCGTGTAAAAATTTCAAGTCGATCCGATTTCGGGAAGGTTCCCTTTTGTTCTGATTCGTACGAAGAGTTTGTTTCCGCGTAGGAAAGGTACTTGTTGTAGACAAGGTCCCTTTTTTGTACGACAAGTCAAGTTCTCACCGTTGGATCATGCTGAATTTTGGATATATATTGTAAATATAAGTCTTTTACACCCTGTAAAACTTTGAAGACGATCGGAGTTTGGGAAGGAGTCGGTCTCCTTGGCTTGGTACAAAGAGTTTGTTCCCGCGTAGGAAACGTACTTGCGTACAACAATCTCGACAATTGAACTTCCAACCGTTGGATTTCCTGAATTTTGGATATGATTTCCCTCCAAATGTTTTATATCTTGTATCCAAATTTGAGGTCGATCAAAATTCGGGAAGGCCACTATTTATTTTAATTTGCTACGAATTACATTTTGACTAGAATTGCAAGATAGACAAATTGATTCTTGAGGATCCCATGTCCAACAAAGCTGAATTTTGAATATGTTCTTCCCCACAATAAGGCCTATCTACTTACCAAATTTCAAACCATTTTAACTTCGAGAAGACCTCCATTTGATCACCCGAAACAAACTCACGACTTTCTAAATTTTGGGAGATTCGACCGTCAGATCGAGCTGATTTTCGAGTATGCTACTCCTTATGGTAATGTATAACAACTCTCAAAGTTTTAAGATGATCAAAAATGCGTAACTCTCCTTTCACAAGTTTTCAGGAGTTTTGACGGTTTTCGGTTCCGACAATTTTTGATAATTCTGTAACTCCTCATCCGGGGTCCTTTCGGCTTCCTTCTTTGACCTGTATCACATGTGTATAGTATGTGTGCATCTAGGAATGCTTATGCATGCATGTATACTTGTTTCTTTGGAGTTCAGGATTCTTGCGAAGGTCGCAAAATGAGGTGTTCACATTAGGGTTCATAATAAATCTCTCTGATTTATCTCAAGTTCACACTCAATCTCAGATTCATCTAGGGTTTTCTTCGGCTCACTCTCATTCAATCACATATTCTGATTCAACTTCAAATTCGAGGTAATTTCTCATTACATTGCTGTATGTTTTAAGATTATGTTGTTTCTTATATACAAAAACCTTATGTTGCTTCTTCGAGTGGCATTTACACTTTTTTGCCTCTATTTTTTTCTCTTATTTATGTGTAGCTTCTCATTTATTTCTGAATACCCTTAATCTCTCTCTCCACAGTATGGAACCTTTTAGTGTTGGTTGTACCTTCAACATTATTCTGGTATGGTTCTTATGGTTTGATTTTAAATGTCAAATATGAACTTTCACAAATGAATAATTGATGTGCTTCAGACAAAAGTTGTGAAGGTCCTTCAGACAAACATTTAGGGTGAAATTAAGGAATAAACATTGGTTTAGTGTACATGAATTACTTTTCTAGCTTTGCTTCTTTTTGTAACATAGGTTTTTTTTTCCCCAATTGAATCGTGGCTCTTCAAGTATGCATAGTTTTAAGACATACACACGTTGATTCTCTGCTTGAGTTCCCTTTGTCATGCGTCTAATTGGGATTTTATCAATTCACCTGTTCAATTCCTGTGTACCATATAAACTAAATAATTTATACGTGTAGCTGGTTCATGGTTGATTTAATTGAAGTTAATTTTCACCGTGGGCATATAAAATAATTGAGAAATGTAATTAGTCTGCGTGGACTCCTAATGACAATAAAGAAAGTGGCTTGATAAGGTTCACACATTCAATTTTACCCCTGATGAAGAATATAAAGGAAGGAAATTTAATAATTTAGGAATTGTGTATTAATTGCCTTTACTAATTAATTTAGGTATACCAAGTAGTATTAAAGTAATCTTGCCATAACTGAAGCTTCATTTTCTCTCTTGTTTTTGTCTTGCAAATAAATTTGCCATTGGAAGTCACCAGGAGAGAGATTTTTGTAGGGAGAGAGTGGCTTAGATTGCCTTGAAAGGGCTTTAGCTTCTCTTGTGGCTGCCTTTTTTCTTTTATTTTATTTTGCTTGTGGAGGAGCAAAGTTGAACCAATAGATTTATAGCTTTTCTTGGACTTGTGCTTAGGCAAAAGAGGGATAGAAGGAATGAAACATGATTATATATACTTCAATTCAAAACAAAAGCACCCTGTCGGTTGTTACGAATAGCAGCCTTAGAAAATTCATGTTTAAAATAAAGCTTATTTGAATCATCATTGTACTCGACACTCAAGTAACTAATGTTCATATGGTTTAATTTATAAATAACCTTGTGATTATTGATTTTGTATTGACAAAAGACTGTCACTAAAAGTTCGGTCTGCATACAAACCGTCCACACAGGAGAACTGATGGCAATGCAGTATGTATAATATGTTAGATTTAGTTAAGATGATTTTCTGAAAAATCAAAAGGTAATTAATATTTAACTCATTGTCACTCTTTAAAGTTGTTCATGCAATACAAATTTTGTAAAGTGCTAATAAAATGTTTTAAGACAAAATTTAAAGGGCAAGTATTGTTATTGTCAAAGCAGTTTACTTGTAATTAATTTGAATTCTGATAATCAACGTGCAACTTATTAAGGAAAGCGGAATTGATCTTCTAAGCAGTGAACTACGAAGCAGTTAAAACAGCAATGAAGAAGGCTCTTTAATTGAATCACGCAATTCAAGCACGAGGCGGACATTGGCCAGTTGAAAATGCAGGGCCTTTGTTTTTCACACCTCCACTGGTATATGTTTGTTGTTAATATATATTACTAATATTAAACATACAAAAATGTCACATTAATATTCATGTAGGAATATATTTCTCTCTCTACATATATATATATATGTAAAGCTAATTATTGAAATTTCTTTTATTTTTGTTTTGATATGCAGCTTATTGCCATGTATATAAGTGGAGCAATCAATACTATTCTAACCAGGGAACACAAGAAGGAGATGATACGCTACATTTACAACCATCAAGTAATAACCCTCAAGAAATCTCGTAACTAAAATCTATAGAGTTAATTTTATTAAACAAGAGAAAGACTTAAATTTTAATATTTCATGTTTAAATGATCAAATTTTGTTTTCTTAATTGATCTTGAACTACCAACTTAAATATGTTATGTAGAACGATGATGGAGGTTGGGGATTTTATATTGAAGGCCATAACACCATGATTGGATCAGCACTCAGCTATGTGGCTTTAGGTTTGCTAGGAGAAGGACCTAACGACGGAAATGGCACAATTGATAGTGGGCGAAAGTGGATCCTTGATCATGGGGGTGCGACTGGAATACCTTATTGGGGAAAGACTCATCTATCGATAAACTTATTATGAAACTTGTATTTTCTTCTATGCATTTATTACTGCAAGATAAGCAAAAAAATTTGAATTTCTCATAAGAAAAGCAATTTTGTGCAGGTTCTTGGAGTTTATGAATGGGAAGGGTGCAATCTGTTGACCTTAAAGTCAATTAATCTTATTTTGATAATTACAATAAAGTTAACAAAGTATTATTTAACTCGGTTGTTCCAATGATGATACCCATTAGCCGATATCTTTTCCAACCAAGTGTGACGTCAAACCGATATAGTCAAACTCTCACACAAAGCTCCACAAATGCTTTCACTCACAAGAAATGAACTCAAATGATCTCCATGTGCTTCACAAAGAATCAAAACCAAGAAAGAATCAAGATATCAATCAAGTGAAGATACGCACAAGACAATTAAGCATCACGAAGACTCGAATTATCATTAAATTGAGTGAGTGCTTAGATTTTATGTAAAGTTACTTTATTGATCAAATCCCTATAGCTCAAAAATATTCATGCATCTTTTAAAGATTGATTCAAACTAGTTTGAAATTGAATTTATTTGAAAAACATCATTTTACAAAGACCGAGTTTCAAAATAAATTCGTATTAATTTTAAATAATCATATTTTAAGTTCTAATAAAAATATTTATCTTAGAAACATATCTTTGAAGTTCAAAAATCATTAGAATTTTATTTGGAACTAAATTGTTAAATTGCAAAAATATTTTTATTTTACATTTAAAATTCGCTCAATTTTTGCCCAGTTTTGATCTAATGGTAAGATGGACGCCTTTCCCGAACTCCGATCATTTTGAAATTTTTACAGTAGTTAGACAACATCTCTTGGCACCTTTGACTAAAATTTGAGCATGATCCAACAATCTAATTGAGAGAAATTAACAAAACAAATTTGAATTTTTTTGTCAAAACTAGCTGTTGGAAAGTTTGAAAATGTATACCTTGGAGCCAAAACCTTTCTTAATCATCCCCAACGGCCATATGATTTTGCAAGCTATAAATATGAGTTCTAAGACTCATTTTTAAACAATTTGAATGATCATACAAAACCATTTTTCATATATTCTTATTATTTAAGTATTCTAGCTAAAGCATTGATCAATCTCTTCATTCTTTGAGCTTATATTCATTGATCAATATTGATATCTCTTAGTGTGAGCTTCATTTGTATTTTTTTATACACAAGAGAGATATTGTATATTGGTGTTAGCCACCAAAACTTATTCAAATCATATTTGTGAGAGGTGTATCTCATAGAATAGTAAGAGGGGTTTCTTGTGAGAGTATTGAGGGTGTTTCAATACTTGTAAGAGTGTGTGAGAAGAATACACTTGTAGAGGTTTGATCTTTACCCGAAAGGAGATCGATTATAGTGAAAATTCTCGGGGAACTAACCGAGCACGGAGTAGGGGAACAAGCCGAACCGTGTGGACAAAAAAATCTTCGACTTCGATCGGTTCAATTTTTCTATCTCTTGCTCTATTATATTGTGCTATTTATTCATTGTATTTGGAATTAACTTTGTTCTTAATTGCTTGATAAATATAGACATCAAATATTTTTAAATCATTTTTAAAAATTTGATTAAGTTTTAAAAACCCTATTCACCCCCCCTCTAGGGTATTTTTCGACCTACACAATCCATTGCCCCCAAAGTTTTGCCTTTTTCCTTTAAGCATACCTTATCATCTAGGTAAAATCATTTTCTTTTTCGCTTATTATATGTACTGGTTGAGATTAATTTTCTTCTTTTGGTTGTGTTAACTCATTTTACGTGTTATAAATTACAGCAAAAATGTGGTGTTACTGTCGCTTAACTTACATGCCTTTTGTCATATTTATATGGCAAGAAATTTTATGGACTGATCACGTATCTTGTTTTAGTTTTGAGGCAATAATCGAAGTCTAATTTTATTTTTGTATTATGATAGTGAAAATTTCCTAGAGATTAAGAAGCTTGGCATAATCGAAGTTTAATATTAATTTTTTTCCTCTTTAGTGTCCACTAATTAATGCTTTCGCAAATGCTACCGGAAATTGCTGGAGAAAAAGTTGATGTTGAGAGATTATACGAAGCATTGAACATCTTTCTGTATGTCCAAGTAAGAAAAGCATTTATTATTTTAGTTCTAATTTAAAATTACTAACTAAAGTGCATATAACTAACCAATTAAGTTTAATTGTTCTTGTTCTTAAATTGATATGCAGAAAGTCCTGAAAGTGGTGGTTTTGCTATTTGGGAGGCACCAGTTCCACAACCTTACTTACAAGTAATCTTTCTAACCATAATTCAAAATCGGATATTAATTTATTAGCAAACAAGAGCTTTTGTTTTCATTTCAGAAGATACTTTTTTGTTGAATTTTTTGATCACTTGAATAAATATTTATGTTTCCTTTTATTAGATGTTGAATCCATTAGACCTGTTCGCTGACATTGTGTTTCTTTATTTAGTCTTTCCGGTTTCTCCTTAGTTCAGATTGTAATCTACCAGTCAATAGCACATCACAATAAGCACTACCATTTGTTTCGTGTGTTCCATTTTTGGTTTTTTTTCCTACTCATTATTTGAGCACAAAATAATTGAAAAACTAGAGAAATCATGCCAAACCAAACCCATTTGTTGGGGCTTTAGACGAACAAAGGCATTAACATTGCGGCCTCTCCTTCCTTGTTTATGATGGAAATGAGGATCTGATGTTTATATGTTCATTGCTCGCCCTACTTTAAATGCTAGTTAAATTTGCGGTCTCATTTGTTATTTATATTTATATATATTGATGAATAAGCTTACAAGAAATTGCAAAAGATCATTTGTTTAGAGGAGTTGTTATTTTTAAAATTGGTCCAGTTTAGATAGGTGGTATTGCTATCTTTAGTAACAGTCTTTTTCTTCGAAATACTAGCAGTATATGTTACATTTTCCCCATTAATGGATGTCTTGTTTGAAACCTTTATAGCATGTTAACTGTCATTTCATTGTACAAAGAAAGTTGTATTTCAAGTGGAAAGAATACTAGTGGATAACAAATAAATAGGGATTTTTATGTCAATATTGTACTAAACGAACTAGATAAAACATAGCATATTAATGTTGTATAGTAGTTGTTGTTGTGAATGTGATGCTTTAACTTAATTTATTCTACTTTTGTCCCAGCAAACTGCCAAATTAGATATAGTTTCATTGAAGGCCTGGGCTTGTTATCGTTCTTGTTTGTATTAGATAGATTAATAAAATTTATAAATGACCCGACATTCTTTCTAAATAACAAATTTGATGTATTTAAAATGATGGATTGCCATCTTAATTTCCTGCATACAAATATTACTAACTTGTTAAACTACACCAATTTTGCTTATTTGTTTGTCCAGCTGGGAAGAGATATGTTTACCCACTTTAAAGTGTATAAGGGCCCAAACTATCCACACAAGGCACAAAAGCCTATTGTTTTGCCTATTACAGACAAAAGGATTACTAGGCAGAACTAGATTTTGGACACCGTTCAGCAACTAATTCAGTAGGCAGTCTCTCCCCCCCTCTCTCTCTCTTCTTCCTCAACATGTCATATATTTTCATGCTATTGTTCTTGTGCTATTGTAATTAGATGGAGTTGAAGTCGTAATTTCCCATGTAATCTATTGTGGCTTGTTGAGTCTCTTAAGATGCGGATGAATTCATTTATAGCCTAATAACTTTTCTTCTATATATTACAATTATTTCCTTTTTTAAATTGTATGGTGAATATTGATAGTGTAAAAATTGAGAAGCAAACAACGTATTTTGAATATTGATTGGATTGCAGTGTGAATATTAATTAAATTGTGGTGTGAATTTATTGGATTGCAGGTAAAAAAAATTGGGTTTCCTAATTTTTCGTATTATTTTTTTAAAATAAATTTCCACATTTGTGACTGTTCAAAACAGTCACAAATGACAGCTATTTTGACTTATTTGTGACTATCCCAAGTCACCATTTATTGAAATAGTTACTAACTTGTGACTGTTACCGGCAGTCACAACTTTTGTATTTGTAACTGTCATTGGCAGTCACAAATACAAAATTTGTGACTGCCAAAAACAGTCATAAATTGTCTTTGTGACTGACATGAAAAGTAGTCTTGGAAAGTCATACAAATGGAGATTTATGACAGTTGTGTGACTGTTTTTGGCAGTCACAAATTTTTTTGTGACTGACGTTTATGTGACAGTCATTTGTGATTGTTTGAGTCGTTTGTGACTGTTTTTAGCAGTCACAAAAACAGGATTCTGGTGTAGTGTCAAACCAAAAAGTTGTTCATTATATTATTGAACCGTTGAATAATGAAAAACAATTAAATGATCATCAAATTCCTAATAAAATTATCACCAATGAACAAATTGTAGAGGAACCACATGAAATGGCAGTTAGACGATCAAAAAGATAAAGATGATCTGCTATTTCTAATGATTATGTGGTTAATTTACAAGAAAGTGATTTTGATGTTAGAGTAAATAAAGATCCAGTTACATATTCTCAAGCTGTTAATAGTAATGATTCTTTAAAATAGATCAACGCCATGAAAGAAGAGTTGGAATCGATGGAACAAAATAAAGTCTGGGAACTTGTCGAGTTGCTTAAAAGATACAAACAAATCGGGAGTAAATTGGTCTTTAAGACCAAGCGCGATGTTAATGGCAATATTGAACGACATAAATATGGACTTGTTGCCAAAGGTTTCGTTTAGAAAGAAGGCATTGATTACAACAAAACCGTTTCTCCTGTATCAAAGAAGGACTCTTTGAGAATCATTATGACTTTAGTAGCTCATTCTAATTTAGAGTTACATCAAATAGATGTGAAAACAACTTTTTTAAATAGGAGTTTAGAAGAGGAAGTCTATATGGACAAAAGGCTTCATATTAAAGGAAAGGAAAACAAGGTCTGTAAACTTAAGAAATCAATATATGGACTTAAACAAGCTTCCCATCAATGGTATATTAAGTTTACTGATACCATTACTTTTTTTTGGTTTTAAGGAAAACATTGTTGATCGGTGTATATACCTAAAGATCAGTGGGCGTAAGTTTATATTTCTTATTCTATATGTTGATGATATTTTGCTTGCTAGTAGTGACCTGGGTTTATTGCGTGAGACCAAAAATTATCTCTCTAAAAACTTTGAAATGAAATATATGGGTAAGGCATCCTACGTGATCGGGATTGAAATTTTTCGTGATAGATTACGTGGATTATTAGGATTGTCTTAAAAAGCATATATTGAAAGAGTTTTAGAAAGATTTAATATGAAAGATTGTACGGCAGGTACTGTTCTAATTCAAAATGGAGATAAATTCAGTTTAAGTCAATGTCCAAATAATGAATTGGAATGTGGACAAATGAAAAATATTCTTTATGCATTTATTGTTGGGAGTTTGATGTATGCACAAGTTTGCACTAGGCCAAACATTAGTTTTGCAGTCTGAATGCTAGGGAGATACCAAAGTAATCCAGAAATGGATCGTTGGAGAGCCGCAAAAAAAGTTATGAGATACTTGCAAGGAACAAAGAAACATATGCTCATTTTTAAGAGAACTGATCGCTTGAAAAATGGTCAGCTATACAGATTCAGATTTTGCTAGGTGTGTGGATAGTAGGAAATCCACATTTGGCTATTTAGTCCTTTTAGCTGGAGGAGCAATATCATGGAAAAGTGCCAAGCAATCTATTATTGACATTTTGAGTTTAATTAATGTGTTTTCTAACATTATTTTCATGTGAATATATATGTACATGTATTATTCAATAATAACAAGAAAAGCCTTTTAATAAGACTATCATTAGACCACTAAGTATAATTCTCACTTATAGATCGTGTTAGATAAATTATTTAGTGTTATAGTACATAAAAAGGAATATGTAGTCTTATTAATGTACAACCACTATGACTCTCACTAATAGTTTTATTTAATATAGTATTTATAATAATTGTCTTACGGAGACATCCAATCTCATATATTGTATGTATAATGATTATTTATTTAAATCACAAATTATATAGGCCAAGTGGGAGAATGTAAGAATTAATTAATTAATTCTTATGTGTGTCCTACATAATTGGCTTATTTTATTATTTAGTGAGTTATTAAGATAATAAATAAATAATGAGAAAATGGCAAAATCTTGAACACTACGGTTTTATTGAGGATAATAGTATATTTAACTATTTAGGATAAACCTCTATTTGTTAGAGGTTATTGATAAATATCTCTAATTAGTTAGAGATAAGCATTCACTAATCCACTTTGATGGAAAGCATGTCTTACAGATAGATATGGAATTGGATCTTCTATCAGCCTATAATTACATCAGTTACATATTCTGAAATTACGATACAAAATAGAAGTGCATAGGCCAAGGGAGAGAAACCTAATCCCGGTGTTTTGAATTTTTCCATTAATATATTCATCAATTGGTATGGCTAGGGACCGAGGTTATTAAATCTTTCCAATCCAACTATATATATATGTAGAATTATGTTAGTCCAAGATCCATATGTTGATGGAAATTTTTAAAACTTACATATCTATCTTATAATCATTCATTAGGCTTTCTTAGAGATGTTTATAAGTGAAAGTTTGGGCCTCATGCAAAATATTATTTTCCCATAATTGAAAGGTATGAAACTTCATATAAATACCATAATCCCTTAACATCCTCACAAAGACATACTTTGAAATTCCCAACTTCATCCTTAAAATTGATGTATTTGCAATTTATATACTAGACTATTTATACATATGATGTATATGCAATTTAAATATATAAAATTAGAAGAAATACATTTATTTATTGAATGATACAACTGCTCAGTTGGCCAAGCATGGTTTTTACATCCATAATGATACGGGTTCGGACTTTTGCTTTAATCATTATTTATTTTTCAAAACAAAATCTTATGCCTCTATTGGCTGCAAGATTATTCCATGTCATCTTGCTGACATGATATTAACCAACCAATAATAATGCTTTATGTGCCAGCTGGAATCCCCGTTTTAACTATGTAAAAGATTTTGTCTTTATCCTCTGAAAAATGAAAGTAGAATGTTCTCTTTCTTTTGTACATTGAAGCCCGTTTTCTTTCTCTCTCTATCTCTCTCTATTCTTGATCTAATACTTAAAGATTTGTTGAGCTTTCATAGAAAACTCTTGTGGGTAGCTCTTCCTCTTTCATATTTTTTTTTTGCTGAAATCTGACTCAATATTGAATTTATGTGACACATGAACATAATTATTTTGCTTGATTATATATGTGTGAAGATTGTACAATTAAGTCCAAAAGGCAAAAGAAAAACAAAAGTTATTTTGAAATTTTAAATCTAATCGAACAAAGGCTTATAAATGGAACAACTTGTAAGTGGAAATGGCGAAAAAACAAAAGTTATTTTGAAATTTAAGATCTAATTCGTATATGGTATGGCATTTATAAATTGTAAAAATAACTGTGCATATATGTTGTTTTAATGTACATTCGCAATAAGAAACTTAATGGTATGATAATTTGATATATTCGAAAATATTCAAGTGCGAACCGGTTCGTACCAGAAACGGACTCTAGATATATTTATTATATTATTCTACTTACCTTATTTACTGTCACTATTATGAATGATCAATTCAAAAGTATAGAAATATGAATTCAGAGAATGAATATATTGAATTGAATGATTATTCTCTAGAGGAATTCATTATATAGGGTAAAATACAAGATAAAGAAGAAAATAAATTAATCATAATCTAACATAGAGATTTGATACTAGTCAACTCTACGTACAAGATAACTATATAAATATGTGATAACTATGTACATATGTATGCTAACAAGGAAACAAATCCTACGTCCATGCAAACTGGTATGACACACAAACGCAATACCATGTAGCGTACTTGCTTGAATCTTCTAGTCATATGCGTATCAGTATGACCCAATATTGACCAATACCGATACACAACCCATCAGTTAACAAAAAGGAATAGGATTGATAAGCAAAGAAATAACACGATTAAGGTCAATGTCTATCATGCCATGGCCATTTCCGTGTTGGTACGTTACAAGTGACATCCTAGCTAAGTTCATCGATGCCCTAACAAAAATCTGATTGAATGGAGAATTGTTTAAAATCAAATCTCCATTCATACTCTTCCAATTCTCTCTCATCAATTTGTTTATGTGTTTTCGTGCATCGCTTTCTGAACCTCCAGTCTCATGAATGTAGCACTTGATTGATTTCAGGTTGTCGCTTATTGTTAACTCATCCTAAAAGCAAATGGACTTTGATAATTTAGTATAGCAAAAATTAAATCTTTGTGCAATACAGATAGATCCGGTGTTCAAATAAAGAATTTGCACACCCCTACCATCTTGATCAAAACATTTGAAAGTGAATAGGATGGATTGTGTACGTACAGTGGTGAAGTCAAGAATTTCCCAGGGGAGGTAAAATTCAAAACATAAAAAAATATATTTAAAGCCATAAAATTTGAATGACCATAATAGCATTAATAATATTATATAATTAATCAAGAAACACAACTAATATTATGCAAGTAATCAAAAAATAAAATTATACCTAATATTAACAAGTAGATCTAGGAAAGGGTTTACCTTAGTATTGTTGAAAAATTGGGTAAAAATACTATTTTCGAGCAATTTTGAAAGTAATTTTTGGTGGGATCCTCACACTCAGTTGTGAAAAGTTATTATAGATTCGTGTTCTCCTCCGAAAGGATATTGAAATCATATATTTGTTTGCTCAACAAAGCTATGGGGTGAATGAGAAATTGTTACCCAAAGTGAGCTACTTGAGATAGCAAAAATGGAATGAAAATCGGTAAGTCCTAGACGAGATCATTGTGAAAAAAATTGATGGATTTATAAGAGAGCACATCTTATAAGCTTGTTAAGCAAATAAAAATAAGGCTCTTTCTTGCTCCCAAGGAGGGGGGGCCGGAGGGAGGGTTTCAAATCATGATGAATCATGTGGCTCATGTGCATTCGCACCTTCGGACACACATGTCTACTTCGAAAAAGCCAACCGCGCGGGGCCATGTTTTGCACACTAATTTATTTTTCGGTTTGTTCTTCATGCCCTTCACTTAAATTTTAATTAAGCTACTCACATATGTCCCTATATATATAATTTTGCTCCTTTCACTTAGGCATATTCAAGTATAAGTTTCGACACATAAGTTCTCAAATATTTTTTTTCCCAAAAAATACTCCACTTATAGTAAAAAAAAAAATTCAAAATCAAGTAAGGGCGCTTGCCCCTGCCTGTCCCATGTGCGTTTGCCCCTGTGTACGTACCTTATTAGATGGGCCCAAATCATTTGAAAGCCGCACGATCATTGATGAGCACCGGATTATATTATGATATTTCTCCAAGGAATCCAAAGCCTCCTTGTTTATTGGATTAGTGAGGCAAAAATAAGAATGTACAAGTACTAAAGCACCTCCAACTGAAATCCATGCATTCTTCATGTACTCCTCAAAGTTTGGTGTATATTTGTTGTAACACCACTTTGCTTCCACCAAGTAACATTTGCATAAATCTGCCCACTGAACATATTAAAAATATTAATTTAAACCATGAAAAGTTTGTTGTATATTTGTTGTAACACCACTTTGCTGGATCTTTTTCTCTGATATATATATTCCACGGAAAAGTTGATTAATTCTTATATTGAAATTTGGTTTACTGATTATAAAATAGATGATTAATTTATAATATTTCAAAATAACTGACTCTTATAAGAAGAATTAATATAAATAAGGATGGAGTGAACAATATATATACCGCATTTTTCAGATACGAAATGACGTTGGAATCTTGTTGGTTGAGAAAAACAGAAGCCATTTCATTGGTGGAGTTGTAAAGAACTAGGAACCCAAGCTTCATATCACATGGGAGTTCTTCAACAGCATTGATGTCCCATCTAAAAACAAAATTCAAAATCCCTAGCTTTAAAAGAGATGATAAACTTTATAGTATAGTGGTATTATTGGCTGACATTAGAGTTTGAGAAGAAATCGAGGAGTCAAGAGTTTGATACAAACCGTTTTATATAGAAAAAAAAATGTTAACTAAAATGTACTTCCTATATCTCAAATATATAAAAGTCTCATTTTGACTACTACATTTTCTAAAAAATGACATTTACTGAGCCAAAGCAAATTCTCTAGAGAATAGTTCAAAAGCGGCCGACATACAAGTTCAAATTAAACCTCATTTAGGAGATAAATCCTTGCAAGCAAATTAACTGTATAGCACACCATTTCTCAATAAAAATTCTACTATAGTCATTAACCAGAGTTTTTATTTTATTTAAAAGCAATTAGGGCAAGATTAACGTGTTTTCTCATTATGACGTACACATCTTAATAATCCTTTTTAGAAAGAATTGAATAAGGTCTCAATGTATATCCAAAAAAAAAACAAGCAGATTTTCACATGTGATATCGGGTACACAGTACACTAATTATGTAGTAAAGAAAACAAGACTTAATTTTAACTGAAATTTTAAAAATAAAGAGTCTTAATTTAAGACGGGCGAAATAATTTCAAAATCATCGTTGATATGGACAAACCTTTCAACAGCATTGGTAAAGATTTCAAGTTGTTGCAATGTACCATACTGATCATAAATGTCATCAATAATTGTGATTAGTGAAGCAAGCTGTGTGATAATCCTCCTACTATATTGAAATTGAGGCTCATAAATCACTCCCACACTCCAATAAAAATTCTCCACTAGATTGTCTCTAGCGAAGCCCAGCTTATCCCCTAAACATGTACTTTTCCACCACCTGAAAATCAAAATGATATATGTTATTTTTTGTCCAAGAAACAAAAGGCAGTCCAATTTTATAGATGAGATTGGCAAAAATAAAACTTCATGGATCAAAGTGAAAATTCGATAAAATTTCATAGGTGTAAGTATAAATAACTCAAAATTTAGGAAACGGCCACCTGGCTCTTTATCATGGATCCATTATTCAACGACAAAAGAAATCTGTTGCCAATGGTTTCCACTTTCCAGCTATTGCCATTTCAGTCCAATATTTTGAAGAATGTTTATTCCTAGTTGTTGCTCAAGCTCTATGGCCCCGCAGGGATGGAATTAGAAATTTCTCTTAAATGAGGTACCATTAAAAAAAGTACAATGAATGAAATCTCAAGACCGGGAACACAAAAATATAAAAAAAATAAAATTAGAAATAGAGAGGATGAGATTGGGATAAAGAACCCTCGACAAAATGTAAAAGTAAGAATGAAGAGAGAGGTAGGTGAAATGCAAAATTAAAAATAAAAGAGATTATAGAGCCGTCTTTGACCATGTGAAGTTAGCCTAGTGGTTGACTACAAAGGCAGACCTAGGAATTTTTCGAGGGGTGGACTAATAATAATAGACAAAAAAATTATAAAAAAAATATCGAAAGTATAACTATATAGTGAAAAAATTAAATTAATAGTATAATTTAAATATTTGAATTCATACATAATGAAAATTATTTAACAAAGTTGAGCTCGACGAGTTTTTAATAATTTGAATTAATCTATAACAGACTATATCCAATATATATTTGAGCTGGGTTACGGGGTGGACTAAAACTTAACAAAGAGGTGGGCTAAAACTTAGAAAAGGGGTGGGTTTAAACTAACTTTTTTTTTTTTAAAAGTGTTGGTAGGTTTTTTAAAATTTTCCCTTGTACTGAAGCCCGCTCTATTTCTCCCGGTCCGCCCCTGGTTCTTTAGATCTTTGTGAAGCATTATCTATTTAACGGAGAAACCATTTTCTTATCTCTTCGGGTGTAGTTGTTAAAAAAAATATAGAACACACCTTTATTTAAAAGAGTGCTTCAAAAAAATTAATAAGCCGCACACCTTCTTTGAAGACATTTTATCTAAATAGATGGAGTAGATAATAATAATAATAATAAAATAAAAATTTAATAGTAAACTATATCCGCCCCTGCCGCCCGTGCAAGTCATAAAAGTTGAGGAAAATTAGACACCCGGCCATTGACTGGTTTGACTAGACCAGTAGACCACCACCCCATGTAATTAAGTAATAAAAGTTGAGAAATAAAGGTAATTAAAATTTATTTGGGTAATTTTAATGTTTAAGGCTCCGTTTGATTGTAAAGTGGAAAAGAAAAATAAATTGTGTTAGTTTAATTTGAAGAAAAGATGGAAAATAAGTTGAGTGATAGAGGAGACATTCTCTTGATTTTTAAGTTTTTCCATGAAGAAATATTCTTTACTTGGTGGTGAGTAAAAATTTTCCACCAAAAATATTAAAAGATGGAGGATATATACTCATAAAATGAGTAACATCTCTCACCTTATTTTATATTTTTTCACACAAACTAACTAAATTTATTTTCATTTTCCATCTTTGCAATCAAACGGAGCCTAAGTATTAGAAGTTTTGATAAAAGCAGAAAACTTACCTCGACATATGCTTTAAATCTTCTAGGTGAATGCCTTGTACAATATTGAAATCCAATTTTGCAAGCTCAAGCAAAGTAGTGTTCATATCTTGTCTCATCTCATAAACATTGATGAACCACCTTGCCTCCAGTCTTGGCATTCTCCAATGAAATGGGACCTCCAATGAATGAATAATTAATTTGGCAAGATTTGAATCTAACTTATAATTCTTTAGGCTTTCTTTCAGATATTCATGTGTGAAATTTTGGGCCTCATCCAAAATATTCTCTCCCATAGTTGAAAGGTATGAAGCTTCGTATAAATACAGTAATCCCTTGACATCCTCACGAAGACATGTCTTGAAATTCCCAAATTCATCTTTAAAATTGTTGAATACCTCTGCAATATTAATAAATACTTGAAGTTAGATGCCAATTATTAAAAAGAAAAAAAAATACACATAGATACACAACCAATATTATCAACACATGCATTCTCTTGACGATAGCCACCATTATTATTTTGTAATAAAATTTCACTCTAATCCTTTTTTAATTTATTTTTTAAAATAATTAAGAGAAAGAAAGAGAGAGAATTAATGATTCAACTATACCTTGAGGGACATAATATCCATGCTCTCTCAAGAGTCTAAATTCAAGAGCTGTGGCATACAAATCATCCTTGTTCATCAACCCATCCCCTCTATGATTATTGTTGTATATGCTATCAAGTATTGTCTTTATTTCAGCCTCAAAGTGATAAGATATGCCCAATCTTTGGAGTGTCTCAATTAATTCGAGTTTATTAATCATTGGCCCCTCCACTTTATGTATCATCCTCCTCACCTCTTCCTTCAACTTACCAGCTCTTCTTGTCCAAGTTTCTCCCTACAACAACCAACACTCCTACTTAGGTATTCATTAATAATTCTCAAATTTAATATTTCAATATATAATGGCAATATATACACGTACATTAACTAGGGCACACCAATTATACAATACTTATTGGTTTCATCAACTAGTTTTCCGTGCCAGATGCGTTAATTTGTTGTAGTTGATCTTAGGGGTGGATCATACTCATTTTTGATCTATGGATCGATCTTCCACATAATTGTATATATTGTACCAGTAGCGTATGGTACAGTATTGGTAATGAATTTCAATACCAATGCCATACCGTACCCAAATATATATATATATATATATATATAATTATTATTCATTACACGTTCACACTTATAAAATATCATACTTGTAATCAATATCAAATTATCAATAAATTTGCTATGTAGGTATGAAAATTTCACAATTCAAATTGGTTTTATATAATTTTTAATACAGAAAAATAATGACTCATGCCAAATAATGAACTGTCAAATACTAAAATAAAAGCATGCATGCAATTTGAACTGTGAAATTTCATATTTACATAGCAATTTTATTTATTTTAATTTTTTTTTCCTAAGGTAACGCAGCGAGTTCAATTTGTGAAATACCAAATAATGAGTCATGTCATAAATATTTAAACTAGGGAAGACAAATCTAATTTGCAGTGGGGTGAAAATATTTCTTTCATTTTTTGCAATCAACAGAAATTAAGGGATTAATAAATGGAATTCTTGCTTTGGAAGAAACGGTTCTTCTGCTATTTGCTTGTCTCCCCTTTCAGTTTTTTCTTTTTCTTTTTTTTTTTTTGGGAACAGCCCTTCGGATTCATGTGCTTCTGGTGCTAGTTTTGTTTTTCTTTTAGATTCGATAGAGAATTATTACTGTACCAACCAATAATTTCAGTATACCAAACTTTTAGTAAAAGCACATGAACGGGAAGGACTGTTCAAAAAAGATAAAAGGATGTCCTAGTTCTTTTGCTATTTGCTTGTCCCCTCTCAGTGGATTTTTTTTAGGTAGAATACTATTACTATAACGTATACCAAGGGACAATTTCAATATATACTGGATTTTAGTATATCGAATAATTTGATACAGTAATAACAATCGATTTAGTCATAACGAACTTTCTGCACAGAAGTCCTGGTACCGTAATTATATCAAAATATCATTTTTTATTAGAAAAATATTAATTCCATCATCAAATTATAGATTATAAATTCATAAGCTTATAGAGCATATACATGTTCATATTTTGAATTGACAAGTTAGACTAATTCTTTGATTCCAATTATGAGGTAAGTAGGATCTTTAAAAAATAAGAAATTGACACCTTTACGTACCACATATTTACTAGTGATTGACTGAATGTAGGAGTCTTCCAATGTTGGAGGAGGGGGAGGAGGAGGACGTTTGTCTGCTATAGTAACAGCAGTTCTATCAAGTTTGGGTGCAGTGGCAGTCATGCATTGGGTAGACTGTGAGAATCTGTCAACACTATTGGTTGTTGTTCTATGCGACAGCCTTGTGAGAGTAGAAATAGGGGCTGAAGGAAGAAACGCAAGAGCCATTGAAATATATGGGAGGGTTTTTATTTTTGTTGGCCTGAAAGTTTGTTCGCTGCTCAAGAATTTTGCCCGCCCTCTTTATATACTACTCATTTTCTTGCTCTAGCTAGCCAGCTTCATATCTAATTTAACATGCGGACCACATTTTTTTGGGGACTACATTTTGTTTTCCATCTTAATTGTTGTGGGCCATAACTAGTTATAATATCATTTAAAAAAAAATACCCGTTTTGGATCAGCTTACTAAAATTTAGGGAGTTAGATGAATGCGTATTAATTTTGAAGGAAATATTCATTGTGATTTCAAATTTTAGGAATATATATTTCTTCCATTTTCGGGATATATATCTCTTAAAGATCATCTATTTCGAGAGATAAACAGATGGACTTTACATGAAATTTGGTGAGGATGATCTCTATAATGAGTAGATCATTTTCACCAAATTTTATCAGAAAAACTCAAACAGGAAGTGGATTAATTAAAAATCTAAAATTTCAACGTTCATAAATGCGCGTATATATCATTTTTTTTAGTTAATTCACTTCTCGATTGAATTTTTTTTATAAAATTTGCTGGAAATGATGTACTCAATATAAAGATATCTCAACCAAGTTTCATGAAAAAAATCATCCATTTACTTTATTGAAATAAACGGTTAACTTAAGGACGTCTTTAAGAGAAGGGGCCTCATTCATACATATATATATATATATATATGTAGTCTTACATAAGCATATGTAAAAACGACACACAGAATAATTGCAGATCGAACAACTATTGAATTTACAAGTGAACTGCAGAACGGCTCAAATTCATAGCATAACTGTTACGCAAAAAATGATATTGGCATGCATCATTATAATTCCTTTACTTGTCCTCGTTCATTAAGCATTGCATCTTTTAATACATATGTTAATCATTTTTTTTCTGTTTAATGAACTTTATGGAATTCTAAAAGACGGTTATTTTGTTTTCATTACTTTTTTTTTTAACGACTAATTGTGTTTTTAAATACCAGCTTTAAAAAAAGGCCAAACATAATTATGTTTTTTTTGTGTAAAGAGGCATAATGTACAAAGTTACAAGTAAAAATTCAGGTGGCTGTAACCCTGATCGAGTTTGGATGAATTAATGTACGTAGGAGTCTTCCGATGTTGGAGGAGGATGGTTTGTCGTTATAGTAACAGCAATTCCGGCCATCACATACATTTGGGTGAAGCGGCAGTCATGCATTGTGATAATCTGCGGACAGTAAAGGTACGTTGTTCGTTCTATGTGACTGCTAGCCTTGTGAGAGTAGATATATATATAGGGGTTGAATTGAAGGAAGAAAGAGAAGAACCATTGAAGAAAGATATACGTGGAGTTTGTTCGATCACTGTTCAAGATATATACTCCTTTCATCCTACAAAGATAGTCCACTTTTCTTTTTTCGTCTGTCCCAAATTATAGGCCACTTGCCTTTTAAAGAATGCACTAAAACTTCCTTTTCCTAATGTACCCTTATTTAATTACATTGTTATCAACTCCGAAATAATTAACTTTACCTAATAAATATCCATCTCTAAAGGAAAAATAAAAAAATGTATGTTCATTTTCTAATCCAATGTATTTATTATAGTACAATCAATGAGGGCATAATAGGAAAATTGTGTAAAAAAATTATAATTCCAATTATATTAAATGAAGTTTCTTAATCTATGTAAAAAAAAAATAGATCTATCTTTGTGGGATACAGAGTAATTCTTAATTACTTATTTTTAGTTCCATGTAACTTCTTAATTATTATCTCGTTTTTATTTATTTATTATTTATTTTACTTTATTAAGATAGTTCCTACTTTATATAAAGGTCTCGTAAGTGTAACTTGTAAACCCAACAATTGACCAATCAAATCTACACAATCCAATATCCATTGCAACGTTGTTTGGTCCCTCAGCTCGATTTAAAGTTTTAAACTCCCAACCGCCGGCTATCACCACCACTATTGAAACTCTGAAAACACAAAATCCCCCACTGCCGTCCAAACCATCCAGATATGACTGAATCAATTATCCCAACCGCACGCACTCTCATGCGCGGCGCGTGTTTCTAATCCAACGCCTCTAACGCCCACGCACTCCTCCGCATTTCACCCGCCGCGTCAAAAGATAAAAGGAAGACGAATAAATGAAAGGCAAATAAAATGGGGGAGGAATACGTGGCGGGCCCCACCACCCAATGAAGAAAGAGAATGGGACGAAGAAAAAGGAAAAAGCTGTCCCCCACTTGCCAAAAAAAGAATGGAGAGTGGCATAAATACCATACTACCCCACCAAAATCACTAAATATTGTCAAATTTACGTTAAAATATCGCAACATAGCTTGGTAATAAGTAAGTTTTCACCCATTTTTAAAAGAATGAATTCTAGTCTTGCAAGAAAGAAAGTATGAAAATAGTATTGATCTTCTTTTAAGAAAAAAAAAAAGTTTCACCAAAACTTTCAGCTATATAAAAACTCCCAACTGCCGGCTATTACTACCACTATTGAAACTTTGAAAACACTGTTCTTAAACAAATTTCTTGGTCTAGTGAAATAAGAGTGTCACTGGGATAATCTTAAGATCGATTTAAAGCTCTCAAGATCAATTCAGCCAGCAGAAATTAAAATAATGTTTGGCCAACGACAACCACGCATAATCAACAAAAATTTGGAAAACCAAAAAAGAAAAAAAATATTATTCTTAAAGACATGAGTTCAACTCTTGTGTACTGCTTATATAAAATCCTTCTTGTTGAAATGTGTAAACACAATAATTATTATTTATATAATATTATATTATTTAATTCCACACTATCTTCACATTTAATTCAACATGTAGACCACTTTTTTTTTGGCCTCTTAATTGTCGTCGGTTGTTGGTTGTTGGTATAAAATAGGAGTATCATTTAGATATACTCTCTCAAAAATCTCAGTCCATATATATTATATATAGTTTGGCGTGTACCATATATATTCCGTATATATATATATATATATAATATTTGCACGTGTTTGAGGTAGATCCATGCCATACATACTTTTCGCATGCTTCCCCAAGTAAACTAACTTTTCTTGAAATAATTTTGATATGATTAAAAGCAGTGACAGGAGTGAGAAATAATATTTAGGTGGGGTTAAAAAAAATTTAAGTTAATATTAAATCAAATTTAATAATTATGTTGTCAAGCCAAATTTTGCCTAAAATATTTTTTCATTTTTTTTTTGGTATTTTGGAAAAGTTAAAAATGATATATTAAAATTAATTATATATTTTGAAATATTTTTATCAACTAAATATTCAACCTACTATAACCAACAAACAAATATATTAATAAACAAATAAATAAAAAAATCAACATTAATAAATAATAATCTACAAACAAATATATTAATAAATAATAACCAACAAATAACAATCTAATAATAAGCAAATCAACCTCAATAATCAAATTTAATATCAATATTTAACAATCTAAGAAGCAAATCAACATTAATAAATAATAATTAATAAACAAATATATTAATAATCTAAGAAGCAAATCAATATTAAAATACCTAAATCTTAATATTCAATTTTTTTTAAAAAAAATAGTATAAGATTATAAAAACTAGAAATTAGGTAGAAGGTCTTACTAAACATTGATTTTTACCAAAACTCCAATGAATAATATTTTTTTGAATGAAGGGCCTATTTTTAATTGGTAATTAGTGTAAGAGGCCTATTTTATTTTATATTTTAAATGAAGGTATTTGAATAAATTTAAATATCATTTAATTAATAAAAACATGTTATATATTACCTAAATTACCCCCTCTTTATGAAATTTGCACAAAAAAATATGAATATTGCAGTGAAATATAGACTGCAATATGAACTTTGCACTAAAAATATGGACTGCAAAGTTCACATTGCAGTAAAATATGGACTGCAATATGAACTTTGCACCAAAAATATGGACTGCAAAGTTCATATTGCAGTAAAAAATGGATTGCAAAGTTCATATTGCAGTGAAATATAGACTGTAAAGTTCATATTGCAATCCATATTTTAATGCATATTGGTATTTTTTAGTTTATTTTAAGGGTTGGGATGTCATTTTATAATGAAAAAAAACACATGTCATATTATTAATAAAATAAAAAATAGGCCATTTATTTACAAAAAAATTATTCATTGGCTTTAGTGTGAAAATCTTTCTCTAATAAGACATTTTTTTTAATTGTCCCTTATAAAAAAAAAATAATCTAAAAAACTAAGAGCTGCAAAAAAAGAAGAAGTACCACTACGACTGCGCTTCAAACAAATAAAAGGGGTAGTTGAAACAAATTAGACTGCATGCGATACTTTATACTTACTTTCTACTTATACACCATCCCTACAATAAATTGCAAAATCTTACTCCCAAACTTATACATTTTATCACACAAAACAATATCGCCCGCCTATATTATATTACAAACTGATGCCCTTGTAATAATACAGCTCATTGCACGAACAACCCTCCCCCACTAAATTTTCTAATTTTACACTGTCACATATAAACCCATATACTCTCTCAAAATTCATGAAAAGTTCATATGGGGCCATGGCTCTCCCTGGACCCTCCATGGCTCCCCCCGTGGTTGAAAACAAGTTGAAGCGAAAGATCGTTGAAGCTTGGAGTTTTCAACAGAGCACGCAATTATTTTAGATCTATTTGATTGCAAGTTACAATCATGATTAGAGGTTAATGCCCAAAAAAGTAAATGAGTTGGTTCAACTGTCCCTTACTTGCAATTAAGAGTATGCAACATAATAATAATAATAATAATAATAATAATAATAATAATAAATCTCACTTTATCTTTTCTCGTTGGAAAGAGATATTGCTAGTATCAGTTTTATCTATCAATTTCAGAAATTTTGTTATATTATCATTAAGTTTAATTAAAAAAAAAAGAGAGTTAATATTAGCAGTAAATTTGTCTCTTTCCAAATTTAGTAACAAAGTTGTCCCTTCTAATAATTTTTAAAGAGTACTAAACTTATCATTTACAATAATTCTTGTTACGCCATTGCTGAAAATCATGAATAAATATTAACATTAATATGCAACATTTCAATTTATTACTCTGTGACTAAGCCCCGATTCAATTTACCAAATTATATACTTTCTTCACTAGTCACGTTTTTTCGAAACTGTAACAAAATGGAGCTTAAAAAAAATACTTAAAATATCATTATTTTCAACTGTGACAAAGTATCAAAACTTTGTTTCTCACTATTATTGTCTGTGACAAATGCATGTGTTTTTGAATTTTAATTTAGACAGTTTCATTTAACATAAAAAATATCAAGTTCCAACCTCGTATTTTAGCACCCACCGAACAAAATTCTTGAGTACATCACTGGTAATATCTAAACAAATTCCCATTAAATTAATATTTTATTTTCAATATTTATATTATCACGGCATGGTATTGTTGCTTGTAGAAATTTGTAATCTATTTTAATTGTTTTATTTACTGTTCTACCTTTGAACTCAATTTGTTCTGCCCTTAAACTCAATTAATTCATCAATTTTTTTTACAGAAGCAAATATGTTGGGTGTTCGAGGACAAGGAGTGTGGGTGGGAAGACTCTAACTGCAAACTTCTTGAACTTGCAAATCAATTTTAATCAACTAGACAAAACCATGGTCCTTAATTTCTTGTCCAAATTGTGATTTAAATAAATTAACATTATTGTATCAAGTATGACTCTTGAAACTGATAATTGTCAGAAACCACTATATACTTGTGGCACGTGTGATACTTGCATAATATTATACCTAGAAATTTCTAATATTATTTGGAAACTGATATTTAGTCAAGTGTTATAAATATGTTGTTTTTTTACCTAACGTGATGGGTTGGGATCTCAGGTGAAGTAACAATTATTGGGGGAAAAAGGTATTAATTTAATAATTTAATAGACAATTAAAACTGCTCCTCGCGTTTAATATACAGTATAAATGATAAGTGGTTAACACCCTTTCAAATAGAGTAATACTTGCAAATAGTATCTATATGGTATACATTGAAAACAAATATTTTTCCAACAAAGTTTTGTATTGTAATTTTTATTATTTGGTTTGTAACTTGCAAGGGTTGAAAAAATTATACGGCTGGGAAAAAAAAACTGAAATCCGGAGAACCGGTTCGGTTCGATTCTTAGAAATTATGTTAATTTTGTTAACAATATAGTTCTTGTAAATTGTTAACGGTTCGGTTATTGGCTCGTAGTATAATTTCTTTACAAGAACCATTAAGGAATCGATATTGGATTTCCCTTCTAAGCTCTATTCCAATGCTTAGGAACCGAACCGTTATAACCGTTATTTCTTTTCAATAACCGTTAGTTCTTTCTAATAACTGTTAATATTTTGGTTTTTCTCTTATTAACGGTTGACCAATAAACCGAATAACCGTTATTTCTTTCCAATAATCATTAATATTTCAGTTTTTTTCTTGTTAACGGTTAACCAATAAACCGGAGAGACTAAACTGTTAGAACCGGTTCTTCACTTTTTCATAGTTAGAACCAAACTGTTCTGATATAACCGGTTCGGTTAACAGTTCTTGAAAATTTGCTAAAGAATCGAACCGGTCCCAACCCTAAAAAATTACATTTCTTAGGTGCAATTAGATTCATAAGCAAGAAAAACTCAAAGCTCTCGATCAAGAATCTACTTAATATATTTTCTCAAACTTTAAAGACAATCAAATTGAACAAATATATCATATTTGTGTGGGAAATTATGTTGGTTTTTTGACCTGTTAGTTTAGCCCAGCAGGAACACCCATAAATAACTTTAGGTCTTTAGACCTAAATAACTTTTACACAATACACAACACAATTAGAGGCAGTCGTCATCTCTTCTCAAGCACATTCTAGGGTTCCTTGTAGAGAGCACTTAAAGCTGTGGGTATAGTGGTTGCCGTTCGTGTAACGCTACACAATGCGAATATTGTAAAGCCAATCACTGATGATCCATATTATTCCACTGCGTATACAAGTATGCGATACTTGTATTGTATTAGTTTTCCAACATATTAGAAATTAATTGAATGTAAATATTTAACTTATGCGTGTGATAGCCAATTATGAAAAAATGAAAAATGTCTTGAGGTTTGTGGTTTATCTCTTTAATTATATTAAACCTTATCATTCACATAATCTATATATCTATTTTTAATTACTTTTTGTTGTTGCATGATATTTTGCTAATAATTTTAAAGTCTGCAATGTTTATCATACACTCAATTAACCCCATTCTTGTATTGATTTCCGACGATAATATCATCATTTAATATTATTTCACTCACTCTTAAAAAAACCTCTACGTTTTTTACTTTTACTTTGATCTTTCATATATAGTGTTTTTTTTTCCTGAAATAGATCACAAATGTCAACCTAATCTCTGGAGAAACACAACTTATTTATTATATGGTGAGATATATAACACATTTGTAACGTCTTAAAAAGAAACCAATAAGACACTTTTAATTTTAGACGTCTCAAAAATTAAGACTTTTAATTTTACAAAAGAGATATTAATTAATTTAGAGCAATATTACTTAACCCAAAAAAATAAGATACAAGGTATATTATTAAGTGCGTGAGGAAGGACCAGGGCTGTTTAAATGGTTTAGAGTATGTTGTTAGTAGGGCAACGGTTTGAGTTGAACACTTGATTCTTACCATTTCGTGTACTAAAAAAAAGGAGTAATTGAGTTTTTTGTTTTTTATTTAAACTTTGTAGTATGTTGTCCAAATTTCAATCTCAGACTCGAGCCAAAATTCAAAAGATATGGCCCAAGTCTAAAGAATTTTGGGCTGGACTAGGATAGTGCAGCTTTCTTCTAATCATGATGGTTGGAGTTCTTACCACAAAAGTTGGAACAACGGTGGGGCAAGGGAGATAACATTTTTACTCTCATTTTTTTTTTAATATTATTACGATGCTTTAAAAGAAAACCAAAAAAACCTAGAATGTTGCTACACTTATATGTTTCATTGAAAAAGAGTACACGTTTTTAAAGATACACCAATGTTAATTAATCTAATTAATACTTGTGTGAAACAACTCACACAAGTTACATTCAATATAAAATTTAGATCTGAAGGTAAGGTTTTTATCTCTCTCTAGTCTTGTATTTTGTATTATTTTAATAAAATTAAGGGAGCTCACCCTCTTTTATTAAAAAAAAGGTAGATAAAAAATCATGAAACTATATATATTCCATATATCTCCTAAAAATGAATATGGGCTCTTTATTTGGAACTTATAATTCTAGTATTTAGCGGATAACGTGAGTTCATGATTAGTAAATCCTTTTGTGAATAGCTTTGTATTTTTTTCTTGGTAATTTTTAGGTTTTTTTCAGCGTAGAGGTAAGAAGGAAATTTTTGTACGCGGATACATATAAACGCTCTTTAAATTAAAGGTTACTCTTATTGTCAGAGCTTAATATCGTTTTGAGAAATTATAACGTATGTTTTTAAAATTATATATTACTTTTATAATAATTATAATTATTTTGACAGTAGCCCTACACAAATTAAATAGGATATGTGGAGTATTATTATGATTCTTCATATGTAATATTACGAAAAAAAAAATAGTAGCAAAAAACTGTTTACTTTCGAGGACACGCTTTGTTTAAACTATTGTACTTGTAGCCACCACAATTACTATATTACAAGCTGCCATTATTTTTTAGTGAACATATGTATAAAAAATAATTATCCTATATAAATACACATACATATGTTTGCACGTGTTTCAAGTTTGAGGTGGAGCCATCCTTTGCATGCTTAGCTTCCTCAAGAAAATTAAGAAATTCTGTAAAAAAAAAAAAATAAATAAAAAAAATTTCTTTTTGTATTATTTTAGTTTAACGATGTAATACAATTAATTGCACAAGTTACCCTGTCAAAAAAAATACCATTTTTATATAGTATACATATATATGTGTGTGTGTATGGGCAGGGGCGGTCCTACACTAGGGCAAATGGGGGCAATTGGTTTTTTAAAAAAAATAAAATTAGAAGGACTTATGTGCATAAATTTATATTTGAGGGTACCTAAGTGTAATAACAACAAAATTATCAAACCCCACACCCACTTGCCAGTTTCCACTGCCAAGATCAGATTTCATTTAATTATCAGACTTCTTTTAGTTCCTTTGTTCCTTTCTTTCTTTGTTTGTTTCTTTTTTTTTTGTATCTTCCTCTTCAATAATATTAATAAGAAGCACGTGCTATAATACTTTCAAAATATAAAATCTCGTAAAATTTTATTGTAATTTGTAAGTATTAAGTATTTTAAGACTTTTAATTGTATCAAGTATTATTATTAATACGATTATATTTGTCGTTAAATTTGTTCTCGGTTATTGATGTGTTTTAAATATATTTTTGTCTGTTTTGAATTTCGCCCCCAGTTGATTAAATTTCTGGGTCCGCCACTGTGTATGGGTGTGTTTTCAATACTTAACTTCTCTTTCTATTTATTGATAGTTACTCTAATATTAACCATTGAAATATCAAAGGTTGAGATTAAATGAGTAGTTGATTAACATAATTAATACATATTGAATAAATACAAAGTATCAAATGTAAGGTTAAGTGGATAACTTCTTATTACCTGGTGACATGTCATTTTTTTTTTCATTTAATTTTAAGAAATCTTAAATTAAGCTTTAATTAATTCAAAATCAAAAGTGTACATACTCTTTATCATTTGCCATTGCCTTTTCCCCTTCGTCCTCCAAGTGAAGACTTGAGATTTAAATGTTTGCCGACTCTATCAGTGACAAGGTTATTTATTAGAGCATTCCTAGTGGATAGGGTAAATTGATAAATTTATCCTACCATTGTCCACTGCGGAAGAAATCATAGGGTAGAAATTAGGTAGAGAACGGGTAAATTTATTATATTACTAATTTTAACTCATGAGTATGCGTCACTCGTATAACCCATAAAATGGTCATACGAGTGTGGCTCACTCGTATGCACCATTATGGCTTTATACAAGTGTGTCCTTCTCGTATGGCCAATTTTGTTATTTTTCTTTCTTTCTTTCTTTCTTTCTTTTTATGGGTTATACGAGTGTGGCCTACTCATATGGCCAATTTTTTTTTCTTTACACATAATTCATACAGCTAAGGTATTTTCGTATTAATAGATTCCCTACCTTACCCGCTATGTTCAGCTTTGAAAATTAACTAATAGAACCATAAATTTAGCTTAATTTTTAACTTGTCTGGTGTGGATGCTCTTAGTAGCAATCATTTGGGATGGAATTTATGCTTCTTTTTACTGGTGTGTAACAAGCTAATAATGCTCGTTCCGTTTAAATTGATAATTTTATTTTTTTAATGTTTCAACTTAACAATTTTATTCTCTTTTTTAAACATAATTAATTTAATAAATTTTACAATAATAAATAAATTGTATAATCAAGAGTTTATTGTACAATCAAATGATAATTTATTTGATAACTTACACACTTAACCAAAAAAAATTCAAATATTGACGATAAAATTTTCTGGCACGGGTAATAACTTAATTGGAAGAGTCTCTTAAACTTGTTCGATATAGGTCACCTCATCTCCACATGAAGCCCGACTCTATCTGTGTACTATCAATTTATTTTAGCACGTGTAAAGACACTTAACTTAAGTATATTGTGTTATAATTTTAAAATCCTCATTGTAATTGTGTTATTTTTAATGATATTAGTCATATATGGTTGAAAAGTTCGCACTATATTTTAAAAGTAGAAACCAATTAAAAAAAGGTGTGGGTCCATCAGTGCGTACACATTTGTTGTAGAAGCTTAGTTTAACAAAAAAAAATTAAATCAAACTTACAATAATATAAGTTTAATAGGTTGCTCGTGTTTGAGTGGCATGGATTGTGAAAAATATAAATAATTAAAAAATAGTGAGATAAAAAAAAAATTCGGTGTTTAAATAACCGCTCAAAATATACATTAAGAAAATTATATATGTAAAAAATCACACTACAAAATATTGAAATCTTTAATTAGAAATTGTTATCCTAAGTCTGTTTGGTTAATAGAATTTTAAACATTAATTAAAAAAAATTGTCAAGGATTAAAAAATAAATAATATTCTTCTTCCTTTTCTTTTTATTTTTTGTATTATTTTGATTCCATTCAACGATTTTATGGAATTAATTGAACCAAATTGTGGTTCGAATTTGAATAATGGAAGTGGATTTTAAAAGTTGAGAAGCCCAAATAGTAAAAGTTATCGAGATTAGAGCGTTCTACCCTTAGAATTCATTTGGTTGTACTCCAATTTACGAATTAAACTATTTATAATATAATTGTTTAGTTTGTGAGTTATTTAATTTGAGCGTTCGGTTGTGAAACTGAACTAATATATAAAATCATAAACTTAAGTTAATGCATAAGATATTAAATAAGACAGTATAGAAATATAGTTGAAATTACATGACTTATAACTATCATACAAGATCATCTGAAAAAATATACCACAATTTTTTGTTGAAATGAAACAATTTATAATTTGTTAATTTACAATGAAACAATTATAAATGAGATAATTTATGCAACCAAATGAGCCCAATATTCTACCCTTACTAGAATTGTCAAGGATTGAAAAATAAATAAAATTATCGTATCCAAGTATGAGTCTTGGAGCCGATGCTGGAATAGAAGAGGAGCAATTTGTACTCTTTTACCAGTTCTATCTACTTTCAAATAGTGTATGTTAGTATGTATCTCTATATGGTTTTGAACTAGTATCATTTTTTCCAATAGATATTTTTATTATTATAAGATTCTTTATTTAGTTTCTAAATTGTAAAATCGCCAAAGTTTACCTTGTGAAGTACAATTAATTAAATTAGGGTAACCAATATAATCAAAGCAACATCCTCTTTACTAGAGTATAGTATTATACATTTTGAGGAGTTGTACCATATATTTTTAAAGTTGTACATTGTTTTAATATAGATGATTGCTTTGGGAATAATGCCACCATATTAAAAAGAACTAGTTAAAGTGTTTGGAATTAGTGATTTAAACTTGTGAGGTTGTTTCTATTGATCCCAATGGGACTCAGGGTCGGGCCCAGGGCACAAACTAAGCCTTCCTGTTCGCGCACATAGTAATGATATTGTCCCTCACTTAAAGACTTTTGGGCTACAGGTGTAAGGGTTTTCATCTTAAAACAACTTTTTACTATGTGGTAATTCTCCCCCACTTATATGCCCATGTTGAGTTATACAATTTTTTTCATGTGGGATCAATGGTTTGAGCCAACCATTCTTAACAATAGCTCTACCTTGGATCAAAACAATCCACTTTAGTTCCACCTTGAACTAACACCGGCCTACTTGGCTCCACCCGGACTTATACCTTAGTCCACTATGGATCTACCTTTGAACTGTCACAACTCAACAATGCACACAAAATCGTCCATCCTTTTGGTCAATGCACATCTCGAGGTACACCATATTTCACCTTATTCGAGAAACATGCACAACAACCTTGACAATACTCCAGATGTACGCAAGCTATAGCAACACTACCTCCGGCTTCTCCGAGTCCAAATACCAGAATGTTTTTTGTAGCGACTTATCATCTTAGGCTCTACTGAGTTCTGCCCGACTCCACCGAGTCAAATTACCGATACTGCTCCACAAGTGCGTGGATTCACCATCGACATCTGATACCAAATTGTTGTGCTAAGATACCGCTAGCACAATTAAGTCTTAGCACAAGCGTATGATCGACCGGACAATTATGCGTACAATAATTAAAGAAACAAGTATCACTAATATTCAAGTAATACGAAAAATAAGATATTAAAGAAAAAAACAACTAACCAAGTAAGCAAGCACTTAAGTGGTATCAGCAAAACCGCCAATAATCTACCGGGTAATAGCTATTTTATTATCCAATTCCTAATTAGCTATGTATTGTCCAAATCCTAGTTAGATTTGTACTATCCAATTTCTAGTAGGTTTTGGCATTGTGCAATCCTAGATCCATACGATCTATACCCTAATAATATAACCTTTTTTCATAGGTTTTATTTGGTGAGCTGTATTGTATTATTTACTAGTTAGATTAGAGAGTATATTTGAGATATAATATTGAGAGTTTTAACTGGCGACTAAAGTTTACTTTGGGCGTTGTACTCTAAATCAGTCTCATTAATAATAACTATCACCCAGTAGATTAGTCGCGATTTGGCCGATGTAGACACCCCGATCCGTGACCCCCGCAAAAACCCTAACGACCTTCGAGAAGTACTATTTTTGGAGTCCGGGACCCACCCGGGCACCCGAAACTGCCCCAAAAGAGTTTGTTGGCCAAACAAACCTATTTTTAAGGGGAATTCTCGTACGACAAATGAGTATGTCGCGTGACAAACTCCCTTGTGTCGCGCGACAAACCCCTCTGACACAGACTATCCACTCTCTGACACATCGGTCTGTCAGAAACATCACTTTAGCCGTTTGTCGTGCGACATTATACACTTTGTCGAGCGACACATGCCCTTTCAGGGGAAATGTCGCACGACATACACTCCCCACCACTATAAATAGACCAACACCCCCAAGGGTTCAGGACAACAACTTGGGATTGCGGAATTATTAGCATATATCTGATTTTCTAGTCTTTCGTCAAGCATTTTCTATTATCATTTTATCTTTGAAGAATGATCAAATTCATTCTCGACACTTGACGTGTCCTACTTCTGGAATCGAATTCTCAAAAATATCTAAATGAGGAAAAGATTATTATCGCCGGAGATCTCTCTGCCGTATTATATTTTTTTTCTTATTATTGTTCTCGTCGGGAAGGTAAAGAAAGTCTCTTCTAGTATTTAACATTGGATATCTGTGTACTTGTTTTACTTCTGTTGTTCTGTCCACGTTTTATTTGAACAAACTTATTGCCAAGTTATAAATAGTCTACTGTTTTAAAACAAAGGACCCTGATAAAATCATTGACAAAACCAGAAGAGTAAGTACATTATCATCCAGACAAAATTCTGTTTTCCAAACCCGAACTGGTAAAACTTACTTAGGAATTAAAAACCCGATATATCATATCTCTTTCATAGACTGTGATATGTCTGGTAGAACTCCCCTCAAGAGTTCTAATTCCATATTGAATTAGTCCGGATACAAGATCAGAACTTTTCCAAAAGAAGTTAAAACCCGAGAACCTATCATTATCTGAAAAATAATACGGGAAACTCTCTCTAAAAAAAATAACTTTTGTCACTTGTATTTACATATTTCAAAACACTAGATCTCGGAACACAAAGGTTTTTATCCCTTTCCCCGCTTTTTCCAGAAATTAGGGTTTTTCACTTGAAAAGTAGTAGACTGTCAGTAAAAGCATCCAAGTTTTTCAACGTAAAATAAACATATAAGACCACTAGAGACCAAAAGGGCGGAATGGGTGCTTAACTCCTTCCCAATCCGTAACATAGTTTTCGAACCCTATAGAATCCTGGTTTCGTAGACAAACGTATAAAGAAAGGCTTATCAATAGTCTTTCCTCTTACACGACCCTTTTTGTCCGTTTTCTCGTAAAATGTATTGGCGACTCTGAATGAATCCTCTTGCATCTAAAAATAGGATATAAGGACACCCGATATTGAATCATCAACACATCAAGAAGCAAATGGAACGACGGAATCCTTTCCGACGTTTCAGACGCCCAAGAACGGGAGCAAGACCCGGGGGGTCACATTTGCGGATTCTCACAGTGGCGACTCTGCTGGGGACACTAGACAACGAGACTCTTATATGTGGACTTTTGTTTAAATTGTTGAATATTTGCTTTTACTACTTTCCCTACTCCATTTCTTGTTAATGGATTGAGAATAAACCTTTTTCTAAAAATAGAAGTTTTCAAAAATACGTCATAAAGATAATGATATTTATAAAACCAAACCTTTCAAACTTTGCACGCACTTTCACAAATCATGCATTGGTCCTACGAGTGTGAATTTACCCCAAACCCTCAGAAGTATTATAAGTGAGTAGGGAGTTGGCTTGCTTGGGCCAACATAAACCGAAAGCATTTACTTCCACTCTCCTTGGCCAAGTACGCCTGTAGACACCCCGATCCGTGACCCCTGCAAGAACCCTAACGACCTCCAAGAACTACTATTTTTTTGGACCGGGACCCACCCAAGCACTTGGAACTACCCCTAAGGGGTTTGTCGGCCAACAAACCTATTTTTAATAGAGATTGTCGCACGACATATCACATTGTCGCGCGACAAACACTCCTATGTCACGCGACAATCCCTTCTGACACCAGACCATCCACTCTCTGACACATCAGTCTGTCAGAAACATCACTTCAGCCGTTTGTCGCGCGACATTGGACACATTGTCGCGCGACATACTCTCCCGAGCAGTATAAATAGGCCAACACCCCCAAGGGTTCAGGGCAGCGACTTGGGATTGAAGAATTCTCAGCTTTAAATCTGATTTTCTAGTATTTTATCAAGCATTCTCTATTATTGTCTTATTTCTGAAGAATTATCGAATCTATTCTCGACACTCGACGTGTCCCGTCTCTAGAATCGAATTCTCAGAAATATCTGAAAAAAGAAAAGATTATTATCGCCAGAAATCTCTCCGCCGTATCATATTTTCTCTCTTATTATTATTCTCGTCGGGATGGTAAAGAAAGTCTCTTCTAGCATTTGCCATTAAATATCTGTGTACTTGTTTTATTTCTGTTGTTTTGTCCACGTTTTATTTGAATAAACTTATTGCCAAATTACAAAGTGGTCTGCTGTTTTCAAAACAAAAAGACCCTGATAAAATCATTTGCAAAATTAGAAAAATAAGTACATTATCGTCCGGACAAAATCCTGTTTTCAAAACCCAGACTGGTAAAACTTATCTAGGAATTAACATCAACATATCCTGTCTTTTTAGACTGCGACGTGTCTGATAAAACTCCTCTCAAGAGTTCTAATTTCATATTAAATTAGTCCCGATACAAGATCTAAACTTTTACAAAAATTAATCACAATACGAGAAAACCGTCATTATCCGAGGAAATAATACGGGAAACTCTCTCTCTCTCAAAATAAAACAACTTTTATCACTTGTCGTTACATCTTTCAAAAATAATAAAAACATCGGATCTCGAAACACAAAGGTTTTTATCCCTTTCCCCGCTATTCCCAGAAATTAGGGTTTTCACTTAGAAAGTAGTAGACTGTCAGTAAAAGCATCCAAGTTTTTCAACATAGAATAAACACATAAGACCACTAGAGACCGAAAGGGCGGAATGGGTGCTTAACACCTTCCCAAACCGTAATATAGTTTCCGAACCCTATAGAAACCTGGTTTCGTAGACAAACATGTAAAGAAAGGCTTGTCTATAGCCTTTCCTCTTACACGACCCTTTTTGTCCGTTTTCTCGTAAAACGTACTGGCGACTCTGAACGAACCCCTTTTGCATCTAGAAATAGAACTTAGGGACATGTGATATGAATCAACGAAGATACTCCAGCAAATGGAACGACGCAATCAGTTCAGACGCTTCAGACGCCTAACTGAACGGGGACGAGACCCGGGGGTCGCATTTGCGGATTCTCACAATGGCGACTCTGCTGGGGACTGTTAGAAAACTAGACTCTTATATGTGGACTTTTTTTTTATCTGTTGAATACTTGCTTTTACCACTTTCCCTACTTGTGTAATTTGTTTCAAGGAGAAACCTTTTTTCTAAAAATGGAAGTTTTTCAAAAAATACGTAATAAAGATAATGATATTTGTGAAACCAACCTTTCGAACTTTACACGCACTATCACAAATCATGCATTGGTTCTACGAGTGTGAAATTACCCCAAACCCTCGGAAGTATTATAAGTGAGTAGGGAGTTGGCTTGCTTGGGCCAACATAAACCGAAAGCATTTACTTCCACTCTCCTTGGCCAAGTACGCCCCCGAGGTATATCGAGTGACGAGAATACTCACGTACCCTGGAAGTATATCAAAAGGCTCTTGCACGTACCCGCCCTTGGGGTATATCGCAAGGTCTTGCTAAATAGGAGGGAGCCTGAAGCCTTAACCGTTCGTATAACTGCGCTGCATATAAGACTTGAGTCGGTTAAAATACTTGTCAAACAGCCGTAGGGGATGTACCACTTTACGACTTACTTTCCAACACCTTTTTAAAATTCGAGGCTTTTCTCGGCAATTTTTAGTATTTCTTTTGGCAAAAATCGAGTCGCATCACAGTCTTCCTTCATCTTCGCCACGTGGTTTCGTCTACAGTCGTAAAGCGACGACAGTCTGGAAGGTTGGGCCAGTTGAGATCATACCGGAAGACTAGTAAGACCAAGCACACCCGAAATGGCCGATGGACGCGAGAATTAAGAGACAAATCAGAGCCTAGCCGAGGCATCTGCAGTTCAGCCAACTTTAGCCGAGATGCACCGTCTGTTGACGACCGTCAGCATGAACCTAGAAAGCCTCACAAACGAGCAACAGAATACCCGTGTCCGAATAGAGGAGTTGTCAGCCGAACGAGCCGCACCACCGGGTTTTGAACGACTACCACCGAATCGAGATCCGAACAAAGGTCAGTCTTCACAGGTGCTTCCCCCAGTCCAAGGAACTAACCCACCACCAATGGGTCCCATCATAGCCGGTCCCGTTTAAACCGATCCTAACAACCAGAATCAATGGGCCCCAGATTCAGGCCCTACTTATCAGCAACAAGAGCCACCCATAGTTTGGCCGCAACCCCAAGTACAACCCAGATTTGACCCTCAATACCAACCATGGCCACAAGTTCCCGCAAGACCCATACCACCGGCCCCAATAGCCCCTCCCAATGAATACCCAAACATCAACCAACTTCGGGAAGTGTATGCAGAATTGGTTATAGCTCGGGAACAGCCCGATAGGGCGTCAAGAGAGAGCGAAGAGATGAAGAAATTGAAAGAGCAGATGAAGGTTCTGCAAAGAGGGATTTTTCTGATAAAAGGGGCAGACGAGATCACATATATGAATGCCTTCTCCCTCTACCCAGAAGCAAGACTGCCTCAGGGATTCAAGCTCCCTTCCATCACCAAATTCACAGGAACCACACCCCCCAAAACCCATCTTCAATCCGACATCAGATCCATGCAAGTATCAGGCTGTGGGGAGCCAGAGTTGGCTCAAGCCTTTCACGTGACTCTCACGGGGGCCGCCCTGAGATGGTTTTTTGATCTGGAGAGACACCACACGAAGACTTGGGGAGATATCGTCAAGGAGTTCATGACCAAATACGGGTCCAACGAAGATTTGGAAATAACCCGTAAACACCTGGAAATGGCCAAGCAGGGCGAGAAAGAAAGCTTCAGCGATTTCGTCACATGCTGGAGAGAGATGGCCTCCCAAATGTCCAAGCGACCTGATGAAGAAGAACAGCTGGAGATCATACAGAAGAATTTCACCCCGGCCGTACTGAGTTGCATGGGAAAGCATGTATTCCCACACTTTAGAGCCCGGTTGAGTATGGGGTCGCAAGTAGAGGAAGAACTGGCCAAGAAGGCAGAAACAGATACCAAGAAAGCCTCATACACCGGGAGAAAGACAGCCACTCCAGCCGTGAATCAACTAAGCACATACCCATATCAACAAAACCCATTCCAACAATCACAACAAACCCCTCCGATGAGTTGGCCTGCACAAAGAGACTCTTCAAATACCGAGGCTAAGAGGAGGAGAAACTTCTGCACCCTCCCCACTACCCTAGTCAAAAGCCTGGAACTACTCTGAAAGGCTGGACTGATCACTCCACTCAACCCGCGCCCCCCACCAAACCCTATTCCCAGCACCTGAAGAATGAATGAAAACTGTGCATACCATCAAGCAGCGGGCCATGACACGGAACGCTGCTTGGCTTTTCGCCATCATATCCAGGACCTCATTGAAGCCGGAACCATTCCCGCACCCGGCGGGCCCAATGTTACCAACAATCCACTTCCTAACCATGCTCCACCTGTGGGAATTAACGCCTTGACCACTGATGAAGAAGGCTTTGACCCCGTAGAACTCATTCGGGATGACCCAGCCTATAAGGCACCCGTTATGCTACCAGCAAAGGCTCAAGTTGCCCCAGGCCTCAATCCGATAATCGGCCAATGGATGGCTAAGATAAACTTCCTACCCGGGCAGGGTTTAGGAAAGGCAAATCAAGGGATCTCACAGCCACTTACAATCAAAATCAATCCCGGAAAATCTGGGATAGGATGGACCCAGGATAAGAAGAAACAGCCATGAAAACCCTTAGGCCCCCCCTAAAGAGACAATCTGTATGACAGAAACCTCCCCCGAAACTTTTAGTTGGTCGGCAGAGCCAGAGTGATCAGAAATCCCAGAGGGATTAGGTCCAGCATCCCTTTGGATCCAACAAATCACCCGTTCAGGAAGGGTATACCAACCACCACCAGTGGATGTTGAGAAATCACCACCTCTTAAAGAAATAGGAGAGGATCGAGTACTTGAGCAGTTGAAGAAGACCCAGCCACACATCACCATTTGGGGCCTCTTGGTTGCCTCCAAACCTCACAGGACCGCCTTCATCAAACTTCTAAACGAGGCCGTCATATCACCAGACTTCACACCCGAACAATTGCCAAATATGATCGGGTCACTTGCAGTCCAAAGAAGCCTGCCATTTTCAGATGAAAACTTGTCTCCATTGGGGAGGAAACACAGCCTAGCCCTCCATATCACCGTCCGGACCCGAGGGAAAATCCTGCCACAAGTCCTCATCGACAACGGGTCAACCATAAACGTCTGCCCCCTAAAAATCGCTAGATATCTGGGTATCTTGGATTCAGAGCTTTCCCTGTCAGCTGTGACTGTTAGGGCCTATGACAATACCAGAAGGGCCGTTCTGGGTTCTTTGAAGCTTGATCTCATGGTCGGTCCCGAAAACTTTCCGGCTGACTTTCAAATCATAGAGATTCCCTCCAGTTTTAACCTTCTGTTGGGAAGAGCATGGCTACACGATATGGGAGCACTCCCCTCCTCCTTACACCAGAAGATCAAGATACCATTCGAAGGAAATATAATCACCATCCAAGGAGATCCTGAAAGGACCTTGGCGGATCTGGAGTTACCTGTATTGGGCATCGAGAGCCAGAGCATACAGTTGGGAGGCTTTTCTTACGAGCCTCAAGTACAAGCTCTCACCACCCAAAGAATCGAGTATCTACCCCCTGACAACATTCCCGGTCTCAGCGCCAAGATCACAAATATGTTGAGGATGATGAAATATTTACCTGGAGCCAGTCTAGGAATGGGACAGCTAGGGTTACTCCAGGCCTTAGAACCAGTGACGAGGCACGAAAAAGAAGGTTTGGGGTACCAGCACACCGAAGAAGACGACCAAGATAAAAAAAGCCGAGGGCATCAGTATCCGAGTTTTAGCTCTCTGAATGGGTTTTTCGTCAAAGAATGAGAGGACTTCCCCTTTTGTCGTTTCAAGAACCTTGGAGAAACAGCGACGGAGAGAACCTTCCGGGATGAGAAATCTTCTATGAAGAGGACCTTTATATGAAGGAAGACGTCATACACAGCTTCTCTACCAAGTTGACAATCGGGCCGAAGGAAGAAAATGAAGACGACAAAGATGAAGACGAAGAATTGATCGGAGATCTCTTCGACGTCATCGCCCTAGGGGATGAGGAACCAAGAGACGACCATGTACACTTGATACACGCAGATCCGGATTGCCAAGGAAAAGGGGGAAAGAGTGAAAATGTAAGGGTAAGAGATAGGAGTGAGGGTAAGACTAAGGATGAGTCACTCCTAGATTTACTTTTTGTACCTGTAAACACCATTATCAATGAAGAAGATTCTGTTTTGCGTTATCCTGTTAATTTTAATTCTGTAATTGCTTATATGGAGTTGGAAAGACTAAACAAACACCTTGAACGGGAGGATCAGCGTATATAGAGCAAGGAAGGAGACACTATTGTGATCAATCTCGGGACAAAAGAGGAGAGAAAAGAGGTCCGTATTGGGGCAAGTCTAAGTAAGACAGAAAGAGAAGAATTCACACAAACTCTGAAAGAGTATGTGGATGTCTTCGCCTGGTCCTATGCAGATATGCCAAGTTTGAACAGCCAGATAGTCATGCACGAGATACACACCAAGCCGGAATTTAGGCCCGTCAAGCAGAAGTTGAGGAAACTTACACCATAATGGTCCCTGAAAGTAAAAGAAGAAGTGATGAAACAACTGAGTGTAGGGTTCTTGCGGGTGATCGAGTACCCTTCATGGTTAGCCAATATTGTACCCTTTCCAAAGGCAAATGGGAAGGTCCGCATGTGTGTGGATTACCGAGATCTTAACAAAGCTTGCCCAAAAGATGATTTCCCATTACCCAACATCGACTTGATAGTGGATAATACTGCCAACCATGCCCTGAAGTTCTTTGTAGATGGTTTTATCGGGTATAATCAGATCAAGATGCACCCGGATCACCAGGAAAAAACTGCATTCATCACACCGTGGGGAACATACTGCTACACCGTTATGCCATTCGGGCTGAAGAATGCCGGAGCAACATATCAGAGGGCAGCAACAGCTATCTTCCACGACATGATTCACAAAGAAGTAGAGGTGTATGTGGACGACATGATAATCAAGTCGAAGGAGATGGAAGGCCATGTACCAGCCTTACGAGCTTTCTTTGACCGCCTCCGTCAGTACCAGATGAGACTCAATCCGCAGAAATGTGTGTTCGGGGTAACCAAAGGAAAACTCCTGGGGTATGTCGTCAGCAAAGAGGGAATCAAGGTAGACCCTGCCAAAGTTCGAGCAATCCGAGACATGCCCGAACCTCGTACAGATAAAGAAGTCCGAGGATTTTTGGGAAATTTGCAGTACATCAGCAGGTTCATCTCTTAGCTTACCCAAACTTGCGAACCCATTTTTAAACTCCTGAGGAAGTCTTCACCCGGAGAATGGGACGATCAGTGCCAAGAGGCTTTTGAAAGAATTAAGGATTACCTCTCCAACCCCCCAGTATTAGCCCCACCACAGACCGGATTGCCACTAATTCTATACCTGACCGTCATTGATTCTGCCACAGGAGCCATACTAGCACAATACCTGACCGATACCTAGAAAGACCAGGCCATCTATTACATCAGCAAGAAGCTGTCCCCGTTTAAGATAAACTACACACCATTGGAGAAATCATGCACCGCTCTCGTCTGGGTAACACAAAAATTACGACATTACATGCTGGTTTTCCCAGTCATCCTGGCATCACGAATTGATCCGTTGAAATACCTCTTCGAGAAACCAGCTCTCTCGAACCGTATGGCAAAATGGTTATTCCTGCTCTCCGAATTTGACATCACCTACATGATGCAGAAGGCGATCAAAGGCAAGATCATAGCTAATTACCTAGCCCATAATTCGATATTGGGGGACATGCTAGAAGAAGCCGAGTTCCCGGATGAAACTATCATGAATATCGAGGTCGATGAAGACTGGAAATTGTATTTTGACGGGGCCGCCAACCGAAACGAAAACGGGATAGGCATTATGTTAGTCTCTCTAGTCCAAACTCACTCCCCGATATCGTATCGTCTGGACTTCTTTTTCACCAACAACATGGCCGAATATGAAGCTTGCATCATCGGGTTGGAGATCGCACTCCAAAGGGGTATAAAAAGAATACAGGTATACGGAGATTCAGCACTAGTGGTCCACCAAGTTCTAAAGGAATGGAAGATTAGAGATGAGAAATTAGTCCCTTACCTCGCCCGACTGGAGGATGTCGCAGGAAGGTTTAAGCATGCAGAATTTTAATATGTCCCCAGGTCACATAACAGTTTTGTTGACGCATTTGCAACCCTGGCATCTATGATCGATATCCCGGAGGGAATGGAAGAAATAACTCTTACAGTACAAAAGAAGTCCGGGCCAGCACACTGCATAGCCCTTGAGGTAGAAAGTGAAAAGGAAGGGGACTCAACCACTTGGTTTTATGATATCTGGAACCTGTTGAAAAATCACCAGTACCCCGAACAAATAGACAAGAAAACACGGGTCACACTCAGGAGATTAGCATCAGGATTCATACTTTGTGTCGGCAGGCTATACAAGAGGAACTACGACGGGCCCATCTCCAATGTCTGGCAGAAGAAGAGTCCGTCAAAGTGATGGATCAGATACATGGGAGCAATTGTGGACCTCACATGAACGGCCATACACTTGCCCGAAAGATCATCAGGCAAGGCTATTACTGGTCTACCCTGCAGAACGACTGCGTTAATCACGTACGCCATTGCCACAAATGCCAAATTTATGCTAACTCTCAAAAACTTCCCCCGAAAGAGTTGTAAAACATGACTGCTCCTTAGCCTTTCGCGACCTGGGGGATTGACATCATCGGGAAGATTTCACCAAAGGCCAGCAACGGCCATGAATTCATACTAGTGGCCATTGACTACTTCACCAAGTGGGTGGTAGCCGAGTCTTTCCAAACCCTTGACGCCAAAAAAGTTGCCCAATTCATCAAACGGAATATCATCTGTCTGTATGGGGTCCCACACAAGATCATTTCGGACAACGGCACCCACTTCGAGGGAGAGGCTAATTCCGTCATAGAAGAATACGGTATCACCCGACACAGATCTTCGCCATATAGGCCGCAAACCAATGGGGCAGTCGAGGCCGCCAACAAGAATCTGAAGAATATCCTAAGCAAGATGACCGACACCTGCTGGGACTGGCCAGAAAAGTTACCATATGCATTGTGAGGATACCGCACCATCGAGAGGGTCTCCACCGGGGTAACCCCGTTTTCTCTTACATACGGGATGGAAGCAGTCCTCCCTGTTGAGTTAGAGGTTCCCTCTCTCAGGGTAATACTAGAGAATCAAGTCAATGAACTGGAGTGGGTCCAGGCACGGTATAACGAGCTATCCCTATTAGATGAGAAGAGGCTAAAAGCCGCATACCACCACCAAGGTTATCAGAAGAGAATCGCTCGAGCATTTAACTAGAAAGTAAAGACTCGGGGTATCAATGAGAACGACATCGTATTGAAAGAAATTCGAGAGCCAGTCAGAGATCCAAGGGGTAAGTTCGGGCAGAAGTGGACAGGGTCGTATATCGTAAAAGAGATTGATACGGGGGGTGCCACTATACTCGCTGACTTAGACGGGCAGTTACTGCATTCACCAGTCAACATGGACCGACTGAAGAGGTATTATCAATAGGCGTAACATGTATAGATAAGAACTACGTAAACCTGAGCCCCGACTCAAAATTTGTGTTTTTGAAAAAATCAAAAAAAAACGGGGGGGGGGGGAAACGTAGGCAACCTGAGAAGTGAGTTCAGGTCCAGTTTAAACTTTGTAAAGAAATTTATTTTCCCTCGTATATTATTAAAAGGTGGTTCAGAACACCGAAAGTTACAAAGGAAATACAACATACAAGAAGAAACTAATCCCTAGGGGTTGGCCACACCAGGTCCTCGGTGGCCAAATTAATTCGAGCCTCGTCCAGGATTTGATACGCAAAGACAATGTTATCCTCTATAGGCTCAGAATCCATGAATCGGAACCACTCCATTTGAAAGGGGTCATCAATCAGCTCTCCTTCTAGAGATTGCCAGCAAGAGCGGATAATGTCAGCCCGGAGGGGCCTAGAAATACCGAAACGGGCATAGTTGAACTGCCGAGTCAGCCGAGCACGCCACATCCTCTCTACTGATAAAGAAAGATGTGCAGTCACAAACTTAGACTCAGAGGAGAAGTTGTTCAGACCAAGAAGAATTTCTTGAGGAACGTTAAACTGCCGAAGAAGACGTCTTGGGAGATAAAAAGAGGTAAACCAGAGCTCGCGGAGCCGAACGTAGTTCTGACCTCCAGTACTAAGCACCATCGTCCTCAACTTCCACCAAGGAATGTTCCACCGGATAGCCTAAAAGTTCTCCGAAAATCACACCGTCCAATCAGAAGAAGACATTGTCAAAGCCCCAAAGATGGGATGACGGAAGAAATGCGTCGGATTATCGAGCCGAATCCCGTTGAAACCCACCGATCGGAAACGCTCCAACAGCCACATGTATAGCAAACGCGGACTTCCCTTGAAGAAGGGTGAGGCCCCCCTTTGAATATTATCTAGACCATTCAGAGTCTCTGCAAGAACGATGGCACTATGGACTCCCCATTCTTAGCATGGTAGATCAAACTCAGAATAGTCGGATCAACACGAGAAAAGCTACCGCAGTACGCCCCACACTATAAGAGTCTCTATCTTCGTAACGATGAAAGAACCTCACCATCTTATGGAGGTCAAGGAGCCCGTCGGTAATAAAACCATCACAGGCCACTTGGGGAATGGCTAAAAGAGCAATCAGCATATCTCGAGGATTAATTTCTTCCATGGGAACTGCCATTGGGAGACGAACGTCAGAACGCAACAGCCAAGAGAACTCCTCATAAGTTGGATGGAGCTCATCTAGTCCAAAGCAAAAAAGATGGTCCGCAGGACTCTAGAAATACAAAGCACCTAACATAAAGGAAAAATCGACGGGACGATGGCACCAGCCCGCTAAAGGGCTAAAAGCACCGAAGTTCAAACTGTTTTCAAAAGATATCGAGGCATCTCGGGCATTGACGTAAGAAAAATCAGATTTTGTGCGATAAGAAGACATTTTTTTTGAAGGTGTGGGGATGAAGGAAGGAAGATGGGTGTATTTATAGCAAAAAGGAGGGTCCTGTGCCTGTTTGTCGCGCGACAAACCCATATCCACTAAGGATTGTCGCGCGACAAACCCATTTAGGGTCACCCTATTTTTCTTACACGTAAGAGTCATTTTTGCCAAAAAATTACTCCTGGATGCATTCTTGTTCTCACTTTGTTCTTTTGCAGGAAACCTAAATGTCGTTACACTACAAGGTATGGCTCCTAAAAAAACTAACTCGCCTACGTATATATATATATATCTTTCACAAAACAAGAAAAGTAACGGTATATCATTAGACACAAATAAAGATTTTCATAAATCCAATAAAAGAGCAGTTTTCAAAAACTAAAACTCTGTCTACAAGTCTATAAAAATGAAAAACTACATATCTGTCCCAAACTAACAAAAATGCAGAAAGGAAAAAACTAATCTACTCGGGCGCATTTTGACACGCTCCCACTATCACCCGAGCCTTCCTCGGGAGCAAGGACAACCGCTGGGATGCCTTGAGAAGGAGGAGCTGCCACCTGGGAAGGCCCCGTCGACTGGACAGGAGCCGTAGGACGGATCACCAACGATCGAGAACGCCTGGAGGTCCGACTACTACTCCTCCGAGACTCCGTCCGAGCATGAGAAGAAGTCAGAGGGTCGTCCGGCAGTAAAGAGACGACGATAGCCTTCTGGTAGTCACGCATGTATGCTAGAGGGTCTCGACCAAATTACTGGAGCAGGTTCCAGCTGTAGAGGTACTGGGCGTGCCAAGCCCGCAGATCCGCCATCCGTACACTCACCCGCTGAAAAAGACATAAGATTAAGAGGATCAGCATAGTCAAAATAAATAAATACAGATATAAAAGTATCAAGAGAAGGTGAAGAAGGTACCTCATCACCAAGGCGACCACCCAAATAGTCAAAAGTGTCATCAGGAAGAGGATACTCAGGAACCGTGTATCGACGCAAATCGGCGTCGACATAAGAAATATCTTTAGGGAACGAGGGTAGATCTACCCAAGGAACCGACGGCCCCACCGGAACATCAGCGAAAGTGGACCCCCCCTCCTCACGAATAGGGAATAAAAGAGGGCGAGAGGATGAGCCGCCGAGACCTGGAGATCGGGCTGGAGGACCCATAACAATCGGCGAAAGAGGGGTCAGAGTAGCGTAGGTACGGACACCTGGAGGATCCACCATGGCCATATCTCTCAAAGGCGAGACCCCACTAGAAGGAGTAGTCGCCGCAGCAGGAGGGGTCCGCCCAAACTGATCGTAGTCTGTCCCAAGGTCCGCAGGCTCCCAGGATCACTCAGAAAACCCTGCTCTCCCCTCGGCAGCCTCGGCAGCATAAAAAAGGACCTCCGGAGACACAGAAGGGCCGGTAGGAAACTCAAAACCCTCAGCACGCCGCTCCTCCACGGGTATCGTCTGAGGTGGCTGCTCCGGAGCCGCCGTCGTATCACCTCCCTCACCCCCTGACCTATCACCACCCTCGGCAGCAGCAGGAAT